>OZ024870.1:47687445-48287445 GCA_964017185.1 Rugalucina vietnamica
ATACCTTGCTGGCGGAGGAGTCAATTGAATTGAAGCGTTTGTACTATCAATGTCATTGACCAGGGAAACCTACAAAACGCTATGTTGTTGTTGTACATAAATTCTGCTCGTCTCAGCACATCTCCTCTCGGAGTAGTCCGGTGATATAATATTAATATATTATAGTGGTATAGAATGGATAATTTATCTAATTGATCGGTATAATTGGCAATTAATGTGATACATAAAGGAGTCACACTTGGATAACTTTGAAAATCTTGTTACTTAGATACTGTTATATCACAGGAAAGAGCTTACATTTAGTATGAAAATGCACACCTGATTTCAGACGACTGAAGGTGATTCCAATATTACGACTCCCGATGTATTTTGCACATTGTTTAGTATCTTGCTACATTACATTTTATACAGGTTCACACATGACAAGCCGGGCACTGTTCTCATAAAACAGGCCATTGAGGGCGAAGAAGTTGAGGTCATGCTGCTTAAGGAGTATCGGTTCGATCAAGACACCCTACCAAATGAAGTGCAAGCACCGGGACTTTCAAATGATCGCCAGACATACCTGTATCGAAACGTGAGGAGATACGTTCGAGACCATGCCAAGGATGTTACATGCCCTCAACCAGAACGACACTGATCTTTACTGTTATACATACCAATCATTTAAGAAATGAATTTCATTTTTCTGGTGTTCATGGAGCTATGAACCGCAGTGGGTCGCGTGCAAAGTAAATGAACTCATTGCTTATATTTACGTTCATTTCTGTCTGTCACTTGTTGAAAAATCACCAAGGCGGTCACATTTACCAGCAAACATAGAATCTACACACAATGTGTGTTCAAACAGCGGAACGGCGTCGACGTTTACAACGTCCAATCAGATTGGCGAGATTCATGTTTTTTGACGTCAAGTTTGGATTACGTCACGTCGCGTGACACAATGTTGTTCATGGAAGTATGAACACATATGAACATCTAATGGTTCATCTAAGGAGGCTTTAGAAAAATGTAAATATATATTTATGAATTTAGCTTAGGTTAGGTTTTGTTATGACTTAACGTCCCAATCAACAATTTTTCTGTAATGTGGGAACAGAGCGACCTAGTGTCTTTTATATTAAAGAACTACTTGGCTGGGGTAGGTATAGAGCCTAGGATTTGCTATACTGTCTAGACTCTTATTAATATCACTAGGCCACCACACTTCCTAGTTGAAGTTTGTATTTGTGGTACAGTAGCGTTTTACTGTTAGAAAATAAGTATTTGTCTAATTCTATGTATCGGTTGTTTACATTTTGTTGCTCCCCCTTCTCTTATTTGGCTCTATAAACAACCGTAGTTGCAAATGTAACCACTTTGGTGAAAATTAAAACACAGCAGGTAGGTATTGAACAACTTTATTATCGTTTTTGAAAATATTCTGATAAAATACATGTATTATACAATCATCACAATTATTGTGAAAATCCATTATCAAGAAACAACATTTGTACGTTCAGAACCAATGGGCAATATACACAAAGGCGAACAGAATGACTCCATAGACTATTGATCAATCTTATTTGTGAGTTGAGATAAACTGCAGTTGATTAACTTATCTCAATTAAGCTTTACAAGCATTAAATAAATGATTTTCTTAATGTCCGAATTTTTTATTCTGACGTCGGAAATCTGTTTTTTGATGTCATGACCCATATGCCCGGTGGTGGGGGGGGGGGGGGAGGGGGGGGGCTCTCTGGTCCGCGGTGTACCAATGCGCGAACAAAGGATTGTTAAACATACCCTAAACAGTGTGATCGACATTTTGAATTTGACCCTCCTTTTCACTGTGTTCTCTTTAAAATGTGACCCTTTCCACTGTGTCCAGTCAGAAAGTACCTTTCCAGTGTAGTCAATTAAAACACTAGGAAGCAACATTTTTTTCCCCAATTCATTCTTTAAAAACAGGATGCCTCCACCGAAATCAAATGGATCACAATAAACGAAACAGAGTTTGTTAGGAAATTGAATCTGTGAATGACACTAAGAATAATAAGCACAACTCGTTTAAGGGGTCGTCACACCTATGCGAAAATCCCTCAACACAGACTTGCGTTAAGTTGCGAACATGAGTTCAGGAACATTCGTTTCAAGTCGTTTGTCTGCGTTTGTCTGCGTTTCAATGCGTTGTAGAGCGTTGGTGGTGTTCGCATGAATGCGTTAGCCTGCGTCTGCATTTGTAAAGATGAGTCGTACCTGCCAGAAAATGTCAAACAGAGGTGGCGAAAACAAATTTTCGCATCCGTGCGTTTCGCTGCGTTCATCAATCGCAAGTCTTCGCAAAGCTTTCGTTATCGTGCGTAATCATGCGTAAGGCTTCTTAACTAACTGTAAAATTGCATCACATGATCAGGCTAATTTGCATATCCACCGAAGAGTTGCGTTTTGTGGACGATTGCTTGCACTGTTCAACGCACTGTACCGAGTATAAGCGCATTGTAGCGAATCGAATCCGACGCATTGAAGCTAACTGTTGCGTTTAGTCAACGAACGCATACGAAGGGAAACTTAGACAAACGGATCCATGCTAATTGTAGCGTTGTAAAAATATATATATATGTGTATAGAAATTTCGTAAAAAATTAAATTCAACGATTATTAGACGTTATGAAAAAAATGCTGATCAAACTTCAAACTGTGCAAAGTTCATATCAAAGTGGACTGAGAAATGGCGTCCGATCCAAAAATTCAGAAATTAATTTTTCACTTTCCCGATTTTTGGACAAAAATAGATTTCTATGAACCATCTGTGATCTATTGCTAAATATGGGATATTGTCATATGAATTTAGGATATCATAAAATGAATTAAGGACATCTTGAAATGATTTTAGAAAATCGTAAAATTATGTCTCTGGTCACTGCTGAATAGCATCTTTACCAGGACTGTGCTTGCAGTAAGGGAAATGTCGGATAACCAAAATTTCGAAATTTTACCTCCGCTGTCAACTCTCCCTTCTCTCTCTCTCTCTCTCTCTCTCTCTCTCTCTCTCTCTCTCTCTCTCTCTCTCTCTCTCTCTCTCTCTCTCATTCTCTCTCTCTCTCTCTCTCTCTCTCTCTCATTTTGCCTTATTACTGAACTATGTCATTCTGTATTTTGTTTGTATGTATTGCTTGTGTGTATTATGTTTTGACGGCCACAACGAAGATTGGTACTTGGTACTTGAAATTTAACATACTCCTGCTATAGGGTATCTTTCGAGCGGTTTTTGGACAAGCAAAAAAACACAATATTTTTTTTCTAGAAATTAATTAAATTATAATAATTATTATTATGATTTTGCTCAAGTTTTTGAAAACGAAACAATTCGCTGAAGCTCGCGTGCTTGCGCTCTTGACCGCTCCTTAGCGCATCATATCGTAGGTGGATTTAACAAATATTACTTGCGCAGCCTAACGTATTTCGCTTATAAGCGTCAAGATTTGTAACCATTCGCAACAAAGCGCAACCATGCGTTTACCGTTCGTTAAAGGATTAATTACAGGATTTGTTATATAACACATTTTCAAAACTTTCGTCAAGAAAACGCAAAAGATAACAGTTTTTTTCCATTTTCGCAAGTCTGCGTAAGAGAAATTCGCATAGGTGTGACGACCCCTTTAAACCAAGCTATAGATACAACTGCAGTTTTGGGAAGACAAAGTCATTTCGGCCCCGCTGCCGTGTTAAGTTTGGTGCTCAGCACACCCCCTTATCACAGCGTTTTAGCGCTCTTGTGAAAAAAATACCCTTTTTCCACAAAATCAGCAATTTTCTTACCCTAAACGATGCAGAGTGCTGCGCACTGCCCTGCTTGAAAAAAAGTACCCTTTCTCATCGTTTTTTTTGTTCATGCATTGGTACACCACTGACCAGGGAGTTGGACCCCCCCCCCCCCCCCCCCCCCCCCAGGCCCATATGATTGCTTATTCTAAACAAGAATTAAAGTAACTTCTACTCAACCCATCAAATTCAGATATGCATCATTTTTATCCCAAAATAATGTAGAACATGAAAATACAAAAAAGTGAAAATGTCAAATTTTGCCACATTGTTGGTTTTCCCACGAGGTGGCTCAAATGTGTTTATAAGAGGTTTATCATTTACGACCAGATTAAAACAAACTCAAAAGGTGAAAACGGAGGGATGAGAATTATTATATTCAAATTAAAGTCAATAATTATTTTAAAACAAACTCAAAAGGTGAAAACGGAGGGATGAGAATTATTATATTCAAATTAAAGTCAATAATTATTTTCAATTAATTTTTAATCAAACATGGTAATTGTTGCAATCGATCTCAATTAAAGACATCATTTACTCAATATATGGATCATCACCTAAAAACGTGACCGTTAATCCGATGTCTGTTACGGTGTTACCTGAAGCGGATATACCTGTGACTGTTTAATTATTGATCTCACTTTACAAACAAATCATGTTCGTCATGCGTGACCTTGATTGACAGTTTGTGGCTTCGAATTTCAAGGGGTATTTTAATAGGAATTTCGTTGATCTGAGTGAGGACCGGCAAAACTGTTAAAAAAATAGAATTTTTCGAAAAATTGAAATTAAAAAAATCAGTAATATTTTAACAATAAACAATAGCGGAAATTTTCAGGACCGTCATGCGTCTTCGAAAAATTAGGTAGTTTCGAAAATTCGGCATTCAAATTATCCAAACTGGACTGTATCTTTATGCTCAATTTATGCTATAATTGACTGAGCGCAAAAACTATTCTCTTGATCTTCTAAGTGTTTACTGTGCTCCTGTCTCAGGGCTGATCCACCCATCTTCTGAACCTCTGGAGTCAGGTACTCTACCACATGGCCACCACACACCCCTCCAGAGGACCTAATCACCTGATTCATTGTATATATTGGAATTCCTAGTAATTTTTGTCTAGCTATTTTCTCAGTCAATCCAAGGTAAAAATCTACATGAAAATTTGAGCATTTTTGCATTCATTTCTGAAGGAGGCTTTAATATGAAGAATTAATTTTAAAGATATGTAAGAAAGGTTAGGTGTACTAGAGGCCAAATTATGGTCTAGCATAGTATAATAGTCAAATCAAGTATTAAAACATGGAAATACTTACATTTGGAATCTATTTCTTTCTTTTTGATTCCTTTACTTTTGATTATTTTACTCAGAAACCTGAAAAATCGAACAGTTTAAGTTTTCCACAGAAAAATTCTTATTCAAAATTCATTATGGCCATAAACATTGATTTCCAAAATTTTTACAGATCCTGTTGGACAAACTATTACCAAAATCTTAAAAGGAAAATATTTTTGCCTGTCATGCATACAAAAAACCTGGGCAAAAATTTGTATGTCCTTTTGGACTGATTTAGCTGCCTATTAATAAATTTTACTCTGGTTATGACATAAACTGGATAGCTTACATAAAATTTGACTTCTATTGACCAACAAATAGTGTTAAGAGTTTTGGTATACTGGCAAAAAAAAGAGGCAGCAAAATTAAAACACTTTTCAATTTGACCAGACGCAGTTTGTAAAATGGCGGACTTGATGGATACTCATGTCCAGCCAGACCTGTCAACCTCCTGAAAATTCTAAGAGGGAGATTGCGTGAAACAGTGATTTTTTTTACCAAATTAGCATGCAACTTCCACATGTGCGAGGAGGGTGTTTTTTTCTTCAGGAGAACTGGAGAATCTCGAATGCGAACCGAGAATTGCCAAATAGTGCTAAAAATAGAAATCGGAACTATCGTAATTTACCGAACCTCAACCGGAAATTTGCAATGACCTTGACTTTGTTTGTGTAAACACTGAAAAACCCGGATATGTTTTCTTTTGTGTTTCGGATGTTAAAATTATGGTAGGTCATTAGTTGATTGCAAAATCGTCAGAATAACGGCGTATCTGGGAGAGTTGACAGGTCTGTGTCCAGTACATTTTTTTTTAATGAAGATCTGGTCATTTGACCATTCTTCATTTCCCACTGATTTAAGAAGAGCATTTGTCATTTAGGGATTAAAGAAAAAACCTAAATACTGTGGATACTGTGGACCTGCCTTTAGGATGCTTGCCCGCAAACATTGTGGCTTGACTGTGTAGCTGTTGACTGTGTACAGAAAGGACATTAACTCAACAAACAAAACTTTTGGACACAAAGGTCACGATGCTGTGAATGTTCAGTATCACCTACCCTGTCGATTGTTTCATAGGGGGTGGCGGTGGAGGTGGGGGTGGGGGAGGGGGCCTCATAGCATCGTCATACTTCTTCTGTAGGGCATCATCTGAAAAAAAAAAACACCAAAACATTTCGTCTTTATCACCAACAGTACTACGGTAAAAGAATTGCACATTACCATTTTGCCTGGTTTGCTTTTGCCTGTTGTTTAGAGTAAATGGCTGGTACAATACATCTACTGTGTAACAGCTGTTTATTACTTATTACTTATGAATTAATTTTAAGTGACTTTTGGTCAATGTATATGAAATACATTGAACTTAACAAACTCTCATTTAGTAATGGTTTTTAAATGACCACTTGCATCAGATCCTAATTATGAGATTTCGAATAAAGATCTACAACAGAATGTTACAGCACTCAAGATTCAGAGTAGATTGTTGCAGGAATCATTTTAGGTCTCTAGCAACTTCTGAAATTTGTTTAGAATACAGCAATGTAGTTTACATTCACCCAACCTGGCAAACTCTCATGACATTTCGTCTAAAACCATTTCGTCTAATAAGAGCTGTCGCAGGACAGCGTGCTCGACTGCTTCTGACCTTTGTCAAACATAAGGCCAAACCTGACCAGTAACCCAAAGCATTATACTCATACATCTTTTTGCCTTGATGCAATAAGGCAAAATCACTGAACCATGAAAGTTAACTATAACTACCAAAGATTAAATGGTCTCACTCATATTGTGAAAGAAGTGTGTTCATATACCAACTGAGTGCCAAGACACAAGGCAAAATCACTGACCTGTGAAATAAGGTCACACCGACCTATAAGTATTTCAGGGTCAAAGGTCTAGTGATACTTACTCATAATGTGAAAGAAATATGATCAGTGTTGAGACATAAAGCAAAATCACTGAACCATGAAATTAGGTCATAGTGACCTATAAGTATGTTTGCATTTAAATTTAAAGGTCTGGTCATACTCATTCATAATCAGAAAGAAGTATGAAACCAGATGACCAATGGTCCTGTAAACGCTCACCTGAGACCTGAGATATATACCAATAAACTTGTTTGACTAGAATGGTAATATACCCCAGGACAGGGTCAGAGCAACCTCTGGAGTCAATTTCTTTTTTAAATCATAAAGATTCAGTCCATTTGACAATTTACTGCAAGTTTTGCCCTTCAAATGCCATTGTAACAATTTTTCCCATTCATCTGCATGGGCAATCTAAGTTGACCTTGCTGTAAAAAAGGTCAGGGTCATCCCAGGGTCATGATTTAAATAAACTTTGTACAGCTCCATTGCCTGATGCTTCATGCCAAGATTCAAACCCATAGGCCTTCTAGTTCTGGAGAAGAAGATTTTTTTAAAGGTTTTTGCTATTTATAGCCATGGTGGCCATCTTGGTCATGTGACCTTGACCAATTATACAAACTTTCATTCACTCTTCCTAAGAATGCTCCATATAAAGTTTGGCTTTGATTGGCCACGCGGTTTCAGAGAAGAAGATGTTTTAATATCATGGTCATACACATGTATATAGCCCCGAGGCAGGGGCAGACAACCCTCTGGGCCCAAAATATTTTCAGAAAAATAAATCTTCTGTCCATTTGCTCATTCCTAGCAAGTTTTTTGCCATTAAATGACATTTTCCTATTTTTTCCCATTCAAATGCATGGGCGGCCTAAGTTGACCTTGCTGTAAAAAAAGGTCAAGGTCATCCAAGGGTCATGATTTATATAAATTTTGTAGAGCTTCATTGCCTGATGCTTTATGTCAAGTTTCAAAATCATAGGCCTTCTGGTTCTGGAGAAGAAGATTTTTAAAAGTTTTTGGGCTGCCATCTTGGTCATGTGACCTGGACCATTTATATAAACCTTTTTCCCTCTTCCTAAGGATGCTCCACATAAAGTTTGGCTTCGATTGGCCAAGCGGTTTCAGAGGAGAAGATGTTTCAATATTATGGAAATATACATGTATATTGCCCCGTGGCAGGGGCAGACAACCCCCAGGGACCAAAATTTTTCCATAAACATTAATTTTCTGTCTGTTTGCCTATTGCCAGTAAGTTTTACCCATTTAATAGCATTTTACCATTTTTCCCCATTCAAATGCATTGGCGACCTAAGTTGACCTTGCCGTAAAATAGGTCAAGGTCATTGCAGGGTCATGATTTATATAGACTTTGTAGAGCTTCTTTCTGTGATGCATCATGCCAAGTTTCAAAATCATAGGCCTTCTGGTTCTGGAGAAGAAGATTTTTAAAGGTTTTTGCTATTTATAGCCATGGCGGCCATCTTGGTCATGTGACCTGGACCATTTATATAAACTTTTTTCCCTCTTCTTAAGGATGCTCCACATGAAGTTTGGCTTCGATTGGCCAAGCAGTTTCAGAGGAGAAAATGTTTCAATATTATGGAAATATACATGTATATAGCCCCGGGGCAGGGGCAGACAACCCCCAGGGACCAAAATTTTTCCATAAACATTAATTGTCTGTCTATTTGCCTATTCCCAGTAAGTTTTACCCATTTAATAGCATTTTACCATTTTTCCCCATTCAAATGCATTGGCGACCTAAGTTGACCTTGCCGTTAAATAGGTCACGGTCATTGCAGGGTCTTTGCAGGGTATAAACTTTGTAGAGCTTCTTTCTGTGATGCTTCATGCCAAGTTTCAAAATCATAGGCCTTCTGGTTCTGGAGAAAAAGAGTTTTAAAGGTTTTTGCTATTTATATCCATGGCGGCCATCTTGGTCATGTGACCTGGACCATTTATATAAACTTTTGTTCCCCCTTCCTAACCATATGAAGTTTCGCTTTGATTGGCAAAGCGGTTTCAGAGGAGAAGATCTTTGAAATTCTGGATGGACGGACGACGGAGCATGGCCATCCTATAAGCTCACCTTGTGAGCCTTCGGCTCAGGTGAGCTAACCAGAGGACCAGTGGTCCTGTAAACGCTCACCTGAGTCTGCTGCATATACCAATAAACATGTTTGAATATTATGGTATTTAACCCCAGTGCAGGGGCAGATGAAGCCCTTGGGCCATTTTCTTTTTTCAGAATAATCAATATTCTGTCCATTTGCCAATTTCTTGGCTCTTGCTGGCTTTTCCCTTCAAATGACATTTTAACAGTTTTTCCCATTCAAATGCATGGGCAACCCATGTTGAGACCTTGCCATAAACTTGGTCAAGGTCATCACAGGGTCATGATTTATATATACATTGTAATACTTTAGCCGTGGATGCTTCACGCCAAGTTTCATTGAAATCAATCTATTGGTTTCAGAAAAGAAGATATTTGAAGGTTTTTTTTACCATATATGGGCATGGCGGCCATCTTGGTCATGTGACCTAGATTATTAATATACACATTGGTTCCCCCATCCTATAGATACTTCACATAAAATTTGGCTTCAATTGGCCAAGTGGTTTCAGAGGAGAAGATGTTTGAATATTATGGTAATATACATGTATATTGCCCCGGGGTGTGGGCATATGAGCCCTTAGGTCCATTTTCTTTTCCAGAATCATTAATATTTAGTCCTACTACCCATTTCCTACAAGATTTTCACCTCAAATGACTTTTTAAAAGTTTTCCCCATTCCAATGCATTGGCGACCTATGTTGACCTTGTCGTAAAATAGGTCAAGGTCACCACAGGGTCATGATTTATAAATACATTGTAGTACTTCAGCCATTGGTGCTTCATGCCAAGTATCTTTGAAATCAGTCCACCAGATTCGTAGAAGAAGATTTTTGAAGGGTTTTTACCATATATGGGCATGGCAGCCATCTTGGTCATGTGAACTAGATAATTTATATATACATTAATTCCCCCATTCCATAGATGCTTCACATAAAATTTTGCTTTGATTCGCCAAGCGATTTCAGGGGAGAAGATGTTTGAATATTATGCTAATATACATGTATATTGCCCCGGGGTGGGGGTAGATGAGCCCCTGGAGTCAAGTTTTTTGCAGAATCATTAATATTCAGTCCTACTGCCCATTTCCTGCAAGACTTTCACTTTAAATGACATTTTAAAAGTTTTCCCTATTCAATTGCATTGGCGACCTATGTTGACCGTGCCATTAAAAAAGGTCAAGGTCATTACAGGGTCATGATTTATATACACATTGTAGTACTTGAGCCATCAATGCTTCATGCCAAGTTTCTTTGAAATCGAACCACCGGTTCTGGAGAAGAAGATTTTTGAAGGGTTTTTACCATATATGGGCATTGTGGCCATCTTGGTCATGTGACCTGGATTATTTATATACACATTGATAACCCCTTCCTATTGATGCTTCACATAAAATTTGGCTTTGATTGGCCAAGCGGTTTCAGAGGAGATGATGTTTGAATATTATGGTAATATACATGTATATTGCCCCGGGGTGGGGGGCATATGAGCCCCTGGGGTCCATTTTTTTCAGAATCATTAATATTCAGTCCTACTGCCCATTTCCTGCAAGACTTTCACTTTAAATGACTTTAAATGACATTTTAAAAGTTTTCCCCATTCAAATGCATTGGTGACCTATGTTGACCTTGCCATAAAATAGGTCAAGGTCATCACAGGGTCATGATTTATATATACGTTGTAGTGCTTGAGCCATCGATGCTTCATGCCAAGTTTCGTTGAAATCAGTCCACCGGTTCTGGAGAAGAAGATTTTTGAAGGGTTTTTACCATATATGGGCATGGCAGCCATCTTGGTCATGTGACCTGGATTTCTTATATACACACTGGTTCCCCCTTCCTATAGATGGTTCATATAAAATTTGGCTTTCGTTGGCCAAGCGGTTTCAGAGAAGAAGATCTTTGAAATTGAGGACGGACGACGGACGGACGACGGACGGACGCCGGATCATGGCCATCCTATAAGCTCACCTTGTGAGCCTAACGGCTCAGGTGAGCTAAAAATACCAACTGAGTGTCGAGATATAAGTCAAAATCACTGAACCATGAAATTAGGTCACAGTGACCCAGGAGTACTTTACGGTCAAAGGTCTTGTCATACACAAACATATCCTGAAAGAAGTATGTTCATATACCAATTGAGTGCCGAGATATAAAGGAAAATCACTGAACTGTAAAATTAGGTCATATTGACCTAGGACTACTTTAGGATCAAAGGTCTTGTCATATGCAAACATAGTGTGAAAGAAGTTTGTTCATTAACCACTTGAGTGCCGAGATATAAGGCAAAGTCACTGAACCGTGAAATTAGGTCACAGTGACCTATAAGTACATTGGGGTCAAAGGTCTGGTCAAACTCACTAATAACCTGAAAAAAGTATGAAAATATAGTAATTGAGTGTCAAGATATAAGGCAAAATCACTGAACCGTGATATTAGGTCACAGTGTCCTAGGACTACTTCAGGGTCAAAGGTCTTGTATTATGCAAACATACTTTGAAAGAAGTTTGTTCATAAACCATTTGAGTACCGAGATGTAAGGCAAAGTCACTGAACCGTGAAATTAGGTCACAGTGACCTATAAGTACATTGGGGTCAAAGGTCTGGTCATACTCACTCATAATCTGAAAAAAGTTTGAAAATATACTAATTAAGTGTCAACATATAAGGCTAAATCACTGAACCGTGAAATTAGGTCACAGTGACCTATAAGTATATTGGGGTCGTTCTCACTCACAATCTGAAAAAAGTATGAAAATATACTATTTGAGTGTCAAGATATAAGGCAAAATCACTGATTTGTGAAATTAGGTCATAGTGACCTAGGACTACATCAGGGTCTAAGGTCTTGTCATATGCAAATATACTTTGAAAGAATTTTTCTAATAAGGCCGCGTTCCCACTGACAATGTTTCTTTGTCGTAGAATCTTTGTCACAGAAACTATGGCAATGAGATTGTGTTCACATACAGCAAAGATTACTAATACTACTTAGCTCGCTCACCTTTGTCACAGATATTTGACAATGAAACTTCGCCACAGAATTGAGTTTACACGAGCATATTTTTCTGCGACAAACCTACTTTGTCAAAGAAAAATTGTCCATGGGAACTAGGCCTAAACCATTTGAGTACCGAGATATAAGGCAAAGTCACTGAACCGTGAAATAAGGTCACAGTGACCTATAAGTACATTGGGGTCAAAGGTCTGGTCATACTCTTTCATAATCTGAAAAAAGTTTGAAAATATACTAATTGAGTGTCAAGATATAAGGCTAAATCACTGAACCGTGAAATTAGGTCACAGTGACCTATAAGTATATTGGAGTCAAAGGCCTGGTCGTACTCGCTCATAATCTAAAAGAAGTAAGAAAATATACTAATTGAATCAAGATATAAGGCAAAATCACTGAACCATGGAAAGTAGGTCAACCGATCCTTACCGTCATGACACACAAGTCAGTATCATAAAGTCAAAAGATGAATGACCAACCATCTTCCAAAGTTGTTTCTATTAAGAAATAAAACGAAAAAAAAATTCAGATTTTGACCTCTAGCCCCGCCCCCTGACTCCGACCCAGAGGTCCGATGTCATGGAACCTAAAGTGTATGAAGTATGAATGCTTTATGATAAGTTGTTGTCAAGATATGGACTGCTTGTAAAAGTTACACAGCAGTACAACTATTTTTTACAGTGTTCTAGTTTTTAACTTCTAGCCCCACCCCCCAGACATGGACCCAGAGATCCGATGCCATGAAATGAAACTCAACCCTACAGGGTACCTATGGTCCGAGTATGAAAGCCCTCTGATAAAAGGTTTTCAAGATACAGACTTCTAGAATACTATATCACAGAAAAGCCATTATTATTAATGGTGTTCTAGATTTTAACCTCTAGCCCCACCCCCTGGCATGCACCCAGGGATCTGATGCCATGGAATGAAAGCCGACCCTACAGGGTGTCAATGGCCCAAGTATCAATGCTTTTTGATGAGTGGTTGTCAAGATATGGACTTCTAGAAAACTTTAACACAAGAATTGCCATTTTTGAAGGTGTTCTAGATTTTAACCTCCAGCCCCACCCCCTGGCCAGGACCCAGGGTCCCGATGCCATGGAATAAAAGCTAACCCTACAGGGTATCTATGGTCCAAGTATGAATTCTTTCTGATGAGTGGTTGTCGAGATATGGACTTCTAGAAAACTTTAACACAAGTGTGACGAGCACGGGAAGGTGAACGTGGAGGACCGGGGTGACTGCAATTATTACTAAGCTCTATGCACTTCGTGCAGTCGAGCTAAAAACCATTTCATCTATAGGACATTTCATCTAAAGGATATTTCGTCTTAAAGACATTTCGTCTAAAGGATATTTCGTCTAAAGGACATTTCGTCTAAATGTCATTTCGACTAATGGACATTTCGTCAAATACGACATTTCGTCTCATGATGAGAACATCTCTTACATTTGTAAATAAGAATTATGCACAAGTTTGCGAAGTTTGCCAGGAAAGTTCGTAGACACTTCCGCTATCAAAAAGTAAAGTGTTGTTGAATTAGTGTTTTGTATAAATTCAAGCAGCAATATCTTATGAGTATATTTTAGAAATTTGGTGCAGTTTGAAATAATAACACGCTTGATATGACCAGTTTTCTGCTTGAGGTTAGAGTACTGAAGTGTGCTGTATAGTTAAAATCTTTTGATCTTGATCGTTCAATCATCAACATTTTCTGAATGTTTGGGCCTCAGTGGCAGTATAGTTTGATATCTGTGAATAAAATTTCAGATGCAGTCCGAAAAAATTGTTTGAAAAATTGGCGTAATATGACATCAGAGAAATGACGATAATAATAAAATTGTGTTTTTTGTTATGGAAATCGCCAACAAACACGATGGAAATGATACAAAGAACAACATAAAAGCTATCAGCTTGTCGGTCACTAGTTAACAAGTTGATGTTTGGATGCTCGATAGATCATCTAAGATGATAAACGGCAGCAGAAGGACACTCTTCTTACATGCTCAGCGTGTGAAAATGGTTTCATATGTTCACCAGTCATCAGAGAACTTAGCGACAGTTGGCACAGATCTGCATTTGACAGCTGGATACAAATAATAAAAATGTACAATATCCAAGGACCCTCTGTGGAAAAACTCTGAAACATTGGTTGAACTTGTTACAAATATATAAGGCACTAGCAGCAACAAACTTCAAGTAACGTCAGTGTGAAGTTGACCCTTGCCCCACTCCTGTTCAGGGAGGTGCACAGAAAAGGCTGTAGAAGATGTAGTGTTGGTCAGACTTTCATAAAATTTCATCTATTTGCTCATTAAATATTTTTGCAAAACCATATATATTCATACTGACTGCACTTCTTTTCCTGTTGAAAATATTAATTTTGTCTATGAACTAATTAAACACCTATTGACTTGAGCTGTGTTTACCTGTATTTTGCTCACTTTCTTACCTTTTAGCCCAGTAAAATAGTTGGAGGACCCAAAACAAATTGCAACACAAATCCTTTTTTGATTTTCAGTAACCTGAGACCTGTATTATAAACATACTAAAAGTATACCGGAATCGGAAGATATGAAATTTGATTTTTTTCACCATCTTTATTAAAGGAGGATTTTCGTAACTACAAAACTACAGCTGGTACTGTAGATGGGTCTATGAATATTTCTAGGTTGAATTTTAAACATAGAAACACTCCTTTTGCTTATTCTGACATGTTTCTTACAATTTAAATGTCAAAAACCATAAACATGTGTCCATTCCAGTAAAAATTCAACCACGTCAAGTATTGATTTACCCCACCCACTAATGGAAAAAATTAAACTTTCGTTTTTAAATAATCCAGATTTACAGGCGCACTGAATGTGCATCAAGGAGAAAGAGGAAGGTAATGTTTGTAATTCGAGATGATAAAATTATTCCTAATTTAGTTTTCTTTTCCAGATGTTATAATCCTAATTGGTGGAGTGTAGCTGATACAATTGTTTAAGCTTTCATTAACGTCAATATATTTTAAGAGTCACATCAGACGAAAATCAGACCAATGATCAACATGGCATTGTCTTAGCATTCATTTGACACCATTTTAAGCTGTCTTGGACATCACCAACTGAGTAACAAGAGATTTTGTAGGTAAAGTCCCTTAGCTTTTTCGCAAATATGCCCCAAATTATACGGTGTTCATTCATAATTTAGAGTATTGAAGTTAGATTTAGCTTAAACTAGACAACAGGTGACTAGTATCTTTTATTTAGCAATCATATGACAGCATTTTAAACTCTTCAAGTGTCTGAATTAAAGAGCTTTTGCAAGTATACCCCTTTGTTATGTTGCTCCAATTCATAAGGTGTTCTTTCGTGTTTCCGAAGGTAGAGTAAGATAAACTAATTCTAGATGTAGCAGTAAACTAGTGTATTTTCTTAGCAATTATAACACTCTTCTCAGCTCTCTAGAGGCTTCAGTAGCTAATGTACTAGAAATTCTGTAAGCATACCCCAAGACCTATTGTTTTTAGCTCACCTGAGCCGAAGGCTAACAAGTTGAGCTTATAGGATGGGGCCCGTTTGTGCCTTTACACTTTCAAATACAACCCCCCCCCCCCCCCCCCCCCCCCCCCCCCCCCCCCCCCCCCCCCCCGTAACAATTCCGCCAATTGCAATGGAATTTTACATGAAGCATTATTGGAGAGGGGGTAAGGTTGCACCAGGTTTAGAGCCGGGTGGAATCAGAACTTTGGTTTCCATGGCAACAGATAGCTCCCACAGACTTACAATGGGAAAACATAAAAAACCTTCTCCGAAACCACAAAGCCCAGAGCTTATATAATGTATGTGAAGAAATGTATAGGACTCCTCCAACCATGCCCTTGGGTTCCATGTCTATAAAGGCCACGCTCCAGAGGCATCATCATCTGCCATTATGGAAATACATGAAAAAAATGTTTGTATCTGAAACAGCAAGACCCACAGT
Source organism: Rugalucina vietnamica (assembly GCA_964017185.1). Lineage (NCBI taxonomy): Eukaryota > Metazoa > Mollusca > Bivalvia > Lucinida > Lucinidae > Rugalucina > Rugalucina vietnamica. Next base: position 47,703,550 of record OZ024870.1, read on the forward strand.
TTGTATATTTGGTATGCAACAATGTCACGGAGCTCTACATAAACACTGCCAATCATGACCCTAGGGTCACGAATGGTCACACTCCGGTTGGATCATTGTAGGACTATGACATTTTAGGTTAATTTTTAGCAAACCAAAATGGCGGACAGGAGGATAAACAATGCAGACAAGAGCTATTCTGTTGATGTAAGTAGGGTTTCCAGGTCACATGACCAAGATTGCCGCCATGCCCGTATGTGGTAAAACCCTTCAATAATCTTCTCTGGAACCGATGGACTATTTTCAATGGAACATGACATGTAGCATTTATGGCTTAAGTACAACAATGTATATAATAATGAATATAAATCATGACCTTCTGATGACCTTGACCTATTCTACACAGTGGCGGATTTAGAGGGGTTCTGGTGGTCCACTTGAACCCCCTCTGGGACCATATTATTTCAATTTTATGGAGAAAATGTTGAAAACGAAGCATCTCTTGATAGATTTGATCCCCCCCTTTCCAGAAATCCTATATCGTCTCTTGATAGATTTGATCCCCCCTTTCCAGAAATCCTATATCGGCTCTGCTACTGCATTGTTAACATAGCTCGCCTATGCATTTGAATGGGGAAACTGTTAAAATGTCATTTAAAGGGGAAATCTTGCAGTAAATTGGCAATAAGACTGACTATTTATGATTCCGAAAAAAATGGACCCAAAGGGTTGATCGGTCCCTACCCCAGGGCAATATGTATACTAACATAATGCTCAAACATTTTCTTTGAAACCGCTTGCCAATCGAAGCATCTATAGGAAAGGGGAATCAATGTGTATATAAAATCCAGGTCACATGACCAAGATGGCTACCATGCCCATTTACAATGTATATCATGGGCTCCTTTTTGGGGGTGTGGGTGTTTACCATTTTTTCTTCCAATTTAATGAGGTAGCCGTCAGATACGTTTAGAGAAGTTCATAATCATCAAGTAAATTGTCTTGCTTCCAAAGGATCTTACCTTTATGTTTTATTAGCAATCATTTACAGAATTTTTCAGCTCTTATGGGACATCCGTTGTTGAGAATTAAGTGACTTTGTAATATATCCATTAGTTTTTCATGATTGTACTTCAATTTCAAAGATAATCCTGCATATTTTAGGAGTAAGAAGTCAGAGAATGTTATACCGAACTAAATTTTATTTGTGTATTGTCTTAGCAATCATTTGACGCAAGTTTCAGCTCTATTGGCCATTAGTAATTACACTGATTGGCATCAATCTGTTTAATTTAAGCCCCCAGTATCTTAAATTTTACTTAAATACGAAACTGCACCTCCTAACCGTTGAGGCTTTGACTTTGCTGTGACGTGATATCCTTCCTGTGACACTTTTATGCCCCAAAGAGTAATTCTAATGGATGCCAAACATTAACAAAACATGTCATCAATACCATTTTTAAAGGTCACATAAATTACAGTTGGTAGTCTATATAGCCATTCTGGCTATATTAATGAACCGTCGCACCAGAAAACCAATCAGCATTTGCGGCACCAAAGGGCAGTAACAGAACAGCTGTTTAGCGTAGATAGTATGATGCCTATTCTTCCTACATCAGAAAGTTCACGCTTTTAGCCAACTGCTGTGACTGTACAGGCCAGTTTGTGTTGGAACTGGTCGGAAACCCAGATAGTTGGTTTTCTCAGGCAAAGGCTGATTTGCTGTTGTAATGCAGCTGCTTTATGTCTACCATGAGAGAAGAATCTCATCATAATGGTCCTAATCTTATACACAAAAATCTTCATTTGCAATGAATGGTCTTTTAGCATTTGTGTCCACTGATAAACAGATTAAGCCATGTTCTATAAATTTATGGAATCTTACACTGATAAGCCCCAAGATGCTTGACAAAACCTCCCTTAATTACCTTTTCAAAATTTTTGCCTGTCATTTCTGCTTAAATGTATATTCTAATAAGATCCGTTTGGAATATTGACTAACAACTGCATGTGTATGCACTGAAATATGAGTGGGTGGGGTAATTTAGTGCTTATTGAATACCAACAACCAATTTAACTGAGCAAAAATGATCGAATCTAAAATCATTAATGCACATTTCAAGTAAGATCATTTCAGAATAATTAATAAACAGAAAATATATAGCCATAATGTAAAATAACAATATATCACATGCACTGTTTTAGATAGCAAAATATGCCAGAACGTACACCTGAAAAGACACAAAAAAATCAAATTTCATATTCTCCGATTTTGGTATACTTTTAGTATGTTGTTTCGGAAGGTTGTTTCTCAACAAAAATCCAAGAAACATTTGTGTTGCAATTTGTTTTGGGTTTACCCAAAAATTTTTTATTTTTATTAGACTATTTATCAAAGATTCATAAGAGCTGTTGCAGGACAGCACGCTCGACTGCTTCTGACCTTTGTCAAACATTAGGCCAAACCCGACCTGTAACCCAAAGCATTATGCTCATACATCGCTTTGCCTTAATGCAATAAGGCAAAATCATTGAAACATGAAAGTTAACCAATACAACCAAAGATTTAAAGGTCTCACTCATATTGTGAAAGAAGTGTGTTCATATACCAACTGAGTGCCAAGATACAAGGCAAAATTACTGAACCATGAAATAAGGTCACACTGACCTATAAGTACTTCAGGGTCAAAGGTCTAAGCATACTTACTCATAATGTGAAAGAAATATGATCATATACCCATTGAGTGTTGAGATATAAAGCAAAATCACTGAACCATGAAATTAGGTCATAGTGACCTATAAGTATGTTTGAGTTAAAGGTCTGGTCATATCATTCATAATCAGAAAGCAGTGTGAAAAAATTCTAACTGAGTGTCGAGATATAAGGCAAAGTCACTGAACCATGAAATAAGGTCACAGTGACCCAGGGATACTTTACGGTCAAAGGTCTGTCATACGCAAACATATCGTGAAAGAAGTAAGTTCATTTACCAATTGAGTGCCGAGATATAAGGCAAAATCACTGAATCATGAAATTAGGTCATAATGGCCTAGGACTACTTTAGGGTCAAAGGTCTTGCATACGCAAACATAGTGTTAAAGAAGTTTGTTCATAAACCAATTGAGTGCCGAAATATAAGGCAAAATCACTGAACCATGAAATTAGGTCATAGTGACCTATAAGTATGTTTGGGTTAAAGGTCTGGTCATACTCATCTGAAATAAGGAAGAAAACATACCAACTGAGTGTCGAGATATAAGGCAAAATCACTGAACCATGAAATAAGGTCACAGTGACATAGGAATACTTCAGGGCAAAGGTCTTGTCATACGCAAAAATATCCTGAAAACAGTATGTTCATATACCAATTGAGTGCCGAGATATAAAGCAAACTCACTGAATCGTGAAATCAGGTCATAATGACCTAGGACTAGTTTAGGGTCAAAGGTCTTGTCAAGTGTGAAAGAAGTTTGATCATAAACCAATTTAGTGCCAAGATATAAGGCAAAATCACTAAACTGTGAAATTAGGTCACAGTGACCTATAAGTATATTGGGGTCAAAGGTCTGGTCATACTCACTCATAATCTGAATAAAGTATGAAAATATACTAATTGAGTGTCAAGATATAAGGCAAAATCACTGAACCGGGAAATTAGGTCACAGTGACCTATAAGTATACTGGAGTCAAAGGCCTGGTCATACTCAGTCATAATCTGAAAGAAGTAAGAAAATATATTGAGTGTCAAGACATAAGGCAAAATCACTGAACCATGGAAAGTAGGTCAACAAACCCTTACCGTCATGACACACAAGTCAGTGTCGCAAAGTCAAAAGATGAATGACCAACCATCTTCCTAAGTTGTTTCTATTAAGAAATAAAAAAAATCAGGGAGTTCTAGATTTTGACCTCTAGCCCCATCCCCCTGACTCCAGAGGTCTGACCAATGTCATGGAACCTAAAGTGTATGAAGTATGAACGCTTTATGATAAGTTGTTGTCAAGATATGGACTCCTTGTAAAAGTTACACAGCAGTACATCTATTTTTTTTTACAGTGTTCCAGTTTTTAACCTCTAGCCCCACCCCCCAGGCATGGATCCAAAGATTCGATGCTATGAAATGAAACTCAACCCTACAGGGTACCTATGGTCCGAGTATGAAAGCCTCCTGATAAAAGGTTTTCAAGATATAGACTTCTAGAATACTATATCACAGAAAAGCCATTATTATTAATGGTGTTCTAGATTTTAACCCCCTGGCATGGACCCAGGAATCCGATGACATGGAATGAAAGCCGACCCTACAGGGTGTCTATGGCCGAAGTATCAATGCTTTCTGATGAAAGGTTGTCAAGATATGGACTTCTTTAAAATTTTTAAGCAAGAATGGTCATTTCTGAAGTTGTTCTAGATTTTAACCTCCAGCGCCACCCCTTGGCCTGGACCCAGGGACCTGATGCCATGGAATGAAAGCTAACCCTACAGGGTATCTATGGTCCAAGTATGAATGCTTTCTGATGAGTGGTTGTCAAGATATGGACTTCTAGAAAACTTAAACACAAAAATGGCCATTTTTGAAGGTGTTCTAGATTTTAACCTCCAGCCCCACCCCCTGGCCTGGACCCAGGAGCTTGATGCCATGGAATGAAAGCTAACCCTACAGGGTATCTATGGTCCAAGTATGAATGCTTTCTGATGAGTGGTTGTCAAGATATGGACTTCTAGAAAACTTTAACGCAAGTGTGATGGGAACGGGAACGTGGACGACCGGAGCAGTGACTGCAATAGCTCTATGCACTTCGAGCAGTCGAGCTAAATATGTTATTTTTTGGTCAAATTTAACATTTTAAACATGACATTCAATCAACTTTTCCTCATCTTTAAAGCTGTAGCCTTAATTTTTTGTACAATTTAAAAACTAAAATTTTATATTTTGTCCATGCTTTTGATAAAGGTATCAGATTCCCAAGCAGATATCAGACTCGGACCACCATAGCATTTTATTGCCATAATTAATACAGGGTGAATCAAAGCCACCAGTTATCAGCAGGAAGCCTCAAAACGGCACTTCCTTAGCTATCCCGAGTTAGCACCTATTTTCTTGGGTAACCGCAATTAATTTATAAGAGGATGTTTTCAGCATGAAAATTCGACAAAAATGTCTAAACACGTCTAAAATTTGTCTAAAACTCATCTAAAACATAAATGATAAGGAAAATACTTTTGAACAGTAGTTTATCAGATATCGATTTCATGACATTTAATATCTAAAATTGTAGACTATCCCCTTGACAATCCGTGTATTTCATATCTAAACTGGTATAATAAAATTTAACAGTCAAAGGCAGATAGTATGAGCCATATTGTGCAATTCTGTGCATATTGTGCCAGGTCAAATAATAAAAACATTGTTATTGTTTCTACAATGTACAGTGTATGTTCTAAATACTGGGAATGCTCCTACTGATCCAAAAGGATCGAAATAAAAATAGGATTTGCACTAATGTCTGACTTGTCTGTATAAAATAAGAGCTGTCGCAGGACATCGTAGCTCGCCTGACTTGTGCTTTGCCACTAAATTTGTTAAAATCTATGACCCGTGACCTTGACCTTGCCTGTAGATGCATTTTGTATAGGGAGCTATTTGCATAAATAAGCTAACAATGAACACATTGATCTATTGCCAAAATGTTTTGCCTCGTTCGTGGGATGCTATGCTTAAATATAATACATGTCGAAACAGAAAACAGCTAAACTACTGAATAAAACTATATAGTTGATGAGATATTAAGGGTCAGTTTAAAAATGACAAAGTCACTGGAGCGTGAAATATAGGTCAAGGTCAGTAGGTCAATGTGGGTGCCGAGTCGAGACATCGAGGAGAAGCCATATGCAAGGTTTGATGGTTGTAGGCTTTATAGTTGATGAGATATTAAGGAATGGCTTAAAAAATGACAAAGTCATTAGAGCACGAAATATAGGTCAAGGACTAGGTCTATGTGGGTGCCGAGTCGGGACATCATGGAGAAGCCGTATGCAAGGTTTGATGGTTGTAGTTGATGAGATATTAAGGGTTGGCTTTAAAAATGACAAAGTCACTAGCGCACGAAATATAGGTCACGGTCACTAGATCAATGTAGGTGCAAAGTCGGGACATCAAGGAGAAGCCATATGTAAGGTTTGATGGCTGTAGGCTTAATAATTGATGAAATATTAAGGGTTGGCTTCAAAAATAACAAAGTCACTAGAGCACGAAATATAGGTCAAGGTCACTAGGTGAATGCGGGTGCCGAGTCGGGACATCGAGGAGAAGTCATATGCAAGGTTTGATGGTTGTAGGCTTTATAGTTGATGAGATATTAAGAGTTGGCTTCAAAAATGACAAAGTCACTAGAGCACGAAATATAGGCCAAGGTCACTAGATCAATGTGGGTGCAAAGTCGGGACATCGAGGAGAATCCATATGCAAGGTTTGATGGTTATAGGCTTTATAGTTGATGAGATATTAAGGGTTGGCTTAAAAATGACAAAGTCACTGGAGCATGAAATATAGGTCAAGGTCAGTAGGTCAATGTGGGTGCCGAGTCGGGACATCGAGGAGAAGCCATATGCAAGGTTTGATGGTTGTAGGCTTTATAGTTGATGAGATATTAAGAGTTGGCTTCAAAAATGACAAAGTCACTAGAGCACGAAATATAGGCCAAGGTCACTAGATCAATGTGGGTGCAAAGTCGGGACATCGAGGAGAAGCCATATGCAAGGTTTGATGGTTATAGGCTTTATAGTTGATGAGATATTAAGGGTTGGCTTAAAAATGACAAAGTCACTGGAGCATGAAATATAGGTCAAGGTCAGTAGGTCAATGTGGGTGCCGAGTCGGGACATCGAGGAGAAGCCATATGCAAGGTTTGATGGTTGTAGGCTTTATAGTTGATGAGATATTAAGGGTTGGCATAAAAAATGACAAAGTCACTGCAGCATGAAATATAGGTCGTCAGTAGGTCAATGTGGGTGCCGAGTCGGGACATCGAGGAGAAGCCTTATGTAAGGTTTGACAGTTCTAGGCTTTACAGGTGATGAGAAACTAACACGACATCAGAGCATTGTACAAAGGTGTTCTAGATATTGACCTCTAGCCCCCCAGGCAAGACCCCACGGGTCCCTTCACACTAAATCACAGAGGACCCTTATATGCAGCAATGTTCCAAATATGAATGATTTCTGGTCAGTGACTATCAAGATATAACACTTTTAAAAACTTTAACCGAAAGTGTGACGCGGACGTACACGTAAACGTAAACGTAAACGCGGAGGACCGAGGTGACAACAATAGCTCTCTGCACTTCGTGCAGGCGAGCTAAAAAAGATAAACAAATTATAGACCTACCACATTGATTAATATTGAATTAAAATAGGGTGCGGCATTTGGTCTAAAAAATCTTATTTTTTCTAAACTTTTTTAGACCAAATGTTACACCTGCTTGATTTTTAGACCAAATGTCCTTTAGACGAAATGTCATTTAGATGAAATGTCCTTTAGATAAGAACCAGAGGACCATTGGTCCTGAGAACGCTCACCTGAAGCCTGATCTTGGAGTATTAAGTCATCATGAAATGACCTTGAATACTCACAAACCTTTATTGACATCATAAGTTGTCTGCATCTGCAAAGTTTTCAGGTCTCAGGCTGCAATAGTTTCCAAACCCAGTGATTTCTGAGAAGACCATAATTTTAATTTTGATATTTAAATGACCTTGGGTCAAGTTCAGGAAATGACCTTGTCCTTCATTAATTACTTACCTTCATTGACTCCATTAGTTGTCTGCATCTAGAAACTTTCAGGTCTCAGGCTGCAACAGTTTCCAAAATATCCATTGTTTTCACCTTTTCCCATGTAAAAGCCTATGTTTCCAAAATTGAAATTGCTGTAAAATAGGTCAAGGTCATCCTAGGGTGATCATTTGATCAAACTATGGTGGGCTGGAGTCCCAAATGCAACATACCAAGTTTCGCGTAAATCGGCCAGCCGGTTCTGGAGAAGAAGATTTTTGAGTGGTTTTTACCACAGTTGGGCATGGCGGCCATCTTGGTCATGTGACCCTAATTTCGCTATCAAACTTTCATTCCCCCTACCCATGGACGCTCCACATAAAGTTTCACTTTGATTGGCCAAGCAGTTTCAGAGAAGAAGATCTTTGAAAAGTGTGTATGGACAACAGACTGGCCAAGTTCAAGAGATGACCTTGACCTAAATTAATCACATACCTTCATCTACTCCATTAGTTGTTTGCATCTAGCACTTTTCAGGTCTCAGGCTGCAACAGTTTTCAAACCAGAGGACCATTGGTCCTGAGAACGCTCACCTGAAGCCTGATCTTGGAGTATTAAGTCATCATGAAATGACCTTGACCTTAAATGAATACTCACACACCTTTATTGACTTCATAAGTTGTCTGCATCTGCAAAGTTTCAGGTCTCAGGCTGCAATAGTTTCCAATCTCAGTGATTTCTGAGAAGACCATAATTTTAATTTTGATATTTAAATGACCTTGGGTCAAAATTGACATTGCCGTAAAATAGACCAAGATCATCCTACGGTCATCATTTGATCAAACTATGATGGGCTGGAGTCCAAAATGCTACATACCAAGCTTCATGAAAATCGGCCTGCTGGTTCTGGAGAAGAAGATTTTTGAGTGTTTTTTACCATATATGGGCATGGCGGCCATCTTGGTCATGTGACCTGGATTTTGCGATTAAACTTTCGTCTCCCCTACCCATGGATGCTCCACATAAAATTTCACTTTGATTGGCCATGCAGTTTCAGAGAAGAAGATCTTTGAAAAGTGTGTATGGACGACAGACTGGCCAAGGTCAAGAGATGACCTTGACCTAAATTAATCATATACATTCATCTACTCCATTAGTTGTTTGCATCTACCACTTTTCAGACCTCAGGCTGCAATAGTTTTCAAAAAAATCCATAGTTTTCACTTTTTCCCCATGTAAAACCCTATGTTTCCAAATTTGACCTTGCCGTAAAATGGGTCAAGGTCATCCAAGGATCATCATTTTATCAAACTATGATGGGCTATAGTCCCCGATGGTACATACCAATTTTCGTGGAAATCGGCCCACTGGTTCTGGAGAAGAAGTATTTTGAAGTGCTTTTACCATATATGGGCATGGCGGCCATCTTGGTCATGTGACCAAGATATCGCGAACAAAATTACAATGCCACTGCCCAAGGAGGCTCCACATAAAATTTCAACTAGATCGGCCAAGCGGTTTCAGAGAAGAAGATCTTTGAAATTGTGGACGATGGACGGACGCCGGACGCCTGATCATGGCCATCCTATAAGCTCACCTTGTGAGCCTTCGGCTCAGGTGAGCTAATGAAATGGCATTAATATATGAAATATCCTTTAGACGAAATGTCCTTTAGATGAAATGTCGTTTTAGACGAAATGTCCTGATGACATAATGTTTGAACTTACAGTTAGTCTCCATGATGTTATATTTCTCCTCAAAGTCTGCAAGTCTCTTGGCAAGATCATCTTTCTCCTGTTGTAACTCAACCTTTTCACTCTCCAAACCCTCCAATGAACTCTCATCACATCTGCCAAGTTTCTCCAATAACTCTTCTATCTGGAAAATAAAATTGTTGTTCTGTCGTAATAAAATGTGGTTTTGCTTTTGCAATGAGAAATTGAGGACTTTTGGTCCAGTGGCTTGCCAGAGAATGTGACCTCTGACCTTTTGACCCTGGTAGGAAAGAAGTTGACCTTGAATTTTCAAAATTAATGAGAAAAAACAACAACAAACACACACACACACACACACACAAAGGGGGGGGGGGGGCACTTTTAATTCAATAAACTGTTAATATAAATCTAAGATTGATTTGTTTTGAGCCCAAAACTACCAGACTGCTAATATTAACAACTAGCCAAAGGGCTGGTCACTGGACCAATGAAAAGTAGTTAAAATTTGGCTTTGATTGGCCAAGTGGTTTAAGAGAAGAAGATCTTTGAAAAGTGTGTATGGACGACAAGGTCAAGAGATGACCTTGACCCAAATTAATCATATACCTTCATCTTATACATTAGTTGTTTTCATCTACCACTTTTCAGGTTTTAGGCTGCAATAGTTTTCAAAAAATCCATTGTTTTCACTTTTTCCCATGTAAAAGCCAATGTTTGCAAACTTGGCCTTGCCGTAAAATAGGACATGCCATCGCAGGGCCATGATTTATATACACATTGTAGTACTTGAGTCATAAATGCTTCATGCCAAGTTTCATTGAAATCGGTCCACCGGTTCCAGAGAAGAAGATTTTTGAAGGGTTTTTACCATATATGGGCATGGCGGCCATCTTGGTCCTGTATCCTGGATTATTTATATATACATTGGTTCCAACCTCCTACAGATACTTCATATAAAATTTGGCTTTGATTAACCAAGCCATTTCAGAGAAGAAGATCTTTGAAAAGTGTGTATGGACGACAGACCGGCCAAGGTCAAGAGATGACCTTGACCTAAATTAATCATATACCTTCATCTAATCCATTAGTTGTGTGCATCTACCACTTTTCAGGTCTCAGGCTGCAATAGTTTTCATAAAATCCATATTTTTCCATTTTTCCCATGTAAAAGCCAATGTTTCCAAAACTGACCTTGCAAAAAAAATAGGTCAAAGTCATCGCAGGGTCATGATTTATATATACATTGTAGTACTTGAGTCATAGATGCTTCCCCATACCGAAATCAGGTACAAAATAGGCACAAAATTTTGTACCTATTTTGTACCATTTATGTGCCTTTTCATTTTAGGCACAAAATAGGTATACCTATTTTGTACCAGTCTGAGAACTTAGAAATTTTACATGTGCCTTCCATGTGCCTTTGCGGACTTAGACTTTTTTGCCTATACCTATTTTGTGCCTTTCAGGACTTAGTCATTTTTTCATGTGCCTATTTTATACCTAGTTCGGACTTAGTCATTTTTTGATGTGCTTTTTATGTACTTTTGAAGAACTTAGATTTTTCTGCCTGTATTTTGGACTTAACCATTTTGAAGAACTTAGATTTGTCTGCCTGTATTTTGGACTTAGCCATTTTTAGATGTACCTTTTTTGTGCCTCTTCACAGACTTGTAATATTTTTGGACTAAAATCAGCCAGAAGGACATATGGATTGAAAACAATAGAATATAAAGAGACATTATAAAGCTGGTCAAAATATCTTTTTTAAAAGCATGCTGCATTTTAATCAGGCTTAATTCATGAGATTTAAGCAACAACTTAATTTCATCCTAGGCTGTACTAAGTCTTCTCAGAACAAATGAGTAGCGAACTCATAACATTTATGAAATTAATTTGTATTGAATTGTTTCTTAATTATAATATGGAACTAAAAGAAATATTTCTCTTCCAGAATGAAATAAAATGAATCACAATGATTTTGTTTTGATTTCTTGTATTTATTTTCTCATGTTATTTTATCAGTAATTCTATAATATGTCATAACATTATTATTTATGTATCTAATACAGTGGCATCTGGATGTACCTAAAATGTGCCTATGAGCCACTTAATGACTTTCTAATGACTCTTATCTCATGCACAACACATTTTCCGTGTAAAATGAGATTTATGACCACTAACTTGTACACAAAACACCCAAGATCTATGCAAAAATCTGCATTTTATAGAGAGGCATACACCAGTTAACATGTGGATGCAAGGAATAAACAGAATATAGAAAGTAAGAATTTGACTTTTTATTTTCATACACTAGGTGTGATTACACATATTTTCTGATATTTTTTCAAATTTGCACTTTTGCTGCTACACTTTTTCAATCAATTTGAAGTTAAATAGATTTAAAACAAATAAAACTGTAACTTACTGTTAAATTATATCAGCTGAATAATTTGTTTGTTTAGAATTATACTTTTATCATAATGTATGCTGAGTTAAACCTCCCATAATATGTACTATCTCTTTGACTTTGGTAAAATTTCTGAATATTTTGACTCCATACTGAGATTCAGCTTCTTGTTGACAATAGATGATGATTATGTCACATGTAATTGCAGATTTTGGTGATATTTAAAGCTATTTTGTATTCAGTTTTATGTCCTTTTCAAGATACCGTATTCGTTCTAATTAGTGCACAGTGCGCTTAACTTTTCAAAATAACTCAAAGTTAAGGTAACAAAATATCGTTCTAATAAGCGCACACTAGGAACGGAAACAACCCGTAAACGCTTATACACATAATTTTCGGAAATGACAAGAGTGTGCGCTTATTGGAGCATGTGCGCTAATTAGAACGAATACGGTAATTTCAGTTCATATTAGACAGGTCAATTATTAGGTGAGGCGAAAACAGGAGAACCCCAAGAAAAACCACCTGGTACATTTGCAAGCTGAACATGTGACACACAGCTAAGATGATTGAATGGTTAGTCAGGGTAATGAAATATGGGCTCTTAACCACTTGGCCACAGGTAAGCTATTTTGATTACAATATGTTTGATTGAGCAGCTCAAAATGGGAGATTAGGATGGCTGGGCTTTGGGGTTCTGACCAGGTCTGATATAAACCAGGCTGTATTGCCACAAAAATGGTTTCAAAAACATTTTTTAAAGGGTGGGTTCTATGTGGTAAAAGTAGTACATTGTGCTGATCATTGGTTGTGAGCTTACAGTTTATTGTATAACTGATCTGAGCCTAGAGCTGTTTTCGAATGTACGAAAGGCAGGTTTTCTTATAATGTGGCTTTGTGGCTTTTTAAAGTGGGGGAGGGGGGGGGGGGGTTATATTGCGTACGGTCTATAATGTACCTGATGACTGCAATATGATTGGCTGTTTTCAAGAACTAAGGTATGGTACCTAAAATGTACCCCTAGAAACAAACAGGCACATATAAGGTACACCAGGTACATATGAGGTACATTAAGTACATATTAGGTACACTAGGCACATTATAGGTACACAATTTAACTACTAGGACACAATAAGCACATTGTAATCTTGTGCAAAGGCACATGTGTAAACTGGGCACACTTTAGGTACAAAAGGTACATATTAGGTACACAGGCACATAATAAGTGCACTGGGCACAATTTAGGTACAGTAGGTACTTGATAGGTACATAGGCACAAAAAAGATACAATAGGCACAAGATAGGTATATAGGCACATAACAGGTACACCAGGCACATTAAAGATACACTGGGCACCTTACAGGTACAAAGGGTACATTGCAGGCACATGTATAGATACAGTGAATTTCAAGTACAAAATAGGTACACTCTTATATTTGTATAAATGTACCTATTTTGTATCAGTTTGGCCCAGTTTCAGTCAGTGGGCCAATCTTGTACAAAATAGGTATACCTATTTTGTGCCTATTTTGTACCCAGAAATTGTGCCTATTTTGTACTTTATTTTGGTATGGGTCATGCCAAGTTTCGTTGAAATTGGTCCACTGGTTCCAGAGAAGAAGATTTTTGAAGGGTTTTTACCATATATGTGCATGGCGGCCATCTTGGTCGTGTATCCTGGATTATTTATATATACATTGGTTCCCACTTCCTACAGATGCTAGGACTAGTCAACAAACATTTACGTAAAAACAAAACTCAAATATTTCAAGCGAAATGGCAGAAATTGCAATTTTCTGCTTTTCGTCTTATAAGTCAATGGAAACTTTAAGTTGGCATAGTGGGACAAGCACAATAAAAACACAAACTTTGTAGAGGTTAATATCATAAGCATGTATGAAGTTTCAGCGTCATCCGCCTAACAGCTTCTGAGAAGAAATTTTTTGAATATTTTTTCAAAAATTTACCCTTTACGCTGCTATAGCAACCAAGCGAATAAAGTGATTTTGACAAAAGTTGCCTAAACAGTCTACAGACTAAGTCCTTTTCAGAGCTCAGATTTGAGCCCATAAATCTCAATAGAAAAGATATTGTCAAAATATTTTCTCACTATCTTGAAGGCTTTCTGGTTCAGACACTGTTCCCATCACTACTGGTTTATAAGTCACAATCATCATTTATGTTCAGTTCTTTTATTTTTCCCATTTGCAATATGTGAATTGGGTATGTCAGTGTAAAAAGAATGTGACTAGATTGTCCATGCAAGTGGTGTTCATTGTATGCACTTTTATATTCAAAAGGACTCATTTTATGTAAAATGCAGCATATAAATGTTTCAATTTGATAAACTGTTTTCATACCTAAACTTTTCTATGCAAAGGTATATGGCTATCTAATAGCATTATCTTTCTGTTCTTGAAACATTGTAATTGTTTTAAGATTAAGACTGTCAGGCGAGTTGATTTATTCAATTGTGGCTTGGGCACTTAGTCTCTAGACTGTAAAACGGGGAGGACTACTCAATAAACATTTATGTAAAAACAAAATTTCAATATCCTCAATGAAACGGCAGAAATTGCAAATTTCCACTTTTTGCCTTATAAGTCAATGGAAACTTCAAGTTACCATAGCAACCAAAATAGTTGGACAAAGACAATAAAAACACAAACTTTGTACAGGCTAATGTCATAAGCATGTATGCTTAATTTCACTTTCATCCCCAATACGGCTTCTGAGAAGAAGATTTTTGAATAATTTTTTTTTCGAAAATTTACCCTTTATGTTGCTATAGCAACCAAACGAATAAAGTGATTTTTACAAAAGTTGCCTTAAACGTGAAGGACTACTCAATAAACATTTATGTAAAAACAAATTTCAAATATCCCCAGCCTGACAACGGAAAATGCCAATTTCCACTTTTCTCCATACAAGTCAATGGAAACTTCAAGTTGCCATAGCAACCAGAGTTCTTCTCGGATCGAAACAAAAAAACACAAATATTCGTTCCCCCCACCTGTAGTTGCTATATGTGAAATATGAAAAGATTTGGCCTGGCAGCTTCAGAGGAGAAGTCGTTTGAAAATGTTGATGACGACGACGGCGACGGACGACGGCTCGACTACCATACTATAAGCTCACCTTGTGAGCCTTCGGCTCAGGTGAGCTAATAATACAATGTCCTTCAAAAAAAAATTGATTTAAAAAGGGTCTCTGATGCAGCACATAAATATCAAAATACATGTATAAATATCAAAATATAAAAATCAAAAGACTGATCTAAGGGAACACCAGTATTGCTTTTCATTCATCACGGCAAACAGTGTTTTTCTTTTAGTTTCGGGTTGATTAACCACAATTCTCATTACGAAAACATGCTATATACAGAGGTTTTTTTTCAGAAGCAAAAATTTAAAATTTCTTTAGAAAATTTTTGATACTTTTCTTATTTTTGCTCAAAACATAGATTGTGGGTACATGTTAGAGCTGCCTCTGAGGCAATCTTAACGAGTACCCACAATCTATGTTTTGGAGCAAAAATAAAGACAAGTAGACCAAGGGCAATGATTGCTCTCCTGAGAGTCAACAAGTACAGTCACTGGACAAAGTGGTTGGGGTATTTACCGTATATGGGCATGAAGTTCATCTTGGTCATGTGACATGGAAACCCTACTTACATCAACAAAATAGCTCTTGTCTGAATTGTTTATCCTCTTGTCCACCATTTTGGTTCACTTAAAAAATCGTCATATAAGGCCAGGGTCCCATAATGACCCCCGTGGTGGGGCCATTTTTGGCCCAATGGGCATGATTTGCAGGATTTATGTAAACCTCCACATAACAATGCTGCATACCAAATATAATTGCTTTGGCTCTTGTGATTTCAGAGAAGATCTTTTCATGTATTCCCCATTATAAGCCTATGGCAGATAATGACGCCCCCAGGTCAGGGCCTGTATGGACCCCAGGGGCACAGATGACAGGATTTATAAAGACGACCACTATACATTGCTACACACAAAAATATGAAAGCTCTGGGCCTTATAGTTTCAGAGAAGAAGATATTTTCATGTTTGTCTCACTCAATGGCACTGTAAGTCTATGGGAGCTAATGACCCCCTGCGTGGGGCCATTTTTCACCCCAGGGGGCACGATTCGCAGGATTTATGTAAAGCTCCACACAACAATGCTGCATACCAAATATAGACGCTTTGGATCTTGTGGTTTCAGAGAAGAAGATTTTTTCATACATGTACTTCCTATTATAAGACAATGACAGATGATGACGCCCCCGGGGCAGGGCCTGTATGGACCCATGGCAGGATTTATAAAGAGGATCACTATACATTGCTACACACAAAATATTTTTAAGCTCTGGGCTTTGTGGTTTCAGAGAAGATTTTTAATGTTTGTCCCATTGTAAGTCTATGGGAGCTAATGGCCCCTGGGGTGGGTCCATTTTTGGCCCAAGGGGCATGATTCGCAGGATTTATGTAAAGCTCCACATAACAATGCTACATACCAAATATAGAAGCTTTGGCTCTTGTGGCTTCAGAGAAGAAGATCTTTTCATGTAATTCCCATTATAAGTCTATGGCAGATCACACACTCGGGTCGGGACCTGTATAGACCCCATGGGCACAGTGGGCAGAATTTATAAAGAGGGCCAGGATACATTTCTCAAAATGCTCAACAGGCTGTCATCATCCAGAATCTTTAATGGCAATGTCTAACCTACAAGAATCTGTAAAGAGAACCATTGGTCCTGAAATCGCTCACCTGAGATTCGGTCTTGCATGACCTTTAGCTAAGGTCATGTTGGACAATGTAAAAAGTAAACTTGACCTCTAATACTCAAATAATTAATGAAAATTTACCTTTTTTGGGGCCCCAGCAACAAATCAAAAAAAGGTATTAGGGCAAAAGTAATATAAAACATAGAGGACTACTAAATGAACATTTCTGCAAAATCTCCAATGAGACTGCAGAAATAGAAATTTTCACTTTTCCCCATTATAAGTCTATGGAAACTGAAAGTAGCCATAGCAACCAGAGTTCTTATCTGACTGGAACAAAAATCATTTTTGTAGAGGCTAATGCTAGGAACATGTATGCAATATCAGCTTCATAAAGCAAACAGTTTCTGAGAAGAAGATTTTTAAAGATTTTTTTTAGAAAATTTGCCCTTTTTGGGGCCCCAGCAACCAATCAAAATAAGCGATCAGGATGAAGGTCATCTGAAACGTAGTGCATTACTCAATAAACATTTCTTTAAAAATAAAAATGAGACTGCAAAAATAGCAAATTTTCAACATAAATCTTCTGTCCATTTGCATATTCTCAGCAAGTTTCCCCCATTAAATTACATTTTACTAACTTTCCCCATTCAAATGCATGGGCATCCTATGTTGGCCTTGCCATAAAATAAGTCAAGGTGATCCCAGGGTCATGATTTATATAAACTTTGTAGA
Organism: Rugalucina vietnamica; assembly: GCA_964017185.1. NCBI lineage: Eukaryota > Metazoa > Mollusca > Bivalvia > Lucinida > Lucinidae > Rugalucina > Rugalucina vietnamica. The sequence goes on from OZ024870.1 coordinate 47,720,891, forward strand.
GCTCCTATCCCTCATGCTTCATGCCAAGTTTCAAAATCATAGGCCTTCTGGTCAAGGAGAAGAAAATCTTTAAAGGTTTTTTGCTATTTATAGCCATGGCGGCCATCTTGGTCATGTGACCTTGACCATTTATATAAACTTTCATTCTCCCTTCCTAAGAATACTCAACAAGACGTTTGGCTTTGATTGGCCAAGCACAGTCAGAGAAAAGAAAAAGATCTTTGAAAATTATGGTAATATACATGTATATTGCCCCGGGGTGGGGGCAGACCTGCCCCTGGGGTCCTTTTTTCATTTCCAATAAGTTTTTCCCATCAAATGACATTTTGACAATTTTCCCCATTCAAATGCATGGGGGACCTACGTTGACCTTGCTGTAAAATAGGTCAAGGTCATCCCAGGATCATGATATATATATATACATTGTAGAGCTCCTCCCCATGATGCTTCAAGCCAAGTTTCAAAATCATAGGCCTTCTGGTTCTGGAGAAGAAGATTTTTAAAGGTTTTTGCTATATATAGCCATGGCTGCCATCTTAGTCATGTGACATTGACTATTTATACATACTTTCATTCCCCCATCCTTAGGATAGTATTCAAAAATTTGACTTTGATTGGTTGAGCGGTTACTGAGAAAATTAAGTTTTACATTTAATTTGTAAATGACCTTTGGCCAAAGTCAAGAAATGACCTTGACCTTTACTACTCACATCACTTCATTAACTCAATATGTTGTCTGTATCTACTAACTTTCAGGTCAAGGGCTACAAAACTTCCTGAAAAATTCAATGTTTTCACTTTTTTCCATTGAAAAGCCTATGTAACCAAAATTGACCTTGCCGTAAAATAGATCAAGGTCAACCAAAGGTCATGATTTATATAAACTATGATGGGCCAGAGTCCCCAATGCTACATACTAAGTCTCATTGAAATCGGTCTACCGGTTCCAGAGAAGAAGATTTTTTTTAATGTTTTTTACCATATATGGGCATGGCGGCCATCTTGGTCATGTGACCTGGATCATTTATATAAACTTTCGTTCCCCCTTCCTAAGGATGCTCCACATGTAGTTTGGCTTCGATTGGCCCAGTGGTTTCAGAGGAGAAGATCTTTGAAATTGTGGACGGACAACGACGGACGGACGACGGAGCATGGCCATCCTATAAGCTCACCTTCTGCTCAGAAGTCATTATTATTAATGGTGTTCAAGATTTTAACCTCTAGCCCCACCCCCTGGCATGGACCCAGGAATCCGATGCCATGGAATGAAAGCCGAGCCTACAAGGTGTCAATGGCCCAAGTATCATTGCTTTCTGATGAGTGGTTGTCAAGGTATGGACTTCTGGAAATCTTTAACGCAAGAATGGCCTTTTTTGAAGGTGTTCTAGATTTTAACCTCCAGCCCCACCCCCTGGTCCGGACCCAGGGGCCCAATGACATGGAATGAAAGCTAACCCTACAGGGTATCTATGGTCCAAGTATGAATGCTTTCTGATGAGTGGTTGTCAAGATAAGGACTTCTAGAAAACTTTAACGCAAGTTAACAGGAACAGAATGGGAGCGTGGATGACCGGGGTGACTGCAATAGCTCAATGCACTTCATGCAGTCGAGCTAAAAACTCGCCTATGCATTATATGGAGATTTTCTCAGCTGTTAAAATTAAAATTTTCAGTAGAAAAGTTTTGATATTTTCCTTATTAGCTCAAAACACAGATTGTGGGTACACGTTAGAAATGCAAAATCGAGGCGGTTATAACGAACATCCACAATCTATGTTTTGGATCAAAAAGACGAAAATTAGATATACCCCTGCAAACCCCAATTGTTCTATATTAACGTGGGGTTTAATGGGATATACATTTCATGGACATGTTTTTCTTGATGAATATGGGAAAAGTCCAAATATAGAAGCCTTGGTTCTTGTGGTTTCAGAGAAGAAGATTTTTTCATGTATTTCCCATTGTAAGCCAATGGCAGATAATGATGACCGGGGGTGGGGCCTGTATGGACCCCAGTGGCAAGGTTGACAGGATTTATAAAGAGGACCACTATACATTGGTACATACAAAATATGAAAGCTCTGGGCCTTGTGGTTTCGGAGAAGATTTTTTTATGTTTTCCCATTGTAAGTCTAGTACAGTGAACTCGACAATGGAGAATCATCGACAATGGAGAATCACTCGTAGAGATATTGCAGAATTTCTTGAATCTTAGACAAAATATTGTTTATTATGCAACTCAGTCATTTACATTCATCTGGAGTCAAAATTCCACCGGACAATAGAATCAGGGTTGCAGAAACGCTTGACCCCTTAACTAAGATGCCTAGTTTATTGTTCCGCAAAAAGTGACGTTCAGACATGTTTCTTACCTCGTTTCTTAAGCATTTTATTATGACCATTTTTGCATTACTTTAATGCCTAATATCCCTAGTTATACATTATGTGTGTTTTTGATAAAAGTTTTGACATTGAAGGTAGATATAAGCGTGGAAAGATGAGCATGCATATTCGACAATAGCGAATCATACTTTGTGTGGTAAAAAGAATGTGCACAAAGTACTGATAATCTACCTTTGGAAGGCTCGCCCAGGAACAATTTGGTTTGGTCAATGACGTAACTAATATTGATGCAAGTCATTGATCAACCCTTTTGATTTTAGGCTTACATTGATTCATTAAACAATAAGACATGCTTAAATCGGTATAATTGACCTTTCCAACAGGAAATTTGCTGTTGACAGTGAACGTATAGCACCAAAGCAAATTAACACAATATTATCGAACACCACTTAGTTTCGCATGATGATGGCACCATTTGTGTGCAAAAATAATCTTCTAAAATGGTTTCATTTGGGCTATAGACTACTTGATTCGCCATTGTCGAGTTGGTTCGCCTTTGTCTAATACGGGAGGTATTATACCAACAGAGTTATCTCCCATTAGGAAATCGAATCAACTAAAATTATTATTTTCCTGTAAAGCTGAGATATGTAAGATGTTCTTAGTACCAAATACCAGAGGACCAATGATCCTGTAAACGCTCACCTGAAACTAGACGGAATATTTCCTTCGGTATTCCGTTAGACCTCTCCATACCGACGGAAATGACTTCTATTGAGCCCTTAGTCGAAAATGAAAAATCATCGAAGACTCCAAAGAAATTGAAAATTATGTTATTTTTTATTTTTGTTTTTACTGATAGGACTTAATTTATATATATTCCAGATGAAAATGACGCAGATTCATAAAATACTTCGTGTTTTCTGTTGAAAATATAACATACGTCTATAAATAGATCAGGGGAGACTACTGTAGAATATGAGACAAAAAGTAGAAAATCGATTGCTTTTTGCAAATTTATTGAAATTCTGCAGGCTAACCAGATGTTTACTTAAATATTTATGCATTTTCTAACAAAACATAACAAAATTCTAACAATTATCACCAACTAAAGCAGCTGTAAGCTTCTTACGAAATCCATAATCTGTTCGACCATAGTTTAAAGGCAACCTATGCTAAGCTGTCACGTCACGAAGTGTATCAGAGTGCAGGTTAGCCAGCTGATCTAACCTGAAACCTGAGATATATACAAATAAACTTGTTTGACTAGAATGGTAATATACATGTATAACACCCCAGGGCCAGGTCAGAGCAACCCCTGGAGTCAATTTCTTTTTCAAATCATAAAACTTCGGTCCCTTTGCCAATTTCCTGCAAGTTTTGCCCTTCAAATGACATTTTAACACTTTTCTCCATTCAAATGCATGGCTGACCAATGTTGACCTTGCAGTAAAATAGATCAAGGTCATCCCAGGGTCATGATTTATATATACTTTATAGAACTCCTTGCCCCGATCCTTCATGTCAAGTTTCAAAATCATAGGCCCTCTCGTTCTAAAGAAGAGGATTTTTGGAGGTTTTTGGTATTTATAGCCATGGGGGCCATCTTGGTCATGTGACCTTGACCATTTATATATACTTTCATTCCCACTTCCTAACAATGCTCCTCATAAACTTTGGCTTTGATTGGTGAAGCAGTTTGAGAGAAGAAGATCTTTGAATATCACTGTAATATACATGTATATTGCCCCAGGGTGGGGGCAGATAGACCCCTGGGGTCCAAATTTTTTCAGAATCATCAATCTTAAGTCCATTTGCCCATTTCCTGCAAGTTTTTCCCTACAAATGATATTTTAACACTTTTCCCCATTCAAATGCAGGCCCTATGTTGACCTTGCCGTAAAATAGGTCAAGGTCATCCCAGGGTCATGATTTATATAAACAGTCACTGATGCTTCACACAAAGTTTCAAAATCATTGGCCTTCTGGTTCTGGAGAAGAAGATTTTTTAAAGGTTTCTTCTATTTATAGCCATGGCAGCCATCTTGGTCATGTGACCTTGACCATTTATATAAACTTTCTTTCCCCTTCCCAAGGATGCTCCATATGAAGTTTGGCTTTGATTGGCCAGGCGGTTTCAGGGGAGAAGATGTTTCATTACTGTGGATATATACATGTATATAGCCCCGGGGGCAGGGGCAGACAACCCCCAGGGACTAAAATTTTCCATTAACATTAATCTTCTGTCCATTTGCCTATTCCCAGTAAGTTTTACCCATTAAATAGCATTTTACCATTTTTTCCCATTCAAATGCATTGGCGACCTAAGTTGACCTTGCCGTAAAATAGGTCAAGGATATCCTAGGGTCATGATTTATATAAAATATGATGGGCCCACATCCCCGATGCTACATACCAAGTTTCATGCAAATCGGCCCACTGGTTCTGGAGAAGAAGATTTTTAAAGGTTTTTGCTAATTATAGCCATGGCGGCCATCTTGGTCATGTGACCTGGACCATTTATATAAACTTTCGTTCCCCCTTCCTAAGGATGCTCCACATGAAGTTTGGCTTTAATTGGCAAAGTGGTTTCAGAGGAGAAGATCTTTGAAATTGTGAACGATGGATGGATGACGGACGGACGGACGGCGGACGGACGGACGGACGGACGTTGGAGCATGGGTATACTATAAGCTCACCTGTGAGCATTCGGCTCAGGTGAGCTAAAAATAACATTCCAATAGTCGTGTTTAAAATAATAGCGTTTGACCTCTTAGTGGTTCGCCATTGTCGAATCCACTGTATGAGATAATTTGATTGCAATTGGCTGACTTGTTGCAGAGAACTTTGTATTTGAAAGTGTGAACTGATGCACAAGACGATGGCTTGACTACCATACTATACTGCTCACCTAGTAAGCCTTCGGCTCAGGTGAGCTAAAAACAATTTTAACCCTGTAAACTCCATTTTCACCATATAAAAGTGGGGTTTGAGGGTGCATAGTTTACATGGACATGTTATCCTCATGAATATCAGGTTGATAAATCACAATTCTGGGATGTTTAAAGACTGCATACAAGCATTTTAAGCAGACTTCGTAACAACACATCGAATTTGGATTTAAAAACCCTACCAACCTGTTTTTCATATTCTGATTTTTGTTCTTCAACTTTTTCTGATAATGCCTCTATTTCCATGACTGCTTTGTGGAGTTGTTCATTTTGGGAGACTTTGGACAGTAACACAGCACTCTGGCGCTTCATCATGTTCGTCTGAGCCTCAAACTACAAACAGAATAGCATGTCTTGAAAATGCAAGAAAATACACTATCACGTAGGTTAAAGAAGTTTAAGTCAGCTTTGTGGAATTTACCAAACTCCACCTCTCATTTTAATCCAGGACAAGCATACAAATTATACAGAACTAGTAAATTTTACCCGTCTCGACGTAGCAGTAAGATGATTGCGGCGATGAAGACAAATAAGATACCCACATACACACACACTCACACAATCTCAAATAAGACATACACAGAGGAAAAGAGAAAAAAAAAATGACAAATTTGACCTTTGACCTCGATGACCTTGACCTTTCAAAAAATGAAACCCTCAAGCTAATATCCGGGGCCGCCCTCCAACTTCCCTCCAAGTTTGGTGAAGATCGGCCCAAGGACCTGGGAGGAACAAACAAAAAAACAACATAAATTTGACCTTTGACCCAATTGGACCCATAAATCTTAATCAGGGATCAACCCGTGTACACTCACCAACTTTCATGCAAATCAGACCAAGGACTGTCGTGTTACAGAAATTTGACCTTTGACCTCGATGACCTTGACCTTTAAAAAATGAACCCCTCGGCTAAAATCCAGGGCCTCCCTCAACCTTCCCACCAAGTTTGGTGAAGATTGGCCCAAGGACCTGGGAGAAACAAACAGAAAAAAAACAACATAAATTTGACCTTTGACCTCGATGACCTTTGTCCCAATTGGACCCATAAATGTTAATCAGGGATCAACCTGTATACACTCACCAAGTTTTATGTAAATCGGACCAAGGACTGCTGAGATATAGAAATTTGACATTTGACCTCTATGACCTTGACCTTTAATAAATGAATCCCTCGAGCTAATATCCGGAAATTCGGTGAAGATCGGCCCAAGGACCTGGGAGAAGTAGGGGAACAAACAGAAACAGAAACATGACCAACAGAAAAAAACCATAAATTTGACCTTTGACCTCGATGACCTTTGACCCAATTGGACCCATAAATCTTAATCAGGGATCAACCTGTATACACTCAGCAAGTTTCATGCAAATCGGACCAAGGACTGCTGAGATACAGAAATTTGACCTTTGACCTCGATGACCTTGTCCTTTTAAATAATTAACCCATCGAGCTAATATCCGGGGCCGCCCTGTATACACTCACCAAGTTTCATGCAAATCGGACTATGGACTGCCGAGATACAGAAATTTGACCTTTGACCTCGATGATATTGACCTTTGGAAAAATGAACCCCTCCAGCTAATATCTTGGGCCGCCCTCAACCTTCCCACCAAGTTTGGTGAAGATTGGCCCAAGGACCTGGGAGGAACAAACAGAAAAAAACCCATAAATTTGACCTTTGACCTCGATGACCTTTGTGTTGGACCCATAAATCTTAATCAGGGATCAACCTGTACACACTCACCAAGTTTTATGTAAATCGGACCAAGGACTGCTGAGATATAGAAATTTGATCTTTGACCTCGATGACCTTGACCTTAAATAAATGAATCCCTCGAGCTAATATCCGGAAGTTCGTTGAAGATCGGCCCAAGGACCTGGGAGAAGTAGGGGAACAAACAGAAAAAAAAACATGACCAACAGAAAAAACCCAATAAATTTGATCTTTGACCTCGATGACCTTTGACGCAATTGGACCCATAAATCTTAATCAGGGATCAACCTGTATACACTCAGCAATTTTCATGCAAATCGGACCAAGGACTGCTGAGATAGAAAAATTTGACCTTTGACCTCGATGACCTTGACCTTTTAAATAATTAACCCATCGAGCTAATATCCGGGGCCGCACTGTATACACTCACCAAGTTTCATGCAAATCGGACCAAGGACTGCCGAGATACAGAAAATCGACCTTTGACCTCGATGACCTTGACCTTTGGAAAAATTAACCCCTCGAGCTAATATCTGGGGCCGCCCTCAACCTTCCCACCAAGTTTGGTGAAGATTGGCCCAAGGACCTGGGAGGAGTAGGGGAACAAACAGAGAAAAAAAAACAAATTTGACCTTTGACCTTGATGACCTTGACCTTTCAAATAATGAACCCCTCAAGGTCATATCCGGGGCCGCCCTCCACCTTCCCTCCAAGTTTGGTGAAGATCGGCCCAAGGACCTGGGAGGAGTAGGGGAACAAACAAACAAACAAACAAACAAACAGACAAACGTTGCTCAAATTATAGTATGATTAATTGTTACTATATTCACAATTGCTTGTCCTAGATTTTTGACACAAACCTACTAGTCTCTGAGAGACAATTGTTTTGTGCAACCATATTGACATTTTCAGAATAATGTCTTTGCCAGTTTCTCAGAAACAAGAAAATTCCAAAGCTAAATCCCTCCCAAAATACCTCGTTTGACAGACCAGAGGACCAATGGTCCTGTAAATGCTCATCTGAGATCTGCTGTATATACAACTAAACATGTTTGAAGATTATAAAAAAAAAACAATCCCAGTATAGGGGCAGATGAAGCCCTGAGGCCACTTTTTTTTCAGAATAATCAATATCCTGTCCATTTGCCAATTTCCTACAATTTTTTCCCTTCAAATGACATTTTAATAGCTTACCCATTAAAATACATAGGCAACCCATATTGGCCTTGCCTTAAAATAGGTCAAGGTCATCAAAGGGTCATGATTTATATACACATTGTAGTACTTGAGTCATTTATGCTTCATGCCAAGTTTCTTTAAAATCGGTAAATCAGTTCGGGAGAAGAAGATTTTTGAAGGGTTTTACCATATATGGGTATGGTGGCCATCTTGGTCATGTGACCTAAATTATCTATATACACATTGGTTCCCCTTTCTTATAGATGCTTCCTATAAAATTTGGCTTTGATTGGCCAAGCGGTTTCAGGGAAGAAGATGTTTGAATATTATGGTAAAATACATGTATGTTGCCCTCGAGTGGGGGCAGATGTGCCCCTCGTGTCAATTTCTTTTCAGAATCACTGATATTCAGTCCTACTGCCCATTTCCTGCAAGATTTTCCCTTTGAATGACATTTTAACATTTTTCCCCATTCAAATGCATAGGCGACCTATGATGACCTTGCTGAAAAATAGGTCAAGGTCATCACAAGGTTATGATTTATGTATGCATTGTAGTACTGGAGTCATTGATGCTGCATGTCATGCTTCGTTGGAATCTGTCAACCAGTTCTGGAGAGAAGATTTTTTGAAAGGTTTTTACCATATATGGGCGTGGCAGCCATCTTGGTCATGTGACCTTGATTATTTATATATATACATTGGTTCCCCATTCCCATTGATGCTTCCTATAAAATTTGGCTTTGATTAGCCAAGCTGTTTCAGAGAAGATCTTTGAATATTGGTTTAAACAATATCCTTTCAATCAAGGCATACATACAATCATAATATTATATGGTACAGGATTTGATAACAAGTAGCCCAAGGGCAACGATCGCTCACCTGAGAGTCAACATGTACTGTCAATGGACAGAGTTTTTTTGTTTTTTCTTACCATATATGTGTATGACGGCCATCTTGGTCATGATTCAGGTCTGTGGCTGCAATAGTTTCCATAGGATCATTGGTCCTGTAAACGCCTACCTGAGACCTAGTTGTCACTTTTTCCCATGTAAAAACCCTATGTTTCCAAAATTGACCTTGACCTAAATTAATCACACACCTTCATTTACTCCATTAGTTGTTTGCATCTACCACTTTTCAGGTCTCAGGCTGCAATAGTTTTCAGAAAATCCATAGTTTTCAATTTTTCCCGTGTAAAAGCATGTTTCCAAAATTTGTCTTGCCGGCAACTAGGTCAAGGTCATCCTAGGGTCATCATTTGATCAAACTATAATGGGCTGGGGTCCCAAATATTTCATACCTCAGAGTTTCATGAAAATCAGCCTGCCGGTTCTGGAGAAGAAGATTTTTGAGTGGTTTTTATCATATATGGGTGTGGCGTCCATCTTGGTCATGTGACCCGGATTTCGCGATCAAACTGTCATTCTCCCTACCCATGGATGCTCCACATAAAACTTCACTTTGATTGGCCAAGCGGTTTCAGAGAAGATCTTTGAAAAGCGTGTACGGATGAAAGACAGGCCAAGAACAAGAGATGACCTTGACCTAAAATAATCACATACCTTCATTGACTCCATTAGTTGTTTTGCATCTACCACTTTTCAGGTCTCAGGCTGCAATAGTTTTAAAAAAAATCCATAGTTTTCACTTTTTCCCATGTAAAAGCCTATGTTTGGCCACAACACTAAAAATTTAATTTTTCAAACATTCAAGGGCAGCTAACTCAACAGTCAAGAGTCGAATCCGGCTACAATTCATCCAAGATGTTATTGTTATCCTTGTAACTTCCAAGAATGAAGAAGATCTGATCAAAATTGAAGGCGCTCGAGTGCCCACAACACTAAATATTGATTTTTCAGACACTCAAGGGCAGCTAACTCCGCAGTCATAGATTGGATCTGGCTGAAATTCGAACTCATCCAAGATGCTATGAAAGTTCTTGTTACTTCCGCGAATGAAGAAGATCCGATCAAAATTGAAGGTGCTACAGTGGCCAAAACACTAAATATTAATTTTTCAAACACTCAAGGGCAGCTAACTCTGCAGTCAAGGGTTGGATCTGGCTGATATTCAACTCATCCAAGATGTTATAGTTATCCTTGTTACTACCAAAAATGAAGAAGATCTGATCAAAATTGAAGACGCTGAAGTGGCCACAACACAAACTGATTTTTCAAACATTCAAGGGCAGCTTACTCCGCAGTCCAGGATTGAATCTGGCTCAAATTAGAACTCATCCAAGATGTTATGGTTATCCTTGTTACTTCCAAGAATGAAGAAGATCCAATCAAAATTGAAAGCGCTAGAGTGGCAACAATACAAAATATTGATTTTTCAAACACTAAAGGGCAGCTAACTCCGCAGCCAGAGATCGGATCTGGCCTAAATTCGAACTCATCAGAGATATTGTAGTTATCCTTCTAACCTGCAAGAATGAAGAAGATCCACTGAAAAACAAAGTTGTTAGAGTGGCCACAACACAAAATACTGATTTTTCAAACACTAAAGGGCAGCTAACTGCGCATGCGCAGTCAGAGGTAGGATCTGGCCAAAATTCGAACTCATCCGAAATATTGTAGTTATCCTTTTTACCTGCAAGAATGAAGAAGATCCACTGAAAAACAAAGATGCTAGAGTCGCCACAACACAAAATAAACACTCAAGGGCAGAAAACTCCGCAGTCAGAGGTCGGATCTGGTCGAAATTTGAACTCATCCGAGATGTTATGGATGTCCTTGTTACTCCCAAGAATAAAGAAGAACCGAATAAAACTGAAGGCGCTAGCTAACACTAAATATTGATTTTTCAAACACTCAAGGGCAGATAACTCAGCAGTCAGAGGTCGGATCTGGTCGAAATTTAACTCATCCGAGGTGTTACAAATGTCCTTGTTACTTCCAAGAATAAAGAAGATCCGAATAAAAATGAAGGCGCTCTAGAGTGGCCACAACATTAAATATTAATTTTTCACACAGTCAAGGGCAGATAACTCTGCAGTCAAGGGTCAGATCTGGCTGAAATTGGAACTCATCCGAGATGTTATGGCTATCCTTGTTACTTCCAATTATGAAGGAGATCTGATCAAAATTGAAGGCGCTAGAGTGGCCACAACACAAAATATTGATTTTTCAAACACTCAAGGGCAGCTAACTCCACATTCAGAGGTCGGATCTAGCTGAAATTCGAACCCATGCGAGATATTATGTCTTTGTTACCTGCAAGAATGAAGAAGATCCACTGCAAAAAAATTAGGGATGTCAACCGGAGTCCAAACGTTCGGACTTCGGATCCCGTACCGAAGTTTGGATTCAAATTTTAGTATCCGGACATTCGCTAGAAAATCAATGTGTGCAATATTTAGGTAAATTCCCACTATCACAATTTTAGTATCCGGACATTCGCTAGAAAATCAATGTGTGCAATATTTAGGTAAATTCCCACTATCACAAAAATAGCAGAATAGGAAACAAGGTATTCAATATGAATTGCTAAGCATGTAGTCCCGCACCTCAAATCTCCGCATCAACCATGCGGAACTCCGCACAACATCTGCGGAATTCCGCAAAAACATGCAGAATATCAGCATTTTTTGTGCGGAATTCCGCATGAACATGCGGAACTCCGCAGAGGTTTTACAATATGCGGAATTTCTTCCGCATCTCTCATCGGAAACTTTTCCGCACCAGCAGCGGAAAAATCGGACTTAATACTTTTTTAGTGCGGAAACAATGCGGAAAATGTAGACTCAGACAATTTTTGAAGCGGAAAATATCTTAGATTATTTTGCATGTGGAAAATAACTTAGAAAAATTTTACTTGGACAATTTTTGTATGGGACTTTTCTTAGTGTCAGTGTCCCACTGTATCTTAGGAAAATTATAGTGCAGAAATTTTGACTTTTTACAAACAAAAAATTTCATAAAAAAATACCAAATTATCGCTGCCATGTATTTCTGGAGTCAAACTGTCAAATGTTAGAGACCATGCGCAAAGGATATCATTATCGGGAGATTTGAAATTATGTCCGGGAATGGTCTGGGAAATGTCAGCTAATTTCGCTTCCGCCCGAGAGTGGCAACCCTTTTTTGGAGGTCCATTCAAATACTCCACAGACTCTACTCTTTTAGCTATTTAATCTGACAAAGATGAATAATAAAGATGCAGATGATTTCATGGAAACAATTTAGTTTACTAAAATTTTATAACTTATGCAATTCGTTTTGGCAAACTTTATAATGTTAGGAATTATGTATGTGTACCAGAAGATGGCTCAAAAGTTAGCATGTTCGATTCCACACATGAAAATATTTCTAATCCCATTTTCGCTTCCACTGATTCAAGAGCACTTGTTAGTTTCAACTGACAAAAGAAATGTGCCCTAAGTACTAGTAATCTGCCCCAAACATGCTTGTCTAGGAATAGTGTGGTTAGGATAACTGACTGTCCAGATATGACCATAGCTGTTGACTATAGTGGACATAAAGCAATGAAACAAACAAACACAACCATATTGAGATAATGTAATAATATACATTTCTTTTGTCTCTCTTGACTTTAAACCAGCACCTCAAACCCCTGTATCCCATTGAGCGGAGCTCCGCATCACATGCGGAAATTTTTCCGCATCACATGCGGAATTCCGCATCAGACCATTTTGAATATATTATTGCTGACCAATAGGAAATCAGTACTGACTCACTTCCTGTTTTCAAATATTAGAGGGAGAATTGTTTGAAAGGAAGTGTTCTAACATGTGCCATTTTTAAAATTGTTATAATGAAAATTATATAGTTATGGAGTTTAGTTCTTTAGCATTGTAAGTAGCCAGTATTTATATGAATAGTCTTTTTATGTTGCTCTATGCCTTCTCTGTGTTGAAATTTGCTACTGCAGATTGCTTCAATAAATTTTGTCTCTGAGTCCATGAATTTAGTTCAACAAAACAATGATTCAGGAAAATTAGAATCTCCAAAGTGGGATTACACATTACAAAATTACAGGTCTTCATATACAATAGTTATTTCTCAAAGCAATTCAGACATAACTTTCTCCAGATTAAAATGTGTTTCCTTTGCATTCTCTGAAACAGCTTGACCTTTAGCCTTGTTCTTACTGTCCCGGTTCTACCCCGGTGAAGGCAAGCCAGTATACTGTGATAAACCGAGTAACTGTTTCTACCAAAGTTGATCGTGTTCTCAGTCACTGTGTTACCGTGTAGCCCCAGTCTTGTTACTAGTTCTACCATGGTGTTGTCCTGGTGCAGGCCGATGTGCCTCGGTTTTACTACGGTAAAGCCCGGTAGCGTCCTGGTTCACCCCACCTGTCACCTGTGTAAACCGGGAAGGCACCGAGGCAAACCGGGATACACCATGGCCAAATTATTAAAGCCGGTTTGCCCCTGTGGCATCTTGGTTCACCCTGGTAGAGTCCCGGTGACGCCGTGGTTTGTGCCGGAATAGCCCTATGTTGTCCCTGTTCAACCCACGGTTTGCACCGGATTGTCTTGGTTTATCTGGGTCAAGTCCCGTGCCACCAAGGTTTGTCACTGTGTCGCTCCGGTTTTTGACATCTCTCACGCTTCACCCGGGTTTACCCCGGTGAAGTATTAAACATTTTTATACAACCATAAAGGCTCCCCGGTTTATCTTGGTTCTTCCCAGTTTGCCACGGTAGCACTAAGGTTCTATCACGGTTCCTAAATACGGTTCGTCCCTGTTTACCCTGGTTTGATTTACCCCGGACGAACTGGGGAGCTAAACCGGGACAGTGAGAACATAGCTTAAGTAAGAATGGAGATTGTACAATCAAATTCAAAATCCCACACCAGATACCAGGCGAGTGATTAAGTACAGCACAATACATGAAAATGTTACAACACCCATGAAGAGCAAAATGATTACTTCTGTCTCAACAAAGATAGCCATCTGGCTTACATCAACCAAATATAAAAGTGACAAGTACATTAGAAAAGCAGACAGAATTAACAGAAAACAAAGAAAAATCACATCAAAACCGCCTTGGAACTGTCAGTGAAGAAATTACTGGAGGGCTTAAATAAATTTTATGTGGCCAAAATCCTCACCATTCGACCCTTAAAAGCCAAATAAAAGTCACATGAAGCCTAGTACCATAGAGACTCACGCCAAGAGTTTGCAAAAGTGGGCGGGATTTTCCCTATACTTCATGTTGTATTTTTACTAGATGCTAGTAACTGATAAGATGTAAGTCCTATAGGTACTAGGGAATGCTGAGTCAAACATTTGTATAAATGCAGAAAATGGTTCAGGTCACATGACCAAGGTGGTCGCCACACCCATATAAGGTAAAAACTTTCTGGAACAGAAAATCCAATATAGAATTCCGCAGGATGCGGAGCTCCGCATCATTCCGCATCATGCGGAATATGTTCCGCATCATGCGGAATATATTCCATATCAATCTGGCTTGCGGAATTCCGCATCATGCGGAGAATTCCCTGTTACTTTTCCGCAAGATGCGGAAAATATGTTCCAATACTCCGCTTCAGTGCGGAATTCCGCATTCAAATTCCGCTTGATGCGGAGTATTGGAACAAAATTTCCGCATCATGCGGAGAAGTCTCCGCTGCTTATCCGCAAGCTGCGGAGAATTCTCCGCATGATGCAGAAAAATAAGCGGAACATTCTCCGCATGCAACATCCTTCTTCTTTTTCATTTTTTACAGTTTGATTTCCGCACGATGCGGAAATATTGTTCCAATACTCCGCATGAGAATTTCCGCATAAAACATGCGGAAAATGGAGTTTCGTGCGGAGAATCTAGGTACGGGGGTCACTGTCAAAGGTCACTAAGGTGTTACAGGTTAATGGGGCAATACAGGTCAAGGGGAACTGACAATAAACAAATAAAGGATTAAAGATGATAATTGGCCTCTATTGTTTCCTTTTGAAATCAATATGATTCACACTTATCGAGTTTTAAAAATGATAATTATACAGATCGTCGCCCAGCAAAACAGCATGTCAGATGATTAACAGATTTTGTTTTTGAATTAATCAAAAGTATGCTTACTATGACCTTAATTTGACAAATCAAGCTGACCCGTTTATGCAAAGAAGAAACAAATTCAGAATACCATAAAATTTTCTACATGTATAATGTGACAAAACTGAATTTGTTTGCTGACGCGATTTAATTTTGCATTATAGAGTTAGTTTTGTGTAGTGCTGTTTTAGCCTGATGTTTGTTATGAATGTACGTTCGAACCATTCGGATGTTTGTTTCCGAACGTCCGAACCTTAAATCTGACACCGAATGACATCCTTAAAAAATGGTGCTAGAGTGGTCATAACATTTTTCCCATTATAAGTCTATGGGGATTTTTCCAGACGCTCAAGGGCAGCTAACTTGCAATCTGAAGGCGAACCTAGCCTAAATTCGAACTCATCCAAGATGTTATGGATGTCCTTGTTATTCCCAATTATGAAGAAAATCCAAACAAAAATGAAGTTGCTAGAGTGGCCACAACATTTTCCCGATTATAACTCAATGGGAGTTTTTTGTTGCCATGGAAACCAGAGTTCTGATCTGACCTGGCCCAAAACCAAACCCAACCTTTCCCCCTTCTCAATAACGCTTCAGATAAAATTTGATTGCGATTGGCCTTGTTGTCTTAGAGATATTCAAGATAAATAGTGTGAACGCACGTACGACGGCTCGACTACCATACTATAAGCTCACCTTGTGAGCCTTCGGCTCGGGTGAGCTAAAAAGCAAATGCTTATAAACATCATCTCCCGCATGCAATGATGCCTGTGATGTATGCAGATGATAAGTGAAAAAAACTTTGAATATTATTGTAATATATATGTATATTGCCCCGGGGTGGGGGCAGACCAACCCCTGGGGTCCAAATTTTTTTCAGAATCACAAATCTTCAGTCCATTTGCCCATTTCTTGCAAGTTTTTGCTTCCAAATGACATTTTAACAATTTTCCCCTTTCAAATGGATGGGCGACCTATGTTGACCTTGCCATAAAATAGTTCAAGGTCATCCAAAGGTCATAATTTATATACACATTATAGTACTCCAGTCCCCGATGCTTCATGCCAAGTTTCGTTGAAATCGGTCCAGTGATTCCAAAGAAGAAGACTTTTAAAGGGTTTTTTTTACATATATGGGCATAGCGGCCATCTTGATCATGTTACCTAGATTATTTATAAACACTTCCCATAGATACTTCCTATAAAATTTGGCTTTGATTGGCCAAGTGGTTTCAGAAAAGATCTTTGAATATTATTGTAATATACATGTAGATTGCCCCGATGCTTTATGCCAAGTTTAGTTGAAATCGGTCTAGTGGTTCCAGAGAAGAAGAATTTTAAAGGGTTTTAAACCATGTATGGGCATAGCGGCCATCTTGATCATGTGACCTGGATTATTATATACACATTGATTCCCTCTTCCCATTAGATGCTTCCTATAAAATTTGGCTTTGATTGGCCAAGTGGTTACAGAGAAGAAGATCTTTGAAATTTCCCTTACCAAATCAACTTACTCAGACTTATAAGCCACATACAAGTACTTGTATGTGGCTTATAAGTGACATACAAATTTCAGAAAGTTGGTGTATGTGAGATTAAGTTTCTGAAACTTGTAAGTCACATACATGTCACTTATAAGTGGCTTATATGTGACATACAAGTGGCTTACAAGTCTGTGAATTTTCCAGTAAGAATCCCAGACTTATACGCCACATACAAGTCACATACAAGTGAGATGTAAGTTTCAGACAAAAGATGCAAGTTTGGACTTAGACAATTTGGTGATGTCATTTCCTGTTTTTGAAATTGGAGGGAAAAGGAAAGGTCTGGTGCATTTTAATTTCTTTAAAAATTGCAAAGTTTCTTGGATTTTATCATTTTGAGTAAGTAATTTTAGATTATTTCCTTTAGCAAAAGTTTAGAACATATTTAACCAAGCTTCAAAGTGCAAAGAAAACTGTGTAAAATACAAATAAAGCTGCTTGTAATGAAGTTCTGAAGTGTATGTTCCCCACCCACCCATAAAACATGGAACAAAATATCTGTATGTATAAATTCATGAGGAACTGGCTTACATGCCATTGGGCATTAGCAGCATAAAAAAGTGGATCACTTGAACAATGTGAAATCACTTGAACAATGTGAATGATTTAAAGCAACTTTACATAAATATGCACTTTAAATACTTAAGACAACAAGTTGTCTTTTTTTAATTATTATTATAGACATTTTATTATATGGACAGTTCATCCTAGGTAACCACCAGTGTTAAATATGAAGCAATAGTTTACCCCTTTTGCTGTATAATCTTGAGAATATGATTGAGCATAGTAATTTTTTGTGAATTCAAATTCAAATTTTCGTTTTTACCTGTTGACCTACTTTATGCTATGCTAACCTCTGACCTTTCAAGTTGTATGTGTGAGACTTACAAGTGGCTTATAAGTGACATACGAGTAGATGTATGTGAGAGACGTACAGATGTATGTGGGAGACTTACAAGTGGCTTATAAGTGACATACAAGTAGATGTATGTGGGAGACTTATAAGTGGCTTATAAGTGACATACAAGTGAGATGTATGTGGCTTATATGCCACTTATAAGTGACTTATATGTAAATGGAAATGATATCCTAGCTGCTTGCTCATTTGCATACAAAACTTGTATGTGGCAGCTCATTTGCATATAAAAATATCCAACAACTCACATACAAGTCTGAAACTTATAAGCCACATACATGTGACATATAAGTCTCACTTCTAAGAAAATTTCGTAAGGGTGTGGACGATGGGCTGATGACAACGGATGGACGGTGGATGGACGGATGCCGGATCATGGGTATACTATAAGCTCACCTGTGAGCCTTCGGCTCAGGTGGGCTCAGGTGAGCTAAAAATATTTCTGGCTTACCTCCCCTATTTTTCTCTCAGCAAAGTTACGGAGTTGATGTTCCTGGTCCAGTTTCTCCCGTAGTGTCTCATATTCTTGGTATGCCTCCTCTGACACTGAAAATATAATGATTGCAACTTCCTGAAATGGCAAACACAATAGTTTTTGCAAATCCTGTGCACAGATGATTCCTAATATTAAGCTCTCTTGCCTGGGTCCAGTGCTTGCCTTTTACTTGGTCTCTCAATATACACACTGGTTACTAGAGGCAACAGACTTGACTAGGAACAACTGATGCGGATATAATCAATATGAGACTTGGTTTTCAAATACCTGGAAAGTTGTTGCCATTTATCACTTTTGTCAAATATCTTTAGGACGGCCAGGCATTTTACAAAATGTACATAAAAAGGGGGTAGGGTTGGTTAATCATCCATAAAACCATTTCTGTGAGTCTTAGAAACCAGAGAACCAATGGTCCTGTAAACGCTCACCTGAGACCTGAGATATATAAATGTACCAATAAACTTGTTAGACTAGAATGATACAATGCATGTATATAACCCTAGGGCAGGGTCAGAATAACTCCTGGAGTCAAATTCTTTTTCAAATCTTAAAAATTCAGTCCATTTGCCAATTAACTGCAAGTTTTGTCCTTCAAATGGCATTTTAACAATTTTCTCCATTCAAATGCATGGGAGACCTAAGTTGTCCCAGGGTCATGATTTATATAAACTTTGTAGAGCTCCATTCCCAGATGCTTCACACCAAGTTTCAAAATCATAGGCCTTCTGGTTCTGAAGAAGAAGATTTTTAAAGGTTTTTGCTATTTATAGCCATGGCGGCCATCTTGGTCATGTTACCTTGACCATTTATATAAACTTTCATTCCCCTTTCCCAAGGATGCTCCACATGAAGTTTGGCTTTGATTGGCCTAGCGGTTTCAGAGAAGAAGATGTTTGAATATTATGGTCATATACATGTATATAGCCCAGGGGCAGGGGCAGACAACCCCCAAGGGGCTAAAATTTTCCATTAACATTAATCTTCTGTCCATTTGCCTATTCCCAGTAAGTTTAACCCATTAAATAGCATTTTACCATTTTTTCCCATATAAATGCATTGGAGACCTAAGTTGACCTTGCCTTAAAATAGGTCAAGGTCATCCTAGGGTCATAATTTATATAAACTATGATGGGCCCGCGTCCCCGATGCTACATACCAAGTTTCGTGGAAATTGGCCCACAGGTTCTGGAGAAGAAGATTTTTGAAGGTTTTTGCTATTTATAGCCATGGGGGCCATCTTGGTCATGTGTCCTGGACCATTTATATAAACTTTCGTTCCCCCTTCCTAAGGATACTCCACATGAAGTTTGGTTGGCCAAGCGGTTTCAGAGGAGAAGATCTTTGAAAATGTGGATGACGGACGATGACGGACGATGACGGACGACGGACGGACGCCGGAGCATGGGTATACTATAAGCTCACCTGTGAGCCTTCGGCTCAGGTGAGCTAAAAATCAAACAAAACAGTGCACTTTGTCAGGCTTTGAAACAAGATGTAGATTAAAGTGCTTTGCAAAGACAAACCAGAGGACCAATGGTCCTGTAAACGCTCACCTGAGATATGTTGTATAATTATACCAATAAACATGTTTGAATATTATGGAAAATAGCAAAAGGGGCAGATGAAGCCCTGGAGCCATTTTTTTTTTCATAATATATCCTGTCCATTTGCCAACTTCTTGCAAGTATTTCTCTTCAACTGACATTTTAACAGTTTTACCCATTCAAATGCATAGACAACCTATGTTGACCTTGTCGTAAAACAGGTCAAGGTCACCACATTATCATGATTTATATACACATTGTAGTGCTTTAGCAATCAATGCTTCATGTCAAGTTTCTTTGAAATCAGTCCACTGGTTCCTGAGAAGAAGATTTTTGAAGGGGTTTTGCCATATATGGGCATGGTGGCCATCTTGGTCATGTGACCTGGATTATTTATATATATATTGGTTACCCCATCATATAGATGCTTCGCATGAAATTTAGCTTTGATTGGCCAAGTGGTTTAAGAGGAGAAAAGGTTTAAATATTATGGAAATATACATGTATACTGCCCCAGGGTGGAGGCATATGAGCTCATGGGGACCAATTATTTTCAGAATCATTAATAGTCAGTCCTACTGCCCATTTCCTGCAAGACTTTCACTTTAAATGACATTTTAAAAGTTTTTCTCATTCAAATGCATTGGCGACCTATGTTGACCTTGCCGTAAAATAGGCCAAGGTCATCGCAGGGTCATGATTTATATATACATTGTAGTAATTGAGTCATCGATACTTCATGCCAAGTTTCGTTGAAATCTTTTTTGACTGATTGACTGAATTGATGCTTTACGTCCCAGTCAACAGCTAAGGTCATGTCGGGACGTTGCCTACATTTTATGGGACTCTTACCCAAAATGAGGATGTCATGACATCCAACAAGTGCTTTAATAACCATCCAACAAAGCCAAAAGTGCTAATATCTGCAGATGGTTTGACTTGGAACCGCTTTTCCTGGACAGGCTCAGACCTGAGCGGTTAACCAGTAATCAGATAGCCAGTCAGCATCAAATAAGCTGAGCGGGGCAGACAACCCCCTGAGAACATTTTTTCCATAAACAATAAGAGCTGTCGCAGGACAGCGTGCTCGACTGCTTCTGACCTTTGTCAAACATAAGGCCAAACCCGACTAGTAACCCAAAGCACATACATCTTTTTGCCTTGATGCAATAAGGCAAAATCACTGAACCATTAAAGTTAACTATAACTACCTAAGATTTAAAGGTCTCACTCATATTGTGAAAGAAGTGTGTTCATATACCAACTGAGTGCCAAGACACAAGGCAAAATCACTGAACCGTGAAATAAGGTCACACTGACCTATAAGTATTTCAGGGTCAAAGCCTCAAAGGTCTAGTGATACTTACTCATAATGTGAAAGAAATTTGATCATATACCCATTCAGTGTTGAGATATAAAGCAAAATAACTGAACCATGAAATTAGGTCATAGTGACCTATAAGTATGTTTGGGTTCAAGGTCTGGTCATACTCATTCATAATCAGAAAGAAGTATGAAAAAATACCAACTGAGTGTTGAGATATAAGGCAAAATCACTGAACAATGAAATTAGGTCACAGTGACCCAGGAATACTTTATGGTCAAAGGTCTTGTCATACTCATACATATCGTGAAAAAAGTATGTTCATATACCAATTGAGTGCCGAGATATAAAGGAAAATCACTGAACCGTGAAATTAGGTCATATTGACCTAGGACTACTTTAGGGTCAAAGGTCTTGTCATACGCAAACATAGTGTGAAAGAAGTTTGTTCATAAACTACTCGAGTGCCGAGATATAAGGCAAAGTCACTGAACCGTGAAATTAGGTCACAGTGACCTATAAGTATATTGGGGTCAAAGGTCTGGTCATACTCACTCATAATCTGAAAAAAGTATGAAAATATTCTAATTGAGTGTCAAGATAAAGGCAAAATCACTGAACCGTGAAATTAGGTCACAGAGACCTAGGACTACTTCAGGGTCAAAGGTCTTGTCATACGCAAACATACTTTGAAAGAAGTTTGTTCATAAACCATTTGAGTATCGAGATATAAGGCAAAATCACTGCACCGTGAAATTAGGTCACAGTGACCTATAAGTATATTTGGGTCAAAGGTCTGGTCATACTTACTCATAATCTGAAAAAAGTAAGAAAATATACTAAATGAGTGTCAAGATATAAGGCAAAATCACTGAACTGTGAAATTAGGTCACAGTGACCTAGGGCTAATTCAGGGTCAAAGGTCTTGTCATACGCAAACATACTTTGAAAGAAGTTTGTTCATAAACCATTTGAGAACTGAGATATAAGGCAAAATCACTGAACCGTGAAATAAAATCACAGTGACCTATAAGTATATTGGGGTCAAAGGTCTGGTCATACTCACTCATAATCTGAAAAAAAGTATGAAAATATACTAATTGAGTGTCAAGATATAAGGCAAAATCACTGAACCGTGAAATTAGGTCACAGTGACCTATAAGTATATCGGGGTCAAAGGCCTGGTCGTACTCACTCATAATCTGAAAGAAGTAAGAAAATATACTAATTGAGTGTCAAGATATAAGGCAAAATCACTGAACCATGGAAAGTAGGTCAACCGACCCTTACCGTCATGACACACAAGTCAGTGTCATAAAGTCAAAAGATGAATGACCAACCATCTTCCTAAGTTGTTTCTATTAAGAAATAAAAAGAAAAAAAAATTGGGGAGTTCTAGATTTTGACCTCTAGCCCCGCCCCCCCTGACTCCGACCCAGAGGTCCGATGTCATGGAACCTAAAGTGTATGAAGTATGAATGCTTTATGATAAGTTGTTGTCAAGATATGGACTCCTTGTAAACGTTACACAGCAGTACATCTATTTTTTACAGTGTTCTAGTTTTTAACCTCTAGCCCCACCCCCCAGGCGTGGACCGAGAGACCTGATTCCATTAAATGAAACTCAACCCTACAGGGTACCTATGGTCCGAGTATGAAAGCCCTCTGATAAAAAGTTTTCAAGATATAGACTTCTAGAATACTATATCACAGAAAAGCCATTATTATTAATGGTGTTCTAGATTTTAACCTCTAGCCCCACCCCCTGGCAAGGACCCAGGGATCTGATGCCATGGAATGAAAGCCGACCCTACAGGGTATCAATGGCCCAAGTATCAATGCTTTCTGATGAGTGGTTGTCAAGATATGGACTTCTAGAAAACTTTAACACAAGAATTGCCATTTTTGAAGGTGTTCTAGATTTTAACCTCCAGCCCCACCTCCTGGCCTGGACCCAGGGGCCCGATGCCATGGAATGAAAGCTAACCCTACAGGGTATCTATGGTCCAAGTATGAATGCTTTCTGATGAGTGGTTGTCAAGATATGGACTTCTAGAAAACTTTAACGCAAGTGTGACGCGCACGCGCACGCGCACGGGAACGGGAACGGAAACGTGGACGACCGAGGTGACTGCAATAGCTCTATGCACTTCGTGCAGTCGAGCTAAAAATCTTCTGTCTATTTGCATACTCCCAGCAAGTTTCCCCCCATTTTATTACATTTTACTAATTTTCCCCATTCAAATGCATAGGCAACCTATGTTGGCCTTGCCATAAAATAGGTCAAGGTCATCCCAAGGTCATGATTTATAAACTTTGTAGAGCTCCTCTCCCTGATGCTTCATGCCAAGTTTCAAAATCATAGGCCTTCTGGTTCTGGAGAAGAAAATTTTTAAAGGTTTTTGCTATTTATAGCCATGGCGGCCATCTTGGTCATGTGACCATGACCATTTATATATACTTTCATTCTCCTTTTCTAAGAATGCTCCACATGATGTTTGGCTTTGATTGGCCTAACGGTTTCAGAGAAGAAGATCTTTGAGTGTGAGTAAAGGTAAACAGACTGACTTGATGCTGTTGGATTTTTCAAAGGCTTTTGGTGGGGTGAATCACTCCGGGCTCCTTTGGAGGCTCCGCCAGTGTGAAGTCGGGGGCATGCGCTTGCCTGGATCCGTGCCTTCCTGGGGGGCCGGTCGCGGACGGTCGTCCTTGGTGGGGGGGGGGGGGGTCGGGGTCGGTCCCTGTGGCTTCTGGGGTGCCCCGGGGCTTGGTCCTTGGGCCAGTCCTGTTTCTGGTCTGTGTCGGTGGCCTGCCGGATGGGCTGTCTGTTTGCGGGTGGCACGGCCGTGTGCCTGGCGGTTGGGGACAAGGGGGGGGGGTGGCGGGGTGCTGCAGGGTGGCCTGGGCGGACTGTCTGTGTGGGGGGCGGGGTGGGGGGCATGGGGTTCGGCCCCTCTGGGTGCCGGGTGGTGCGGAGGCGGCGTCTGGGAGGCTCGTTGGCGTGGCGTGCGCTTTGCGTGGCCAGGTCCTGGGGGTTGTCGTGGGTGCGGGGTGCTTGGGGGTTGGTGTCCTGGGGTCCCCGCATGGACTGCATGGCTAGAGCTGCCACCGGGGCGCTGGGCTTTTTCCGGCGGGGCGTTGGGGCAGGGAGTCAGGTGGTGCGAGAGACTGCCTGTAGCACACTGGTCCGCCCTCAGCTGGAGTATGCCGGGGCCGCCCCAGTTTGGGACCCACACACTAAGGAGAAGGTACTCCAGCTGGAAAAAGTACAACACAGGGCAGCACGCTGGACCACCAGTAATTACGACTACCGGTCAAGCACTACTGCCACTGTTAATAACCTTGGATGGAGATCGCTTAAACTATTACGACGGACAGATGCGTGTCTAGTACTATTCTTCAAAATAGTACATGGCCTTGTTGCTGTACCCCTTCCTGATTATATCCACCCTCCAATGAGAATAATTTTATTTACAGTTTATACACAATTTTTGTTTTTCTCTGCTCATGTTCATGTTTAGATATGATTTATGGTTTGATATAATATCTATCAAGGTCTTTTATGCTAAACAGGAATCATGATCAGACTGTTTAACATTGATAATTTGGTGACAACACCTGCATCACACACCTGCATGAAGTTGGATAGCCTCTTAGTGGTGTTATGCAATTCTGATTCTAAACCAAACAGTTTCTGTTATGTAACTATCCATAATTGTCTGGCCAATGCAATGCTGAGTCTACATCAAAGAATTCTCTTATGTCACTATGTATAACTGTCTGGATGGTACTAGGTTACTGATAAGCAGTTCTTGGTTCAGTGTTCAAATTGGATCAGTTTAATGAACATGTCTGTTAAGCTAAACAGAATTTCTAGGCATTGCCATTTAATGACATTCCAACAACTCCAGACTACCCAAAACTACTACAAATACTCCTTCTTTCCACTGGCGATTGTCCAGTGGAATGCCCTCTGTGCAGATGTTGCAAGCTTACCAGACCTTGATTCCTTCAAGGTTGCAGTCAGTAATCTTTTATCCGTCTTACTGAATGCTGTTAACCTGTCTCTTCATTAATTTTCAGTCTTTTTTTTTTCGACAGCACATCTGCCTAGAATGTCCGTGAGGGCGTATGGCAGTATACGAAGATAGATAGATAGAATATCATGGTAATACGAGGGGGATTAAAAAAGGTCGAGGAAAAGTGCTTCCAAATTGTTAGTTTTCATGGGAAATTCACGATCTCTACATAAAGATATTGTTAAAATATACACAAAATTGGATGAAAATTAGGCATTAAGTTATGTGCGTTTCTAAGGTAACAACAGTAAAACCGGCCCAAGGTCATAACAAAGCCATGCTATACGCATTCATGCCGCTGTTGGCTAGCTCTTAAGCATTTTTGGAATCTACCTGGCATACGGGCATCTAATTGTCAGTTCTGTGTGTATAATGTGGTGAATTGTGCTGCATCTACATCTCCATATATTGTGTATTTCACGAATTATACTCTTTTCTATCATGTCGATCATTTTCGACAGTATGACGTTATTTGACGTTACACTGCGCAAGTCGACATGGACGCTTTTCTGGTCGTGTAGAAATCATGCATACTACTTGTTGATTGCCGTTTTCTTACTTTCCTTGTTGCCAAATGCGCTTTCTGCTCTTAGCAATCTTTCTTTCTTTTATAGTCCGTTCCAAACACACAATTTATCGAATACCGTTGTTCCCTTCACATTTTAGGTATACCCACTAAACAATATGGCTGTTTTACGCATAAATGACGTCACACACTTATATGACGCCATGTACTCACTGCAAACATATTGAACTTTGCTCTTACAAAGTTTGGTGAAAAAAGCACGGTAAACTAGCAAATGCAACGTCATCATTAAAATCGACTTTTTTCAAAAATGAACAAAAGTGGGCCGGTAATCGTGATGTACGGTTTCCATAGCAATCACTGTTAACACTGTATTCATGCCAGAGCAGCAAAATTTGCTGTATAAGTACAAATCATGTTTGTCTGTATAACAGTAATAGTTTAATTCAGCTGATTTACAAAATACGAATATGATGGCACTTATCCACAAACTTTTTGAATGCCCTTTGTATACATGTATATGGCCACAGGGTGGGGGCAGACCTGCCCCTGGGGTCCATTTTTTCAGAATCATAAATCTTCTGTCCATTTGCCCATTTCCATAAAGTTTTTTTCTTCAAACATTTTGACAATTTTCCCCATTCAAATGCATAAGCGACCTATGTTGATCTTGCTGTAAAATACGGGGGATGATCCAAAATAACGTAGACTTTTGCTGTATACTTCTGTATACTTCTATACAGATGAATGAAATGCTTACAGATGTAAATTCTAGAAATTGCAACAAAATGGTTGGCTTTCGCTGCCAGTTTTATAAAGGGTCACTGATGAAGGTTCATTGCCCGAAATTGTACAATATGGCCCATCTTCTAGCTTTGTATTTTTACTGCTTCCAAAGGATCTAACTATTATTTTTATTTGCTATTACTGCAGCTGGTGTTGTGCCGTGTGGCGGCCCTAAAAAGTCTCCCCGTACATCATCCATAGTGCAGATTATATTTTTCTTTTGATCCTTTGGGATCAGTGAATATATATAAGAGCTGTCGCAGGACAGCGTAGCTCGCCTGACTTGTGCTTTGTCACTAAATCTATTAAATCTACGACCAAAGACATTGACCTCATTGTCACTCAGGTGGGTTGTGATGGTACAGCATAAAACTTCAGACCAATATCTACCAACATGCTAAGTTCAACTTGATCCATCTGCATATTTGATATAGACTTATAACCTAAAATCTAAGTCTGTGACCTTGACCACAGGTGAGTCGAGATGCTACAGCATAATAAAAGAATATAATATCTAACAGCAAAGTATCAACTAGATCCATCCATTTGTTCCAGCAATATACAGTTCAAAACACTTTAAGCAAAAGCTTTAACATAAAATTTCAAAGTCTGTGACCTTGAAATCAAGGTCACCCAGGTGGGTCATGATGGTACAGCATAAAACTTCAGACCAATATCTACCAACATGCAAAGTATCAACTTGATCCCTCTACATATTCAAAAGATATAGACTTATAAAAACTTTAACCAAAAACTCTAACACAAAATTTCTAAGTCCGTAACCTTGACCTTAAGGTCACCCAGGTGGGTCATGATGGTACAGCATAAAACTTCAGACCAATATCTACCAACATGCAAAGTATCAACTTGATCCCTCTACATATTCAAGAGATATAGACTTATAAAAACTTTAACCAAAAACTCTAACACAAAATTTCTAAGTCCGTAACCTTGACCTCAAGGTCACCCAGGTGGGTCATGATGGTACAGAATAAAACGTCAGACCAATATGTACCAACATGCAAAGTATCAACCTGATCCATCAACAACTTCAAGAGATATAGACTTATAAAAACTTTAACCAAAAACTTTAACAAAAAATTTCTAAGTCCGTGACCTTGACCTCAAGGTCACCCAGGTGGGTCATGATGGTACAACATAAAACTTCAGACCAATATCTAGCAACATGCAAAGTATCAACTTGATCCATCAACAATTTCAAGAGATATAGACTCATAAAAACTTTAACCAAAAACTTAAACATTTTGAGCAACGCCGACGCCAACGCTAACGCTAACGCCAACGCCGACGACGACGCCGGGGTGACTGCAATAGCTCTTCCTGTACTTTCGTACAGGCGAGCTAATGAAGTATTTCAAATTTTTATATGTTAGAATCATCTTCTTCAAAACAGTATTTTGATTATTTGGCCCCTTTGGGAATTTGAGTCTTTGATTTAGACTACACAGATGTAAATTATAGAAATTGCAGCAAAATGGTTGGCTTTTGCTGCCAGTTTTATAAAGGGTCACTGATGAAGGTTCATTACCCGAAATTGTACAATATGGCCCATCTTCTAGTTTTGTATTTTTACTGCTTCCAAAGGATCTAACAATTATTTTTATTATAAAATTACATGAACATAAATCGGAATATGTCTGGACTATCCCAGCAAAATATCAGGAAAAATAACGACCCGTTAAAAATCTACAACTAAAACAAATAGGGCACTATGGTGTACCCTGCGCACGTCACCGTAGATTTCGTAACGTCGTTGACGTTTTAATGCATTTTAAGTAAACAACCGCTCAGCGCTTACGGCCATCTATTCAGCGGGTATCATAGATAAAATAATTTTACTTCGGCATTTGAACAATTTCCTTCAGTATCCAAAACTCGAAACAAAATCACACTCCATGTTGCTACACAAATCGCATGATCTTCAGCCGTCTGCATGTAGTCAACGCATTAAGCATTGCGTCACCAGTGTCGCGCGGTATTTTGTTTATTTATTCATCTTTGGTATGCTGTTTTATTGTCAGAATCACAATGGGAATATTTTTACACCACTGATTTATACATTGATCGTTCCCGTTTTGACTACATTTAGTTAGTTTTGGTTTTCGTGTTGGCGTTTTCAAAAATCGCGGAAAGTTTTGTGATCGAATAGATTCAAGCCGTATCTGGCGAAGATGTTTTAACGTTTAATGCACTGAAAAGGCGTGCTCTTGATATTCATAATTCCAAAATAGGTAACTCAAATTAGTTAAAACTTAGTCATAACATTAACTCAACACCATGCTTCTACTGTATTTAGTTTGGTGCGACTCGCGTGCCTATCTTACATTATATTGATACATGTATGGCACAGTATATGACCGAAAATTCGTGTGCGACGCCTATGCGTCACCATGGTTTTAAAATGGCGCGGTGCGTTTGTGGTACCTAAGAAATGTGCAATTGTTTAACCTTATTTTGTTAAACAAATGTTAACATTTCTCGCAATATATATTTTTCGAAAATCTATCTACGTATTTTGAAGTAACAACAAAAGTACACATTATTTTGGATGTCCCCTCGTATGTCAAGGTCATCCCAGGGTCATAATTTATATTAACTTTGTAGAGCTTTTCTCCCTAATGCTTCATGCCAAGTTTCAAAATCATAGGCCTTCTGGTTCTGGAGAAGAATATTTTTAAAGGTTTTTGCTATTTATAGCCATGGCGGCCATCTTGGTCATGTGACCTTGACCATTTATATAAACTTTTGTTCCTCCATCCCAAGGATACAAAATATTAAATTTGGCTTTGATTTATGACCTTGACCTTTTATACTCACAACACTTCATTAGCTCAACATGCTGTCTGTATCTACCAACTTTCAGGTCAGAGGCTACAAAACTTCCTGAAAAATTCAATGTTTTCACTTTTTTCTATTGGAAAGCCTATGTAACCAAAATTGAGCTTGCTGTAAAATAAGTCAAGGTCAACCAAAGGTCATGATTTATATAAACTATGATGGGCTAGAGTCCCCAATGCTACATACCAAGTTTCGTTGAAATCAGTCCACCGGTTCCAGAGGATTTTTTTATGGTTTTATCATATATGAGCATGGCGGCCATCTTGGTCATGTGACCTGGACCATTTATATAAACTCCTTCCTAAAGATGCTCCATATGAAGTTTGGCTTTGATTGGTCTAGCGGTTTCAGAGGAGAAGATCTTTGAAACTGACGCCAGAGCATGGCCATCCTATAAGCTCACCTTGTGAAGCTTCGGCTCAGGTGAGCTAAAAAGGCATCCCAAGCTACCCAAAACGCTATGCAGGGCTCATAACTCAGAAAATATTTCCATGGTGTTTAGAAATAGGAAGCAGAATCCAATTACCCTGTGATAGTTCTTTCATGGCTTGCTTGTGTTGCTTAAGAGCTTTCTCTGTCTGGCTGAGCTGGGTCTTCATTGCTGTGTACTGGAACATATTACATAGGATCAGCTTTTTTTTTGTTTCATGGAAAGAACAATAATTATTCATCTTCTATTAAAATTCGAGCTTCTACGAGCTTTCATCTGCGAATGCACAAGATGGTTTGTGCCATAAATGATCAGGAGCCCTAAAGACTGATTTTCTCATATCGTCAAACACATTACACACCAATATAAAGGACAGTCAAACAAGAGAACCAATGGTCCTGTAAAAGTTCACCTGAGAACTGGGATATGCAACCAAAAATGACCTTGCCATAAAATTGGTCAAGGCTATCCCAGGGTCATAATTTATACAAACTTTGTACAGCTGTATTCATTAGTTTCAAAATCACAGGTCTTCCGGTTCTGAAGAAGAAGATTAATAATTGTTTTTACTATTTATAGCCATAGCGGCCATCTTGGATATGTGACCTAGACCATTTATATTAACTTTCACTCCCCTTTCCTAACTATGCTCCACTTAATGTTTGGCTTTGATTGGCCAAGCGATTTCACAGAAGAAGATGTTTGAATATTATGGTCATATACATGTATATAGCCCCGGGACAGGGGCAGACAACCCCCTGAGGACAACATTTTTTCATATGTTGACCTTGCCATAAAATAAATCAAGGTCATCCCAAGGTTATGATTTATATAAACTTAGTAGATGTTCATTGCCTGATGCTTCATGCCAAGTTTTAAAATCATAGGCCTTCTGGTTCTGGAGAAGAAGAGTTTTAAAGGTTTTTTGCTATTTATAGCCATGGTGGCCATCTTGGTCATGTGACCTTGATTATTTATATAAACTTTCATTCTCCCTTCCTAAGAATGCTTCAAATAAAGTTTGGCTTTGGTTGGCCAAGCAGTTTCAGAGAAGAAGATCTTTGAATATAAGGGTAATATTATACAATTATTGACTTCAATGAGGTAGATATAAGGATATATCTACCTGAAAAAGTGATATTCACCGAGGCCGGAGGCGGAGGTGAATATCACTTTTGAGGGTAGATAAATCCTTATATCTACCGAAATTGAAGTCAATAACTGTTTTGTTATATGATTTTTCAAGTGTTTTAATGTTTATCTTATAACAAATAAACAAATCAAATCAGAAGGCTAGACAATGCGGAACAATTGATTATGCTTGAAAGATAATTTTGTTAGTTCTTAAAAAAACATATGTTAATGGTACTCCTAAAAATCACCATGATGAGGCAATTCTTATGGGTACCAACAACATAGGTTCTTATGAAAAATAAACAAAATTATCCCTTAATTATCACCAAATACACCTCATTATTGCGCTGGCTCCCAAGCCAGTGCTATTTGTAGTTGGTTTGAGCAAGGGTTATGGGGCACAATAAATTGATTCTTCATTGCTATAAGCGGCTTTGATTTGAGCTTAAACTGCATCTAAACATGTTTGATTTTTGTCTTAAAATGACTGACTTTAATGATTTGATGATAAAAAAATGAGGAACTATTTTTTCATTAAGACTATATTGAATGGGGGTCTTCTTCGAAAGAAATCAATATAAACTTCTATAAAACTACGATACAAAAAGTTATGTTGCAAATTTTCATCTAAATTATTTTTATAAATACGACAGATATAATGTTATTTTATGTAACTGCACCATTTTTTACGTTTTTCCATTTTTTTTGCTGCGTTTTGCTGCGTGTGTAAAAATTCTCGCAGATGGTCCTTTCGATTTTTTCAATGTTAGCCTGCTTCTTCTGGCGAGTTCATTATCAAATCCGCCACATGCGCAGTGCAGCAGTCTATAGAACTCTTCGTGTACTTATACATAATTATGACTTATCTGACCTAGATTCCGTAGCTTAATCGACTACTATAATCTATAATTAGACGATTGTGTTAGAGTAAAACCTAGATTATCTCTAATGGTTTGTCGAATTTTGTGGGCTATTTGTAGAAGTATCTATGCATGTAGATATCGATCATAGAGACATGAAACAAGCACACTCTGAATGTTTCGCGAAACCTGGGGGATTGGAATCCCGTTTTGTTTTTCAGTGTTAACAGAACTTGGTATTTTGTTTCAGTCGCTAAAACATAGATTTCTTTTTTATTATTTGGTGTATTTTTCGAGCGACTTGATTGGGGATCAAAGATCAGGTAAATCTACCACAGCTTAACATTAGTAGATTACGGATACTTTCCCTTGTACAGACTGATAATTATACAAAATGCGTTAGTTCGTTAATCTGTGTACCCATATAAAAAAAAACGTGGCAGATTTTTAAGTGACAAACGCGTTATGGGATATAAAATTGCTTTGTGTTTTTGAGTCGAATTTTTGTGCTGTTTGAGTCTTATGTTCATATTCTTAGTTCAGTTTGGGTAACTGACTTGCCGTTTCTGGGGAATAGCTGCTCACTCGACTTACGATATGTTTTCTTGGTATAAGTACCTAAGTGTCATTTTAGTTTTTTTTTTCCCACCCCTCGGTTAATCGAGTGAGAATTTCTTTCTGATCGCGCCATTTCCTGATCATTGCCTACTTGTACTTTTTTAATCAAACCCGGGATGTATGATTTGCGCCTTGTACCCATCATATTTGTTTTACAAACGATACCGACCTATTTCAATAACTTGCCGCTTGTGCTATAATGTATAACCCTTTAAAATGCAACCAGGTCCTGGGACACACTTAAAGTAAAAGTAAGAATCGTCAGGGAACGAAAGTCACACTTTAAAAAACGAGCCGGCTGAAAAAAAAAATGATTGACTAGCAGAAGTACATGGGGGGGGGGGGGGGGGGGGGTTGCAGACGCATAACCACGCCATCCGCTTCTACCGTGTTTTCTAACATAAGTTTAGTCGTTCAATCCTCATGATGAAAGACCGACTTACTTGGGGCAACTTTCGATCAACAAAGAATAACGTCCCCGGATGTAAAAATGCGGAATTACGTCGATCAATTTCGACCGATACTACATGAAAAAATGGGTAACAAAACGCAATGAGTGCTAAACTCATGTTTAAGTTTTAAGCTTGTAAAACATGGGTCATGGGTTCAGTCCCGGACTTCCCTAGTCCTTCGGTCCGAGCCTTTCACAGACAAAATGTGTTACTAAACGTATAACAGTGGTGTGTACGTGTTGAACTCATTATAATTTATAAGCCACTAGCCTTGTAAAATAGGGGTCGATGGTTCAATCCCGGGATTCTCCAGTCACCCTTTATAGATTTTAAATCGAGATTCCGTCTGTAAATGACCTAAGTCTGTCGTTGGGTCGTTGAACAACAAATCAAATGAGTATTTGCATTGCAACTTTAGAATATATTAAATAAATACATGTGTGGTCGACGTAAAATTACTTGATTTATTTCATGTTGTTTTCTTTATTTCCTCTTTCGAGAGCATACATACATATACAGACAAAATACAAATACAATCAATACAAAGAACAAAAAAATATAGATACAAATGACAAAAGACATGTTTAAAAGCATCTCATTTTGCCCAATAAGGTATGCGCTCTCTGCCGAAACAAAATGAAAATAGCATGCTTAATCAGACATGAGAATTTATATACATGTAGCCACAAAAGCGAACATTTCATTTATCCGGCGCACTTTCTAGCGTTAAGGACAGAAAGTACGAAAACGAGTGTTCACTGTGATCATCCTAGTCATGGATTAGTTTGCACATGTGATATTATTTTGCTTATGAGCTATAGTAAACAAAAACATATAGATACAAATGACAAAAACATATAGATACAAATGACAAAAGACATGTTTAAAAGCATCTCATTTTGCCCAATAAGGTATGCGCTCTCTGCCGAAACAAAATGAAAATAGCATGCTTAATCAGACATGAGAATTTATATACATGTAGCCACAAAAGCGAACATTTCATTTATCCGGCGCACTTTCTAGCGTTAAGGACAGAAAGTACGAAAACGAGTGTTCACTGTGATCATCCTAGTCATGGATTAGTTTGCACATGTGATATTATTTTGCTTATGAGCTATAGTAAACATTCACAGCAGTGTAAACAAAGTTTGCACAGATCTTTATGAAAGTAAAATAATCTTTTTTATTTTGAAATTCGTCTTCAATTATTGATAGACGCTTTCCTAATAAAATATGGAGAAATTGTTCGTTATCTAGACTAGATAGTTGTATGCTACAGTTTGGAGAGAGAGTGTCGACAAGATAATCCCAGAATGTAGTTCGGACGTGTAATGTTGACAAGCATGAAGTAACTATATGGTAAATGGGATCGGAGAATTCAAGCAAGCAGTTACGACACGTCTCAGTGGTGCTTTTAGTGGGTAAAACGGCACATTTTGCAACAAAATGCATCAGCTTTAGTTCTGCGGGCGTGCTGGCAGCTTGCCATATGATACTGGGTATTATGCCGCCCTGTATGTGTTTAAAGCGGGAAAAGTCTGGGTCTTCCTGTATGACCTGTTTATAAGACTTTGATTGTTTTTCATATATTACATGTTTTACAATCTTTTTCCAAACTCAGCTGTGTTAGGAAACGTGTAGTTTTCCAAATAACTATGCAAATGTTCTAATATGTTATATTTTTCCATGATTTTGATTACATCTGGTATAAATCCAAGTGAGGAGCTATCTGTGATATACTGAAAACTAAATAGCCTGCGAATGAAAATTTGTTTGGTTAGTGCGGTTTCAGGCAACCTGATAAGTCGTTCTAGGAAGAATAGCTTCCTTTTGTCTATTTCAGATTATCCTGTTGAATCTTGTTTCCTTGCAAGTATCATTGAAGTATATGGTCAATTATACAACTTACTCAAGTAAAACATTTTCCTATTGAGATAAGTTATGTTACAACAGAACTCAAATTTTGTCTCTTCATCTATAAAACATGTTTCCTCAACTACTAATAAAATAAAGTATTTGACACTTTTAAGATGTTTAATCCTTCCCCTAAACTGGTGATCTTAGAGCTATTTATCATCTTATACACACTGTGACATTAAGCAAGGCTGAAAGGAAGTGTGAAAACTGAAACAACCATTATCCTTTCTTTTTTTATCCTTGATTGGTGTATTGCCTGCAGGATTCCTTGTTGTTAGTTTTTCATGCCTCACTGACAGATTCCAATGTCATCTTGTATTTCTGATTTATGAAGTGAACATAAATGCATGTCTCATGTTTTCAAAATAGGAAACTGATCATGGAAATCTTTGGTCAAAAATTCTTTATCATGTTTCTATGATTGCAAGATACATGGACAGTCAGACAGTATAGCCCTTGTTAGCACTTGTTTAATTTATGGCTAAACTGACATTTTGCAGTTGTAGGACAGCACATGTAGACATTTGACCCTTGATATAGACATGACATGTTTTTGTTTTTTTTTTTCTTGTTTTGCCATTCATAAGAAACCAGTTCAGATCATTCCAACCACCTTTTATCAATAAGCCAGTGTCACAGTCAGCAAATTTATCTTTGTAGAATTTATATATACGAGGTGCATCCCGGGAAATCATAAACATGTCTCATAACTCGCGCAGGGTTGGTTAAAATTTAAAGATAGTTTCATGCTTTTAAATAACATTTCTACGGAGCAATCAGTAAAAATATTAGTTCAATTGCTTACAAATTGTAAAAGTTATGGACATTTACATGATGGTGTATTGGCGTAGCCGGAGCACGTTGAAAATCATATTGCTACGTTTTTGTGGAGGGGTGGTTGAATGTTTTGTATGCAGTCTCTTTATTAGAGACGTAATGAGATGAATATTGCCATCCAAGCATTGATTAAGTCTTCTTAGTTAAAATGATAGTCAATTATTTGAGATAGAAATGATAATGAGAAAAAATAGCATGATCAATTTCCTTTTATCTGAGGGACAACTAATTTTTTTAGACTGAAATAAAACAAAAGGAGGTCGCTTGTTTAAAACGACAACAAAAAACAAGCATTTAGAATATTTAAAGAAAAATGCACACAAAACCATCATTAAATCATTAATGACACATTAGAAGGTTGATTTTATAAATCAATTTTGTTAAAAATACTTAAATGGAAAAAAATGTTGGGGAGGGTCTAATTATGCGCCGTAAAACGTACATTACGTCACTATTTTCCAGTAAAATACTTTCAGTATGTTTTAAAAAAATTGTATAAAATCAACGCTGATGGTGGAAATGATTTCAAACTTCCAAACATTTATCTTACATAGTTACTGGTGCAACTGACAGTTAGCGCTGTGTAATACCATCTCAACTCACAGTTACAGGGACTGTTTGATTTGATCTTTATGAATTTCAAAACGGAGATTTGACGTGCGCCGTAGACACCTAAACCTCATGGCATATATGCATATAACTGTGTTGTGTAAAGGACCAATCCATCCATATTTTTACGAAATGTTTATTAGATATATGCAAAGAGATCATATAAATTTCATGCAATTCTGAATACACATCCTTGTTTTATCACAAATGTCTACGTATTTCTGGGACAGGCCCCGTATATATATATATATATATAAAAAAAACAAAAACAAAAAAAAAACAAAAAAACATTTATAATGTTCTATAATGTGAGAGTCAACAACTTTTCAGTCATGGCAGAAAAGATATACTGCTTCATAGGTATCAACTGGTGATAATGATATGAGGAGTTAATATATTTGCAAATAATCTTTTGACATTTGATGGGATACATATGTTAAAGCCCTAAGAACAAATACCTTAGTTTAGCGTAAAACTTTTTAGCATATATAGTGGAGCGGCTTAGTGAGAGATTTTGAGGAAATACTTCAGTTGATGATACAAGCATGAAATTTTTACCATATGTTCTTTACATGACACACATTAAATTCTGATCCCTAGCCACTTGAAATTCCGCCATTTTCAAGATGGCCGCCAAAAAACAAAATGGCCGACAGTTGTGAAAGGTGTACAAGTAGTAAATTGCCCATATCTTAGGTTCTTTTCATCATAGAACAACAATATTGATACCAAAATGAAGCCAAATAATTGTTCTTTCACATACAGTTACAATATGCAAATTACCTAATTTGCATATTTATGATTATTAATGAGATCTTACTTTTTTGGCTTATCTTATTTTCTGAATGATGTAAAATGTTAAATGAAATGGATCACTGTGGCTTTGATATTACTAGACCATAAATTATCATAAATTGACAAAAGCTAATTAGCATGTTCATGAATATTCATTTTAGAATATCTCAAGACTTTGTATGTCCTTACCTATCAGTTTGGTTTAGAAAGTTCATACAGTAAATTGCTAATATCTTTGGTCCTGCTCATAATAGAACAACAATATTGATACCAAAATGAAGCTAAATAATTGTTATTTCAAATAGAGTTCAAATATGCAAATTACCTCATTTACATATATATGAATACAAATGAGGTTTTTGTTTTGCTAAAACTTAAAGAAAACACATCTTATTCACTGAACGATGTAAAATTTTCATGTTCATGATGTAGATTGTCTATAAATACCACCTTTATTGTAAAATAAATGCCAATAATATAAGATCTATGCCATTGTGCTTTCCTTCAAAAAGTGAGAGCTAAGTCTTGAAGAATTTAATTTCTACATTGCAAACAACATCATTCCTTTTTGTCACTATGACCTGTGCATAATTCTGCGCAAGAATAAATTTATCTACAAGAAACCCAAATATTTCCGTTTTGTTTTCATCACATCTGATGAAATTGTTCCCTGATTTTGGAGGTCTGCAGATACCAATTACTTTTCGGTATACACCAGTTTCTATTTTCTGCCTGGTCTCATCGTTGAGACTATCTTGGCGATAAAAACAAAACGTACACCCTGGCATGTTTTCTGGCATATGACTTAATATGACTTAATATGAGGTCCGGGTTAGACTACTGTGACCAGGGAGTTCTGCACAGGATGCCCTTGGGTTCTGCTGTATGCAGATGACTTATGATATGACACTGTCGAGTCCATGGAAGAACTACCTGTAAGACAGAGATTGGTAGGAAAGTTCTTTGAGTGAACATGAGGAAGACAAAGATCATGGTCTCTGTCCTCAATCTGAACCTTCTGAAAAAAAATCTGGAAAGAATCCCTGTGGCGTCTGTCAAACAGGTGTAGGAAGAAATGCCGTCTTCTGTGGTGGACCTTTCTGTGGTGGATGCTTGTCCTGGATCAACAAGAGATGCAATGGAATCAAAGGCTCCTTGCGCCGTGATCCTGATTACAGTTGTGCTGGCTGCCTAGGAAAGGCGCGTCACATAGATGGAAGGCCAGTGAAGGAAGTTCTAGTTGATGGCGAAAAAGTTGAAGCTGTACCAGAGTTCTGTTATCTGGGAGACATGCTTTCTGCTGGCGGCGGTTGTGAACTGGCTGCAGTCTCGAACTGCAAACGGCTTAGGGCAAGTTCCGCCAACTACTCCCTCTCCACACCAATCGCAATCTGCAACGTTTGACCAGAGGTCAAGTGTATTCAACTTATGTACTGCCACATGCAGCAGAAACATGGGCAATGACTGGCTACACTTTGTCGCCTGCAGCGCAGTGATCATGCATTGATGTGCTGGATCTGCAATTTCAAGGCGAATGATGAAGTAAGCTCAGACTCCCTTCTCTCAAAGCTTGGACTTCAGGATATATATGTAGTGCTTTGCTCCAGCAAGATGAGATGGTATCCACATGTAGAGCGCATTAAAGGCTTTATTTCTCAAGTACGCAATCTAAATGTAGTTGCACAGAAGAGATCCGGCAAGCTAAGGAAATCATGGGATGAAGTGTTGTTGGACGACTAAAAGAAGGTTATACTGGATACTGCCGATCCGTAGAATCGCTCAGAGTGGAGAGGTCGTCTAAGAATAAAAATAAAACCGGGATCCTTTAAGAGCAGTGAGTATTTTTGTTAGAAAGGTGATGGGCCATACCGCGGTTTCGCCTATTCAAGCCTCTTCAGTGACCCTTTAGAATTTGCAACATAGAGCCAAAGAGAATTGCTGTAATTTTGCAACTTTTAACAGGGTAGTCAATAATAAAGACTTGTTTAATCAAAATTGTGCCAATTGCATTAAACTTTGGTTAGAAAATGAATCTTAACCGATAATAATTTTCTGATTTCTCAAAATACCCTCTCTGATTTCAAAGGACCAAAAGGAAAATATAATCTGCACTATGAATGCTGTACGGGGAGACTTTTTAGGGCCGCCACACGGCACAACACCAGCTGCAGCAATGGCAGATAAAAATAAAACAGATCCTTTAAGAGCAGTGAGTATATTTGTGAGAAAGGTGATGGGCCATACCGCGGTTTCAGCTATTCAAGCCTCTTCAGTGACCCTTTAGATTTGGCAACATGGAGCCAACATGGATTTGGCAACATGGAGCCAAAGAGAATTGCTGTAATTTTGCAACTTTTAACAGAAGGAGACTTGTCAAACAAGTCCAACCCTCAGATGAGGACAAAGGACTAT
The DNA here is from genome assembly GCA_964017185.1 of Rugalucina vietnamica. Taxonomy (NCBI): domain Eukaryota; kingdom Metazoa; phylum Mollusca; class Bivalvia; order Lucinida; family Lucinidae; genus Rugalucina; species Rugalucina vietnamica. Next base: position 47,760,239 of record OZ024870.1, read on the forward strand.
AAAAAGGATATGATGATGATATGATCAGTCGACAGACTTAGTAGATGCAAGCAAATAATTGATGGGAAATAACTGAATCGTGGGAAGCTCACCACAAACATAAATTGTCAATTTTTAGTTTAAATATATGCAAAGGTATGCACTATAGGGATCAAACATGCGTTTTTTATATGATTAATACGTTTTGATATTCAGTTAGCAGCTGTCTTGTATTAATGACATTTACTTTACAATGAAAGTGATATTTATAGACAGTCTACAGAATGAACTGTCTTTACTAAACTGATGCAGTCTTGATGTATTTAAAAAGGAATATTCATGAATATGCTGATTGGCTGTTGTTAATTTCTGATTCTTTATGGTGTAGAAATATCAAAGCCACAGTTATCAATCTCATTTAACATTTTACATTATTCAGGGAATGAGATGTGATTTATTGTTTTTTCAAGTTTTTGGCAACAAAATAAGACCTTTTAATATTCATAAATATGCAAATGAAGTAATTTGCATATTTATGCAAATGAAGTAATTTGCATATTTGAACTCCATTGGAAAGAACAATCATTACGCTTCATTTTGGTAACAATACTGATGTTCTATGATAAACAGGACCTCCTAAGCTTTAAGCAATTAACTGTATGAACGTTTTAAACTAAACTGATAGAAAAGGGCATTCAAAGTCTTAAAATGTTTTAAAATGAATATTCATGAAGATGCTAATTAGCTTTTGTTAATTTATGATAATTTATGGTCTAGCAATATCAAAGCCATAGATATCCATTTCATTTAACATCTTACATCATTCAGAAAATAAAATGTGTTTTTTTTCCTTCTCAATTTTAGCCAAAAAAGTAAGATCTCATTAATATTCATAAATATGCAAATGAGGTAATTTTCATATTGAAACGTTATTACAAAGAACAATTATTTAGATTCATTTTGGTATCAATATTGTTGTTCTATGATGAAAAGAACCTAAGATATGAGCAATTTACTACATGTACTCCTTTCACAACTGTCGGCCATTTTGTTTTTTGGTGGCCATCTTGAAAATGGCGGAATTTCAAGTGGCTAGGGATCAGAATTCAATGTGTGTCATGTAAAGAACATATGGTGAAAATTTCATGCTTGTATCATCAACTGAAGTATTTTCTCATTAAGCCGCTCTACTAATATCAGACAATGATGATAGGAATTATCTAATTCTTAGCATGGTTCTTAGCCAAATGTGGTGCATTAATTACCTACTGCTACAGCTATACCTGGATATATTGCATAGATATGCCTCTCGGTCAAAAAAAAACATAAATTTCTACCACTTCAATTTCAGTCAATCAATCATTAGTTCCTGTGTTTCAGATATTAAATTGCATTTGTAAGTTATCTACTGTTTGTAAATGTCGTCAACTTCACTGATAGACATCAAACAAGAAAAATATAGGACGATTTTGAACAGCATGGTGCGTGTCGGTCCAATTCGTAACTATAATCCAAACCCGTCTCAAACGGTATATAGTAGAACATGGAAGTAAAGTTCACGACTGCGTTTTATACTGCGACACCGGTTTGCTTAATACGTCATCGATTTTTGTGTAGCGCTGGGGGAATGGCGGAGAAGGAGGTAAACATGCTGTCTGTCAACGATTTTTTCCTGTGTAACTGGCGTAACGGAAGAAAAAAAAAAGAAAACTATCGCTGCAGGATTAAAAACAAGTGTGTTATTTCATCGGAGATCTATATTGTTTGACTGTGTATAAAGTTGCATTTTCGGCGATCAGAAAATGTCCGTTAGGACTTGGACAGGTAAGGGATATAGTGCGGAGGTAAAATATAACTTCCGTGTTGTAATTTGAGAATCTCCCAATTAAAACGAGCTCTTTAATATTTGGAATCCTTATTTAATCATCGCTTTCTGATTGTCTTTGCTTCTGTCTGAAAGACTGCTACTTGATTTGAGAATTTTGTCACCTGAGTGGAGTTTATTAATGTCCATAACTTTGACAATTTTTTAAGTGATTGGAAATAACAATTGACCATACATTTACGCTAAAAGTAACGTCCATTTGATAATGTGTTGCCGTTTTTAACGCAACCTTTTGTATTTGTCACATGTTACCAACAGACTGAATCCGCAGGCCACTGCCTCTCAATATTGGCCAATATTGTCATGAGAGAGAGTTTATCTAATATATGTGCTTTTTAATATTACGGACGTTACTGCTTGACATGGTTGAATGAAAGTCATTTGACATAAAATGTCAAAATGTCCCTTGTAACGTCCATAATATTATATGGGAATTAACAAAAATATATCGCCCCTGTTATATCACACGATATTCACAAACTATGCTTTATAGATAAAAACAAGTTCTGTAAACTGTTTATATGGGAACACCATATTTCCACACTTAAAAAAAAATAAGTATCATTTTTTTGAGTAACGTCCTTAACAAAAGAAAAAAATAATATAAGCCATATAAATGATCTTTCTTCAATAAAAACTACTGCTGTTAGAAAAATGACTCAAATTATTTCATAAATTGTGTGATTCCTGCAATAACAATCAGTAGAAATGAAGTAAAAGAAGATGAACAAAATGTCAAAGTAACGTCCGTCGCTTTTATAGGGTCATATACTTTGTCAAATATTGGCAAAAACACTGGGCCAACTATCTTTTTGTCATATTTTTATTAAAGCTGAATAATTATTTTACCTTAGAATCAGCAAGAAACAGCTAAAATATGATTCTGACTTTTTTCATTGTGACGTCCGTTATTATTTCCATTTATCTGATTTTGAAAAGGTACAAGTAGGCAAAGATCAGGAAAAGGCGCAATCAGAAAAAGATTCCCACTCCAAAAACCGAGGTGGGAAAAAACCAAACTAACAATCAGGTACTTATACCATGAAACATATCGTAAGCCGAATGAGCAGCTATTTTCCCAATAGGTGGCCACTCAGTTACCTTAACTTAACTAAAAATATGAAAACATACATAAGGCGCCAACAGCACAAAAAATTTTAAACACCAAGACATAAAACAAAAAGAACCACTACAGAAGTATCGACTTGGAACGATCAGTAACACAAAGTTACTGGCGGGCTTAAACCGGTTTTACAGGTACCTAACCTCACCCTCAGCTTCTGAATGACCCTTCTCTAAACACAAGTTTGATGATTTTGACAATTTTACATAAAATTGATCTGCCTCATCATCAGTAAAATCATGTTGAAAGGCATATAAATAGCATAACCTACAATGCCAAGCCTGTACGGTTTAGTTTGGACTGGTTTGGTTGGCCTAACCCCCCAAGTCAACAATTTAGATCTTTCACTGATCAGAATGTGTTTATTAGATTCTGGTACATGTATGTGTATCTTCTGTCCCATTCATAGAATACTATTTCTAGTGACTGATAAGTGTTATCTCTGGAACTTGTTATCTGTCATTACTTATGTTTCTACTTTCTCCAGTCAATAATGAATCATAATTTATGCAAGCTCCAAGACACAACTTCTGAATTGTATGGCCACATGTGGTCCAAGCCAAAGAAAGGAACTTATTCCTAACAGTCAACAGTATTAATTAGCACCTATTTGTTATCATTATCACCAAAAGTGCGTTCTTTGGGGTTTAAACTTATAACTATACTTAAACGCAAAAGTTTCGCAACACATATAAAACGCAAATTTCTTCCTATCCACTACAAAATTTCTTTCGGTGATAAATGGTATGGCAAGTACTGTTCTTTGTCTTCCATACAACATGAAAATCAGAATGCTGCGGCGTATGGTTGCTGAGATAACGTCAAAACATTACGGTAACCCGTTTTTTAAAAGTCACGGGTACAATATCTTACATTGTATGCGAAAACAAACTTTTAAACCGATGTTTGTTTCCTATAGCAAAGAGGAAAACAAACGCAAATATCCAATTTTTACGCCTTGGTCGACGTTTATTACGTGTGTATGACGTGTTAAAGTTTTGACGTAATTGGCTGTTAATAGGCAAACGAATAGCAATAATCGAAATCTTTTAATGACATTTTGTAGCCCTCAGGGCATGGTACTAATGGCAAAAAGATCGCGTCCTGGTCAAGCAAAATGAGCATGTAATGGCTGTTTGAAAATAACACGCTGACGTCAACAAAGAAACGCATCAACTAAGAGTGCTGCTAAACAAAAAAATCAAAACGTTTTTGTTGTTTTCTGATTGTACAGACGCCACGCTATCGATTGATGGTGTTTGCTTTTTATTCAAAATAAACATCCATATTTTAGACGCAAATTGTTAAAAAACACAAACGTCACATTAACGTCAGAACGAAAACATGCAATCAAATCATGTTTATGGCAAATCGTTACTCATTGTGTAGGGACATAAAATATATTTTCAAAAATAATTATACGCAGGCAATGTAGAAGAAAAAGAGAAAGTAAATTGTTGCGAAACTTTTGCGTTTAAGTATATATATCATTTGATGGTTAATTCTGTATACACCAGCGGATTCAAACATCCCTGTTCAGTAGGGGCAAAAAGAAAAAGGAGACATGCAGTACAAAAGGTTCCTGTCAGACAATTCTCAGTCATTATCACTTCAAGTGTTCTATTTCCATTTATTTTTTGCTTTAAAAGTTTCATGCGTCTCAACACCCGATGAATTACATTAGGCTAAGTAATTGTATGTAATGAATTACTTTCCTAAAATGCCTAGTACATGTAATTGTAATTTTAATTAAATTGAACAATGTCATTGTAATTGTAACTCAATTAATCACTTTTCAAAATAATTGACCCCAAGCCTGTAGCATATATGAGCATGGCGGCTATCTTGGTCATGTGACAAGGATTTTTTTATATACATTGGTACCCCCTTAGATGTTTCATATAGAATTTGGCTTTGAGGTTTCAGAGAATAAGTGGTTTCAGAGAAGAAGCTTTTTAAAAAAAGTGAAGACGCCAGCTTGAGTACCATCCTATAAATTCACCTTGTGAGTCTTTCGTTCAAGGGAGCTAATAATAAACTATGCTCAAGTTGTCAATTTACATTTCCACACCGTACATACGGCTCGTCAAATTCCAACTGTAACATCAAATTCCAAATGTTTATGTCAGTGCGTGCGTTTTGGCGGTTAAGTTAATTTTGTTGTTTTTTCTTGTTTTATTATACTTAAGCTCTGGTTTCAGAAGAAAATAATATTTGGCAGTCTTGTATGGACACCCACGCATCTGTACATACAGGTGTCATGGTCAGCTTATCCGTGGATTGGCGAAAACATTGCACGAAAGTCTTAAAATGGCACGTTTTCAGAAAACATCCATACCTTTTGCCAAATATGTCCATTACTAGAAATATTTGAAAGTCGCATGCTCGAATATACATAGCTTAGTGTCTATTTAAAAGCATGATTTAAGCTTTTATTCAAATTAATTACTACTATTGATAGCACAGCTCATTCTTTTGAACCATGTGTGACTTTACATGATACGAATCACGACAGGCGTTTTATACGGGAAAAACCAAACGGACAATAGCTGTTGATGCGTCAAATAACAGACGTAGACACGATTTTGGATACGTGTTGCATCAGACGTGATGGGTGCGATTATTTCAAATACCCATGACACCCTGGCATTGTTTGGCCTCCTTAAGCGGTCAACTTGGAAGCATACTTTTTAAATTCAGTTTTGCATACCTTATAAGAATATTTCATTCATCTTGACACACACACACACACACACACTGCTCATATCTAAGTACATGTTCAAAAAATAAAATGTATTTCTTAAATTGGAAATGTTGTGGATGTCAGACAGTTCATAGATTGGTAAAGAGAAAATGGCCACCTTACAGACACACAACGTTGAAACAACGTTGAATCAATTCACTAAATCAACATTTGCACAAAATGTTGAAACCGTAGAATCAACATTAGGACACACATCGTTGAAATAATGTTAAATTAATGTTGATTCGGTAAACCTTTTAACATTGTTGAATCAATTCGATTCACTGAATCAACATTGATTCTACAACATTGTTTCAAAGTTGATTGAATCAACATTGGTTCGAAATTGTTTCAACATTGTGTGTCTGCTGTGCTGCTTCCACTCAAACACACTAACTTATAACTTTATGAGAGTGATATAGTGGTCGGGGTTTGAAACCTGATTGTCCCAGTTCTTGATCCTTGGTTAATCTTATTTAAATAGCGCTGATAGTCAACGACCTTTACCACGGCCTGTTGTGCGGTCGAGTGATCTAGTGGGTAGTAAGTTCCCATCATCATCCAAAGGTTCTGGGCTCGAACCCCGACCGACACATACACGTGTCATGTTGATGACTTATGAGCCCCCTGCCTCTGTGGCAGTATGCAGGATGCACAATATGTACATCAGTTCGCAGTTAGTTTCATATTTCACCCCCTTTCACTCGAGTTTGCCGTTTCAGCATTTTATAGGTTTATAAAGTTTTTGTGTAAATCAGGTATTTTTTTTGTTCTATTTTAGAACTGAAACAGTGTCCCAAGTGCCAGGTGTTCTTAAAGTCTATTTAGCATTAATTTTTAGGTAATGATGTCACCTCTTCTGATAAAACATTTTAATTGTTTGGTAAAAGCACATTTTTTATTTCAAAATTCTTTGTACAACATAATTCCACATAGTGAGATAAAAATTTCTTTTCAGTTTGCCGTTTTAACGGTCATTAAGTTTGAAACTGTCACTCAAATCAGCAGATCAATCAATCCAGATGTCTTTGTGGACAACTTGAAAACATGCAGCAGACCCGTATCATAAAATGTTGATCTACCGTCTGGGTCGTTCCGTATCGGCCGTCTGTAATTTCACATATCATATGACAGTCGCCCATCTGTACTTTGACTTATTGTTTTTGTTGCCAAGGGATGGAAAAAAAAAGATAAATACACTGTAAAAGTTGATTATCAATGATCCTTCAGATGGAGATTGAAAAAATATAAGCCTCAATAAGATAATACCATGAAAAGTTTAGGTTTTCTGTGAAAAATACAGCAAAATAACTTACCTGCCAAAACGCGCGCGCTGAAATAAACATCTGGAATTTGACGTACCAGTTGGAATTTGATGAGCCGTATGTACGGTGTGATTTCCCAACACCAGAGATAATACTAAGACATAAAATATAAATACTAACATCCTATATACCTGTGGTGCAACCAAATTTCTTACAGCACAGATTGATGCAACATCACATGACGTGACAAAAAGAAGTGTGTTGGCTGGAAGCCAGATCCACTGGGTAACAATCTACAGAGAGAAAATGAACTCTTTGCTGTAGTTCGTTGCCCAACCAATCTGCCTTCAAATCACCACACTCCATTTTGTCACCTGTTGTGTGTTGTTGCATCAATCTGTGCTGTGAAAAATTTGATAACATTACGGGTATATAGAGTGATCAGTGATTGTTTGTATTGAGGCTTAATGTCCCTGTCAACAATTTTTCAGTCATGTCGGGACGGAGCCAACGATTCCTGGGTTTAACCAGTACTGTTGGAAGTTTAATAAATGTGTCTTGCTCAAGGACACAACATAGTGCTGCTTGTGGGGATAGAACCCCGGACCTCACGATTTGGAGTCTGACGCTCTACCACTATGCCACTGCATTCCCTAAAATGTGACCAGTGATACCATAAAATAGATAATCCCGATACTAACCCTGGTTTGAGCCCATTTATAATTTTCCTTTTCAATGTGAAGATCTTCTGTAGCTTGCTTGAGATTGGCTTGTACAACTGATAGTTCATTCTTTAATTCTGAAAACCATAATGTATAATAAGCATGCAGCAACAAAGGAGTAATCAATGTATACATAAACCTTCCTTTGGATTCCAACCAGAAGTGAATCATAGACTATTTTTTAGCATCTAGGCTATAGAAAAAATCGTTCAAGCAAAAATCCTTCAAGCTGGAGAAGGAAAATCTTTTAGCTAGTATTGAATCAATAATGCAACAGCCATAAATTATTACATATAAAGCAAAGGGACATTTTTGTCATTCTTGAGAAAACAGATTGAGTATAATCTAACTTATATTGGATACAAACTTCATCAGGACTTAGCCGGGTCCTACCCTGATTGGATACACCCATAAAAAACTGTCTAGACCCATCCAAACCCTATAAGCAAAACAATGGCTTGGTGATACACATGAACAAGATAGGGCTAAAGTGGAACAGTCATTATACATCACGAAAACCCCTAACTGTACCACATTTTGGAAGCCAAACTTTAGGCCGCGGGAGTCAAAAATATACAAAAATCATAAGAGGAAAGCTCCTAGACCCAGTACTGATATTAAAGGAGCTAACTCTTAAATTATACACAGTGAAACAAACGCTAAACACCGTTCTCACTGAAATGCATTAAAAAACCCGCTTAAGGTCACTGGATGTATCAAGATGGACAGAACTGTGACGAGACGACGCCACCTTTCTCGGGACACCTTCCTTCCTTCCTTCCTCGGCCGGCCATGATGACTACTCACAGGATGACAACTGTTAATAAACATGGTCGCACACATCACCCTTATTCATACAATACACAAGTATGAACACACTATAGGCCCATTCACCTGGCCTTCATCTACAAGCCATTATACACAGCGACAAAAACTGAGAGCATAAGTCTGACATGACCTACTTATGCTCTTGAGCAGTATAAAGTAATCACGATTTGCAGCCAAATTGGCACCGATTACCTAATACATTTAAGCTCACTTTTAGACTTGGCGTTCAAAATTTCGAAAAGGCAGTGCTCCACTTTAGAGACACACTCATCCAGTGTCTGGTTAAGTTAAAACTAGGCCCCCGGCGGACAGCACGATTTGCATTTCGCTTGTCTTAGCCTTGATTTGTAGCCATGGAGCACTTTAACTGTACGTCCTTGTGGTGGGAATATGGATTAAGTCCGTTTGGCCCAGGATGACGTTAAAAGCCTAATCTTTACTACTACTACTACTACTACTACTAGTCATTCTTGTTGTTAATATAAACCAGAGGACCAATGGTCCTGTAAATGCTCACCTGAGATCTGCTGAATAAACCAATAAACATGTTTGAATATTATGGTATTTAACCCCAGTGCAGGGGCAGATAAAGCCCTTGAGCCATTTTCTTTTTTTAGAATAATCAATATTCTGTCCATTTGCCAATTTCCTGCTGGCTTTTTCCTTCAAATGACATTTTAACAGTTTTCCCCATTCAAATGCATGGGCAACCCATGTTGAACTTGCCATAAACTGGGTCAAGGTCATCACAGGATCATGATTTATGTATACATTGTAGTGCTTTAGCCATGGATGCTTCACACCAGCCAAGTTTCATGGAAATCTGTCTATTGGTTTCAGAGAAGAAGATTTTTGAAGGGTTTTTATTATATATGGGCATGGTGGCCATCTTGGCCATGCGACCTAGATTATTAATATACACATTGGTTCCCCCATCCTACAGACGCTTCACATAAAATTTGTCTTTAATTGGCCAAGTGGTTTCAGAGGAGATACGATATAATGACTGCGGGGGTGCGGCCCTTTCATCCAAATACATTTTGACCCATGTTTCAGCGTACCAGGCGAATCCAGTTATGGTGCATTAACAATAGCAACGCATGTAGCGTTAGGTTAGCACTATCTCTTTTGCTAGATGTTAGCAGTGTCGGCCATGGCGATATGACGCTGATTACACCTTGGCCAGAGATATTATGCTATGTTTTGCTATTGGAGATGCTAAAGCTGCTTTGTGGGGTTTTCTAGGTTTAGACAACTGGACCCAGCCATGTCTAGACTGGCGGAAGAAACTAAAGAAAATAAAATGACTGAGTAGTCTAGACAGGGCTGTTGTCCTTTATGGCTCCGTAGCTTTGTTCTTGGCAGACACGCTGACGATAACCCGACCATGGTTTCGTCTACGTACCCGTATATGAAGACTCTTCAGGGGATTTCTCTGTTGGGTTGACTCTAGGAGAGTCGAAACTATGAAAACGTACATAAGGTTCAAACAGTACATAAGCTCAACTCCAAACATAAAACAAATAGAACCACAAAAGAAGTTTCACCTTGGAACGCTATCTTATCTTGTTAGACGCTAATGACTGATCAGGGTTGATGCGTCTTTAAACAACAAACAAACAAACCTTGGAACGATCAGTAATATAAGATTACTGTGGGCTTACTGGGGCAGTGTTACTTTGCAAAGATGGACTAATGCATGTGTGGCACACCATAGAATGGTAAAGGCTGGTACAAACAGAGTTCATACTATAAAATTTTTAGCAGAATATAGTATAACTGTTTTTAATACTGGGAAATAAAGGCAGTAAAGAACAGTCAGTTCTCATTTTATAGATCATGCGTTTTAGCATACACAAAACTTACTCTGGCTGTATGATTTCTGAAACGTTGTATAACCGTTTTTAATACTGGGAAATAAAGGCAGTAAATAACAGTCAGTTCTCATTTTATAGATCGTGCGTTTTAGCATACACAAAACTTACTCTGGCTGTATGATTTCTGAAACGTAAGGGTAATAGTACTGACTACAAATAATGTATTATTTATGAAGAAAGGCCATTGATCAAGCACACTTTCAGACAGACTGTCAAGTCTGGGATGAATTTTGTATCTTTAAGAAAATACACCAGATAGATTACATGAGGTACATGTATGCTTGTGTTGATACGTCGGGTAGGGAGATATTGCACAAACGATATTCTAAATAAGGCGAGAGAGATGTGATTAATGAGAAAGAAGTGTTGTGTTTGTCATGTCAGCTTCTGCTGTCACTCTTACTGTTGTATTTAGAGAACACACAATTGATGTTATCATTTATGAATGACAATGGATATTCTGGTATTGGTTAATCAACACAAAAGTTTGATTGTAAAATTGTGCAGTAACTCTAGAACATGATAAAACACAATATATACCAAGTTGACAAAGAGAACACACTCTTTTCAAATTGTTGTAGTCAGTGACTTTATCATTTTGCTTACTGCACTATCCGATACAAAGACTGTGCATTAATAACTACCTTTTGTGTGGAGGGAGTGGGAATGTACATGCAAAAGTATACTGACCGACAAAAGAAACCCGACACTTACTTTGGGGGGTAAAAATCCGTGAAACAAGTGCACAATGGAAATCTGGTTTATACCACATTTAAGACAAATCATTTTTCTACCATTTCATGCAAACATTTAATTTTTTCAATCAAACGACTATCAGTAATTAAGTAAGATTAAAGGTTGGGGTCGTTTACAAAATTCACAAACCTAATCTTTAGAGTTAATGATGTATTGACTTGGAGAAATGAAATCGCACGATTAGCTTAGAGACACACCACAGAGAAATGGATAGAGTCCTCAATAGCGGGTGTGGCCACCTATCGCACCAGTTACAGCTACACAACGTCGTTGCATTGACAAAACTTAACGGCGAACAGTGTAATGAGGAATGCCTGCCCATTCCTGTCTGACAGCAATTTCCAATTGGCGGATAGTCTGTGGTTGAACTGGGCGAACATGGAGTGGCCACATCCGCTGTTGAGGACTCTATCCATTTCTCTATGGTGTATCTCTATGCTAATTTTGTAAACGACCCCTACCTTTAATCTTACTTGATTACTGATAGTCGTTTGATTGAAAAAATTAAATGTTTGCATGAAATGGTAGAAAAATGATTTGTCTTAAATGTGGTATAAACCAGATTTCCATTGTGCACTTGTTTTACGGATTTTTACCCCCCCAAAGTAAGTGTCGGGTTTCTTTTGTCGGTCAGTATAAACTGTACATGTGCAGAAGACATAAACGTTCCCTTGCAGTCAACATTTTATCCAGCATGTGCTGCGTGAAAATCTCTAATTGGCCCTTACTGTACTTCTTTAACATTCACCGAAGAACAGACAGTCTGCCTAAATCTTTAGGTGTGTCAGACGGACGCCTTCTCTTTATATGTGATGCATTGGTTGAAATCCATCATATTTTCCTTAAGTTTGAGAAACCATTAAACATGTAAAGAAGTAGTAGTTGCATATCAGGAGCAATGGTGGTTGTAGTGTTAGCTATTATATTAAAAAACATATCTATTTCACCAATAAACACTCTTGAGTTGGTAATTTCATTCTAAAAGACACATGAGTAACACATCAAGACAATTTTGATGGCCGAACACAATTTTTGCACTATGGTACTGTAAGGTCTTAACTTATAAAGCCCCTCTTGGATGCTCTATTGAAGTTTCTAGTAGCACAAATGTGGCAAGCTGGCATCGACTGATTCTTATTCTGCATGTCTCTCTTGCATACACTTTATAAAGTTCCAAATAGTGTAAAATTGAAATTTTGACCTGAAATATATCATTTTCTATTTTTGATGACCATCTTGGATGCTAATTTAATTCCAACTGACATTATTATAAGATCCATATTAATGCAACTTTATCATAATATGATAAATAAACAACAACCATGGCCTATTTCTGATCAGAAAACACTTGATTTTGAATTATACATGCCTAGCACTGCAATGTGTTTGCAACCCTCTTGAATGCCATATTGAATTATGCATGTGGCAAAGGGGTGACAAGATGGCACCGCCTGGGTTCTTGAGTAGATAATCACATGAAAAGTTTTATTTCTGTAAAAAGCTGACATTTGGTTCAGAAAATCATTTTTTAACTTTTGACAGCCATCTTGGATGCCATGCGTTTTTTGTTGTTGTTTTTTTAAATTGACATAACAGATGCATGGAAGCGCAATGTTTTCACCAAATGATGCATTGATAATGGTTGTGGACTATTTCTGACGAGGAAACGTGATGTTGCACTATACGGGCCTAGTACTGTAAGGTTGAAAGAGATGGCATCCCTCTTGGACGCCAGCTTAAAGAACATCTTTAAGCTGCCGATGAAAAAGTATTGAAAAAGTATTCAAACTTTTTTTCTAACTGCACTTTTTTGATTCCAAAATACAACACAAGACATTTGAAAACAAAATAAGTATAGGGTCGTGTGCCTTTTTTCAAGCTACATGCTTGTGTATGAGACCACTGAACACCATGTTTAAATTTAGTAAAATTAATTTCATTTTCAATTCTTTGAAACATACCTGTCTTTAACAAAAGCATACCTAGAATGCTGTCAAAAGTCATAATATTTACGTAATGCAGGCTATTTTTGACCAAAAGCATAGAAAAATTTGCAACTTGAAGTGGATGACAAAATTTTACGAGTCGTTTTCCAACCCTACCCCCATACTTGAAAACTCGTGAAAATCAATATTTTGAAATGTGCCAAACCCATATTTTCTGATTCAAACTTTTTCTTGTATTTTCACATAATGTAGAATTTGGTAATATTGTTCGAATAAAAGAAAGAAATATATAGGGTAGTGTGCATATAAGAGAGAACCAACATCTTGAAAATCGCCATTTCAAGCCTTTTTTCGACTGTATTGTTTCTTAAACCCCATTTCATTAAACCACCCAAAATTTTGAAAATGTCACACCAAAGACAGAAAGACTGACACAGAAGACCATGTACACATATACTGCTGCTAAAATAAACATCGAACTAGTGCAATTATTTTGAAGATGTGTAATATTCAAGTTTAATCTACCCTACCCCCTGAATTTTACTGACAACTAAAATTTTCTGAAAAGCTGCAGAAAATGAGGTGAAAAATGAAGTTCCTTTGATTGACAATTTTCATTACTCGTTCAATGCATATCATCAATATGTACCCAAATATAAAGTATTAGGAAAATATCTGCAACCGTTTACGAGATATTCAACAAAAGAAAAACCGAAAGTTCCGAAATGTCAAATGTTAGCAGAGAACATCGTGGTCAAATTTTATCTAAAGCATCATTGAGGAGTTTTTATCTAAAGCATCATTGAGGAGAGGAAAGGTTGTATTAGGTTTTGGGCTAGGTTGGATCAGAACTCTGGTTCCCATGGCAACAGATAGCTCCCATAGATTTTCAAGGAGAAAAACATAAAAAAAAAACATTCTTCTCCGAAACCACAAGGCCCAGAGCTTTCATATTTTGTGTGTAGCAATGTACGTATAATGGTCCTCTTTCTAAATCCTGCCAACCGTGCCCCTGGGGATAAAAAATGGCCCCGCCCTGGGGGTCATTAGCTCCCATAGACACACAATGGGAAAAATATAAATAAAATCTTCTTCTCCGAAACCACAAGGCCCAGAGCTTTTATATTTTGAATGTAGCAATGTGTAGTGGTCTTCTTTATAAATCCTGCCAACCATACCCCTAGGGTCCATACGGGCCCCGCCCAGGGGGGCGTCATGGGAAAAACATAAAAAATCTTCTTCTCCGAAACCACAAGGCCCCGGGGGTCATTAGCTCCCATAGACATACAATGGGAAAACACCAGAGGACCAATGGTCCTGTAAACGCTCACCTAAGACCTGAGATATATACCAATAAACTTGTTTGACTAGAATGGTAATATACATGTATATAACCCCAGGACAGGGTCAGAGCAACCTCTGGAGTCAATTTCTTTTTTAAATCATAAAGATTCAGTCAATTTGCCAATTTACTGCAATTTTTGCCCTTGAAATGACATTGTAACAATTTTCCCCATTCAAATGCGTGGGCAACCTAAGTTAACCTTGCCGTAAAAAAGGTCAAGTTCATCCAAGGGTCATGATTTATATAAACTTTGTAGAGCTCTATTGCCTGATGCTTCATGCCAAGTTTCAAAATCATAGGCCCTCTGGTTCTAAAGAAGAGGATTTTTGGAGGTTTTTGGTATTTATAGCATTAGCGGCCATCTTGGTCATGTGACCTTGACCATTTTATATAGACTTTCATTCCCACTTCCTAACAATGCTTCTCATAAAATTTGGCTTTGATTGGCCAAGCAGTTTCAGAGAAGAAGATCTTTGAATATCACTGTAATATACATGTATACTGCCCCGAGGTGGGGGCAGACAGACCCCTGGGGATCCAAATTTTTTCAGAATCATCAATCTTAAGTCCATTTGCCCATTTCCTGCAAGTTTTTCCCTACAAATGACATTCTAACACTTTTCCCCATTCAAATGCATGAGCGACCTATGCTGACCTTGCCGTAAAATAGGTCAAGGTCATCCCAGGGTCATGATTTATATAAACTTTGTAGAGCTCCAGCCACTGATGCTTCACACCAAGTTTCAAAATCATTGGCCTTCTGGTTTTGGAGAAGAATATTTTTAAAGGTTTCTCCTATTTATAGCCATGGCACCCATCTTGGTCATGTGACCTTGACCATTTATATAAACTTTCTTTCCCCCTTCCAAAGGATGCACCATATGAAGTTTGGCTTTGATTGGCCAAGCGGTTTCAGGGGAGAAGATGTTTCATTATTATGGAATATACATGTATATAGCCCTGGGGCAGGGGCAGACAACCCCCCAGGGGCTAAAATTTTCCATTAACATTAATCTTCTGTCCATTTGCCTATTCCCAGTAAGTTTTACCCATTAAATAGCATTTTACCATTTTTTCCCATTCAAATGCATTGGCGACCTAAGTTGACCTTGCCATAAAATAGGTCAAGGTCATCCTAGGGTCATGATTTATATAAACTATGATTGGCTCGCATCCCCCATGCTGCATACCAAGTTTCGTGGAAATTGGCGCACTGGTTCTGGAGAAGAAAATTTTTAAAGGTTTTTGCTATTTATAGCCATGGGGGCCATCTTGGTCATGTGACCTGGACCATTTATATAAACTTTCGTTCCCCCTTCCTAAGGATGCTCCACATGAAGTTTGGCTTTGATTGGCCAAGCGGTTTCAGAGTAGAAGATCTTTTAAATTGTGGACGACGGACGATGACGGATGGACGCCGGAGCATGGGTATACTATAAGCTCACCCGTGAGCCTTCGGCTCAGGTGAGCTAATAAACAAGCAAATTTAGAGAATTTATGTCCCCCGCCTTGATAGTTAAGTTACACAAATATAATCTTAGAAAAACATATATCCAATTCACATGCACTTTCTGAGTGTAAATGCCTGAAAAATGACTTAAGTTCAAATTTCGAAAAAGTGAGAAAAAATTAAAGTGAGGATTATATCCAAACCACATGGGTCTCTATAAAGCATGGTCAAGACATCTGTAAAGTTTCAAAAGGTACCCACCATCCATTCACTTTCATTGTCAAAATGTCCAAAAAAAATGACTAAGTTCAAATTGCGAAAAAAGTATCAAAAATTAATCTGAGGATTATATCCAAATCACATGCACATCTTCAAAGCATGGTAAAGACATCTGTAAAGTTTCAAAAGAATCGAAAAAAAAACTGTAGGAGGAGTTGCTTGCACAAGGTACCCACCATCCATTCACTTTCACTGTCAAAATGTCCAAATCACATGCACATCTTCAAAGCATGGTAAAGACATCTGTAAAGTTTCAAAAGAATCAGAAAAAAACTGTAGGAGGAGTTGCTTGCACAAGGTACCCACCATCCATTCACTTTCATTGTCAAAATGTCCGAAAAATGACTAAGTTAAAATTGCGAAAAAAGTATCAAACATTAATCTGAGTATTATATCCAAATCACATGCACATCTTCAAAGCATGGTCAAGACATCTGTAAAGTTTCAAAAGAATCGGAATAAAACTGTAGGAGGAGTTGCTTGCACAAGGTACCCACCGTCCATTCAGTTTCATTGTCAAAAAAAAGTTAAAATTGCAAAAAAAAGTGTCAAAAATTAATCAGTGGATTATATCCAAATCACATGCACATCTTCAAAGCATGGTCAAGACATCTATAAAGTTTCAAAAGAATTGGAATAAAACTGTAGGAGAAGTTGCTTGCACAAGGTACATACTCCTATAGGGGGACGGAAGGACGGAAGGACGGACGAATGGAAGGACGGAAAGCCAAAAACTATGTCTCTCCGCTTTTCTTCGAAAAGGCGGGGGACAATAAAATCTTCTTCTCCGAAACCACAAGGCCCAGAGCTTTTATATTTTGAATGTTGCAATGTATAGTGGTCTTCTTTATAAATCCTGCCAACCATGCCCCTGGGGTCCATACGGGCCCCTGGGCCCAGGGGGGGGGGGGTGTCATTGAAAAAACATAAAAAAAAAAAAAATCTTCTTCTTTGAAACCACAAGGCCCAGAGCTTTTATATTTTGAATGTAGCAATGTGTAGTGGTCTTCTTTATAAATCCTGCCAACCATGCCCATGGAGTAAAAAATGGCCCCGCCCCGGGGGTTATTAGCTCCCATAGACATACAATGGGAAAACCATAAAAAAAATCTCCGAAACCACAAGGCCCAGAGCTTTCATATTTTGTGTGTAGAAATGTATAGTGGTCTTCTTTATAAATCCTGCTAACGGTGGCCCTGGGGTCCATACAGCCCCCGCCCTCTTTGGGACATCAATACATAAAAAAATCTTCTTCTCTGAAACCACAACAGCAAAAGCTTCTATATTTGGTATACAGCATTGTTATGTAGAGCTTTACATAAATCCTACCAAACATGCTCCTGGGGTCAGAAATGGCCCCACCCCCCGGGGGGGGGGGGGGGTCAATAGCTCCCTTAGACTTACAATTGGAAAAACATAAAAAAGTCTTCTTCTCTGAAACCAGAGCTTTCATATGTTGTGTGGACTAATGTATAATACTCTCCTTTATAAATGCTGCCAACGGTGCCCCTGGGGTCCATACAAGCCACGCCCCAGGCATGTCATTATCTACCAGAGACTTATAATGGAAATAGCATGACACAAAGCTTGTATATTTGATATACAACAATGTCATGTGGAGCTCTGCATAAATCCTCCCAATCATGCCCCTGGGGTCAAATATGGCCCCACCTCGGAGGTCATTATAGGACCCAGACCTTGTTAGATGATTTTTTCAGGTGAACCAAAATGGCAGACAAGAGGATACACAATCCACACATGAGCTATTCTGCTGATGTAAGTAGGGTTTCAAGGTCACATGACCAAGATGGCGATCATACCCATATATGGTAAAAACCCCAATTACTTTGTCCAGTGACTGTACTTGTTGACTCTCAGGTGAGCGATCGTTGCCCTTGGGCTACTTGTTCTTTATTTTTTTCCCATGAAGACCCCGTGGCATGGTTGGCAAGATCTATAAAGAGGACCACTAAACATTGGTACGCACAAAATATGAAAGCTCTGGGCCTTGTGGTTTCGGAGAAGAAGATTTTTTCATATTTTTCTCAATGAAAACTATTGGAGCTAATGACCCCCGGGGTGGGGCCATTTTTGACAGGCATGGTTGGCAGGAATTACAAAGAGGATCACTATACATTGCTACACACAAAATAGGAAAGCTCTGGGCCTTGTGGTTTTGGAAAAGAACCTTTATTTTGCCATACATCATGATAGCAACCAAAGTGCTTATCCCACTGGAATAACCAGAGGACCAATGGTCCTGTAAACGCTCTCCTGAGACCTGAGATATATACATGTACCAATAAACTTGTTAGACTAGAATGGTACAATGCATGTATATAACCCTAGGGCAGGCAGGGTCAGAATAACTCCTGGAGTCAATGTCTTTTTCAAATAATAAAAATTCAGTCCATTTGCCAATTAACTGCAAGTTTTGTCCTTCAAATGACATTTTAACAATTTTCTCCATTCAAATGTATGGGCGAACTAAGTTGACCTTGCCGTGAAATAGGTCAAGGTCATCCCAGTGTCATGATTTATACAAATTTTGTAGACCTCCGTTCCTTAATGTTTCATGCCACGTTTCAAAATCATAGGCCTTCTGGTTCTGAAGAAGAAGACTTTAAAAATTTTTGCTATTTATAGCCATGGTGGCCATCTTGATCATGTGACCTTGACCATTTATATAAACTTTTATTTCCTCTTTCTAAGGATGCTCCACATAAAGTTTGGCTTTGATTGGCTAAGCAGTTTCTGAGAAACAGCTGTTTGAATATTATGGTCATCTACATGTTTATAGCTCCAGGGCAGGGGCAGACAACCCCTGGGCCTAAAATATTTTCATAAGCATAAATCTTCTGTCCATTTGCTCATTCCTAGCATGTTTTCTGCCATTACATGACATTTTCCTATTTTTTCCCATTCAAATGCATGGGCGACCTAAGTTGACCTTGCCGTATAATAGGTCAAGGTCATCCCAGGGTCATGATTTATATAAACTTTGTAGAGCTCCATTCCCAGATGCTTCATACCAAGTTTCAAAATCATAGGCCTTCTGGTTCTGAAGAAGAAGATTTTGAATGTTTTTGCTATTTATAGCCATGGTGGCCATCTTGGTCATGTGACCTTGACCATTTATACATACTTTCATTCCCTCTTTCTAAGGATGCTCCACAAAAAGTTTGGCTTTGATTGGCCAAGCGGTTTCAGAGAAGAAGATGTTTCAATATTATGGTCATATACATGTATATAGCCCCAGGGCAGGGGCAGACAACCCACTGGGCCCAAAATATTTTCTTAAACATAAATCTTCTGTCCATTTGCTCTTTTCTAGCAAGTCTTCTGCCATTTAATAACATTTTCTTATTTTTTCCCATTCCAATGCATGGGAAACCTAAGTTGACCTTGCCCTAAAATAGGTCAAGGTCAACTCAGGGTCATGATTTATATCAACTTTGTAGAACTCCATTCCCAGATGCTTCACACCAAGTTTCAAAATCATAGGCCTTCTGGTTCTGAAAAAGAAGATTTTTAAACGTTTTTGCTATTTATAGCTATGGTGGCCATCTTATATAATATATAATGGGCCCGAGTTCCTGAAGTTATATACCAAGTTTCGTGGAAATCGGCCCACTGGTTCTGGAGAAGATTTTTAAAGGTTTTTGCTATTTATAGCCATGGCGGCCATCTTGGTCATGTGACCTGGACCATTTATATAAACTTTCGTTTCCCCTTCCTAAGGATGCTCCACATGAAGTTTGGCTTTGATTGGCCAAGCGGTTTCAGAGGAGAAGATCCTTAAAATTGTGGACGACGGACGGACGGACGGACGGATGGACGGACGCCGGATCATGGTCATCCTATAAGCTCACCTTGTGAGCCTTCGGCTCAGGTGAGCTAAAAACATATACTAAAAGACTTTGAAAAGGCCTTACTTAATTATACATTGGTTATCATTTTGCTTAAAACTGGTAAAAATTAATCTGAATTATAAAATACACACAATAGTGTGTGTCTCAACATCGTAAACAATATTTATTCATAAATATTTGTTTGCTTAATCGTTGGCTAATACTGTTTTCTTGATACGTAATGTTATGGTTGTTTTTCTAAAGAAAACCTCAGGACAGCTACCAAAAAGGCTTTTCGTGAAAACAAACCATCTCCTGTGATAGCGCACAACCTTAAGCACAAGAAAAAAGTAAAATAAAAATTGGGACTCTTGTTCAATGCCCTTTAAGTAGCAAGCATTTTTCAGTGACGTCAAGCGTTAAGTGACAAATGATTACAGCAAGTTATGGTTATTTTTACACAGTCCATGCCTATTTATTGTGTTTGAAAACTTTCAAATTTGTTTCATTTTACAAGCAAATTTTTTTTTTTTCATAAACATTAAAGTGACGTAATTGCCACAGTTTTAGTGCAATTTAAAGCCAACTAACAGCATTTGTTTGGCTTTTGGTGTTTTTTTTCCGGAAATCATGTTGGACCTGATATTTTTCTTCCTCAAAGTTTTTTTTTGTTGAATTTTTGGTAACATTCAAAATTTTACAGTATGACGTAAATCACTGGCATTTGACGTTTCGGTTTGGGTATGAAATCTAAGCAGGCTGATTGTATTTTTCTAAGCGAAAATATTTTTGCCGAAATATCCGGTATTCTAAAAGAAATAATCATTATCGCAGCCAATTTATAGTGAGGCATTTTCAAAGTCCTTTAGTATAATTTATATGATGGCTAGTGTTAGTATTATGTATATAAATATTACAGGCTTCATCCCCCTTGCAATTTCTGAGGGTTTTTTTATTTTTAATATTTTCTCCAAAATTTCCCCTTTACAAGCTTCTTGGATAGCACCCAATCAAGGTTTTCATCTGCAACATAGAGAACTATTCAATAAACATTTCTGAAAAAAAAATCCAATATCTCCATTGAGACTGCATAAATTTCCCATTATAAGTCTATAGAAACTGAAAGTTGCCATAGCAACCAGAGTTCTTACCTGACTGGAACAAAAAAAAATGTTTTGTAGATTCTAATGCTAGGAAGATGTATGCAAAGTATCAGCTTCATAACCCAAACAGTTTCTGAAGAGAAGATTTTGTAAGTTTATTTTCGAAAATTTACCTTTCTGGGGGGCCCCAGCAACCAATCAAAATAAGGTATTAGGACAAAAGTAATATGAACCAGAGGACCAATGGTCCTGTAAACGCTCACCTGAAACCAGAGATATATACCAATAAACTTGTTTGACTAGAATGGTAATATACATGTATATAACCCCAGAGCCGGGTCAGAGCAACCCTTGGAGTCAATTTCTTTTTGAAAACATAAAACTTCAGTCCATTTGCCAATATACTGCAAGTTTTGCCCTTCAAATGACATTTTAACAATTTTCCCCATTCAAATGCATGGGCGACCTATTTGACCATGCCATAAAATAGGTCAAGGTCATCCAAGGGTCACGATTTATGTAAAATTTTTAGAGCTCCATTTCCTGATGCATCATGCCAAGTTTCAAAATCATAGGCCTTCTGGTTCTGGAGAAAAAAGATTTTTAAAGGTTTTTGCTATTTATAGCCATGACGGCCATCTTGGTCATGTGACCTGGACCATTTATATAACCTTTTGTTCCCCCTTCTTAAGGATGCTCCACATGAAGTTTGGCTTTGATTGGCCAAGCCATTTCAGAGAAGAAGATCTTTGTACATTATGATAATATACATGTATATTACCCCGGGGTGGAGGAAGACCTGCCCCTGGGGTCCAGTTTTTTTAGAATCATAAATGTCAAGTCCCTTTGCCCATTTCCATAAAGTATTTCCCCTCAAATGACATTTTGACAATTTTCCCCATTCAAATGCATGGGCGACACATGTTGACCTTGCCGTAAAATAGGTCAAGGTCATCCAAGGGTCATGATTTATACAAACGGTAGAGCTCCTCACCCTAATGCTTCATGCCAAGTTTCAAAATCGTAGGCCTTCTAATTCTGGAGAAGAAGATTTTTAAAGGTTTTTGCTATTTATAGCCATGGCAGCCATCTTGGTCATGTGACCTTGACCATTTATACATACTTTCATTCCCACTTCCTAATAATGCTCCTCATAAAGTTTGGCTTTGATTGGCCAAGCAGTTTCAGAGAAGAAGATCTTTGAATATCACTGTAATATACATGTATATTGCCCCAGGGTGGGGGCAGACAGACCCCTGGGGTCCAAATTTTTTCAGAATCATCAATCTTCAGTGCATTTGCCCATTTCCTGCATGTTTTTCCCTACAAATTACATTTTAACACTTTTCCCCATTCAAATGCATGAGCGAACTATGTTGACCTTGCCGTAAAATAGATCAAGGTCATCCCAGGGTCATGATTTATACACAATTTGTAGAGCTCCAGCCACTGATGCTTCACACCAAGTTTCAAAATCATTGGCCTTCTGGTTCTGGAGAAGAAGATTTTTAAAGTTTTTTTCTATTTATAGCCTTGGCAGCCATCTTGGTCATGTGACCTTGACCATTTATATAAACTTTCTTTCCCCCTTCCCAAGGATGCTCCATATGAAGTTTGGCTTTGATTGGCCAAGCAGTTTCAGGGGAGAAGATGTTTCATTATTATGGAAATATACATGTATATAGCCCCGGGGCAGGGGCAGACAACCCCCCAGGGGCTTAAATTTTCCATTAACATTAATCTTCTGTCCATTTACCTATTCCCAGTAAGTTTTACCCATTAAATAGCATTTTACCATTTTTTTCCCATTCAACTGCATTGGCGACCTAAGTTGACCTTGCCGCAAAATATGTCAAGGTCATCCTAGGGCCATGATTTATACAAACTATAATGGGCCCGCCTCCCCAATGCCACATACCAAGTTTCATGGAAATCGGCCTACTGGTTCTGGAGAAGAAGATTTTTAAAGGTTTTTGCTGTTTATAGCCATGGCGGCCATCTTGGTCATGTGACCTGGACCATTTATATAAACTTTCCTTCCCCCTTCCTAAGAATGCTGCACATGAAGTTTGGCTTTGATTGGCCAAGCGGTTTCAGAGGAGAAGATCTTTGAAATTGTGAACGACGACGCCGGACGCCGGAGCATAGGTATACTATAAGCTCACCTGTGAGCCTTCGGCTCAGGTGAGCTTAAAATAGAGGACTACTAGATGAACATTTCTGCCAAAAAAAGCAAAATTCAAATACCTCCATTGAGACTGCAGAAATAGCAAATTTTCACTTTTCCCATTATAAGTCTATGAACTAAAAGTTGCCATAGCAACCAGAGTTCTTATCTGACTGGAACAAAAAACAATTTTTTTGTAGAGGCTAATGCCAGAAACATGTATGCAAAGTATCAGCTTCATAAAGCAAACAGTTTCTGAGGAGAAGATCTTTAAAGATTTTTTTCGAAAATTTGCCGTTTTTGGGGCCCAAGCAACCAATCAAAATAAGCAATCAGGATGAAGGTCAACTGAAACGTAGAGCACTACTCAATAAACATTTCTCTAAAAATAAAATTCAAATATCTCCAATGTGAAAGCAAAGATTTGCAATTTCCACTTTTTATACCCCCCGCCAAAACGAAGTTTTAAGGGGGGTATACTGTTTTCACGTTGTCCGTCCGTCCGTGCATCCGTGCGTCCGTGCGTGCGTCCGTGTGTGCGTCCGTCCGTCCGTCCGTCCGTAACGTTTTGTTTCTTTAATATATTGAAGACCCATTGATGGAATTTCATGAAACTTTGCAGGCATCTTTATATCTATGGGGCAGATATGTACATGCAAAAATTAAGGGCTAGGGGCCAGTCCCTTTTGAGTTACTTCCCTTTATAGTTCTTGATGGCTTTTGTATACAGTGAAGATAGTGCATTTACGGGCCGATCAACTCGTACAACAGTTTTTGTTGGAACTTTTTGATATTATGCCTAAATGATGTAGGCCCATTGGACATTTGCATGAAGAAATGTTATCGCGAAAAAATAATTTTTGACAAAATGACAGCTATGAGAACTTAGGCAATTTTCTTACTTTTTTATACAGGTAAGGGCTTTCACGGGCCGATCAACTCCTACCACAGTTTTTGATGGAACAATTTGATATCATGCCTACATGATGTACACCCATTGGACATTTGCATGAAGAAATGTTATTGCGAAAAAATAATTTTTGACAAAATGACAGCTATGAGAACTTAGGCAATTTTCTTACTTTTTTTTTACAGGTAAGGGCTTTCACGGGCCAATCAACTCCTACCACAGTTTTTGATGGAACACTTTGATATCATGCCTACATGATGTACTTCCATTGGACATTTGCATGAAGAATTTTTATTGTGAAAAAATAATTTTTGATAAAATGACAGCTATGAGAACTTATATATATATTTTTTTTTTTTTTTTTTTTTTTTTTTTTACTGTTAAAGGCTTTCTTTGATGGAACAATTTGATATCATGCTTTCATGATGTACACCCATCCATTGGACATTTGCATGAAGAAATTTTATTGCCAAAATAATTTTTGTGGTAAACAGTTATCCTGCGGGGGGTATTTAATAAGCATTGCTTATTGTCTCTTTTTTTCATTTTCCATTATAAGTCTATGGGACGTATAAGTTGCCATGGCAACCAGAGTTCCAGGCGCACGGTGACTTTTGGTGTCAAAAATACAGGTCAGGTTCAAAAATACATGTATAGATTTTTCGAGGCCAGTAATATAGGATAAAATAGGATATATAGAGAATGAAGAAAACAAGATAAATTAATGTTTATCAACCACCTGTCTTCTCTTTTACACACATGATACATCTGGGAAGCCAAATTTACCAGATATTTTTCTCTTAGACAGAAAGATTGAACAAAGAAGAAATTCTTGATAGCTGGAATTCTTGATCTGAAATTCCAAATCGAGAGGTTTATATTATATTACTTGGAAATTCCAAATGGGGAGCTTTTTTTCAAAAGTGGGGAGATCCTCCGAAAAAAAAAAAAAGGGAAACATCGCATACTGTTTATCAATAATCCAAGAAAGAGAAATGAGTATGTTATGGTTTGGGTAAAAGCTTTCATGCTTTCAGAATTTTTGAGTTCTTAAATTTCAGTAAATATCTTATGATTCTTGTCATATTGTGAATAGTAAAACACCATCAATGTCACAATAAAGACCTTTGAAGGAATTTATAATTTAAGCACTTAAAAGTAAATTTCAGAGTCTGTTGTTATGCTATGTTTATGCAACCATTTAATATGGTGAAATGATTTGTTGAATATTAGTGTGTAACACATCAAACCATTGTTCAGCTATATAGTAATCACAAGAATGAGTCAATTATAGCAGTTTGGAATTTATCATACTAACCTATCAACTTTGGACACTTAAACAAAAATTTAAAGGTTTCTCCTTTATCAGCTTTTATGGCACTAAATCTTAAATTCTAAGGAACAGATTTAAATGCCCACAATTACAGTGGAAATGACATATTTCAGAGCAAAACTTGAATATGCCTTTGCCCTTGATGTCAAAGACAACAATTTATTACTTCTTTGAAATTGTGACACCACTAATGAAACAGCAGTAGTGCTTTTTTCACTGGCTACACATTTCTGTCTCAGTCCAGAATTACCACAATTAATTGTATTATATTCCATTTTTTCTCCATATACAAGGTTTAATTAAAGGTTAGTATTATTGTGATCAAGGGTGTTTGTAAAAAGTGTGTTTTGATTATTATATACAAAATGTTAAAACCACTAAAGTTTCATTTACAGTACATGTATTAACTAATAAAGTCAATACACTTGTAAGGAATATTAACTTATACAGGCTAAATTCAAATATTAGGCAGCTCCATGTATATGACATCTTGTTCTATAGAGGAACTTTTATTCAATCTGTTAGTTTCTTGTGTTTCCAAAATCCAAAAATATAGGTTTTTATAGGTATTTTGGAAAAATATAGGATAATGTAGGTTTTTATAGGTTACCCTCAAAAATATAGGATAATATAGTTTTTTATAGGTTACTGGGTGCCCTGGAGTTTTTATCTGATCTGAACAAAAAAACAACAACATTTTTGGTTCCCCCCTCCTGTGGATGCTTTATGCCAAATATAAAAAGTTTTGGCCTCACAGCTTCAGAGGAGAAGTTGTTTGAAAATGTTGATGGACAAACGGACTACAGACAGATGCCAGACGCCCGATACCTGCCTATCCTATAAGCTCACCTTTGAGCCTTTGGCTCAGGTGAGCTAATAACTACCCAACTAAACCAATAAGGCTTATGTGTAAGGATAATTTGACTTGAACCACTTTTCCTGGGCAGGCTCAGACCTTAGTGATTATCCAGTAATCAGACGGTCAGTTAGTAGCGTAGAAGCTTTGCCTGGAGGCACAAGTAGCCCATCAATTTCTTTAGGCCCAAATGAGTGGGGGCTCATCATTCTGTCAATCTGATCCATAGAAGATCAATGGTAAGTTGTTCCAATACATGTATTTGCATTCTATATTGATCTCATCTTCATTGGTTGTTCTCAGTTGTATTGTTTTTTTATGGACAATTGATGTGTTTCCTATCTAGAATACAGAGAGACTGTAATGATTGTTTAGTAGAAACAAAAATGCCAGTCCTTGATTTTGACAAAGAGGCAGAAAAAGTATGTGTTGCCTGACTGGGTCTCAAACCCAAGGCCTCTAGCTTACCATGGGAGCACTCTGCCGACTGAGCTATCATGCCAAAGGCTAGCCCATTACATATTTACATATATGTAAAAGGAAAGGTTTCTTATGAGGTTGCCTATATAATTCCCTGGAAAGAAGATAATACATTAGTCTCCTTTACCAATTCACATGTAATAAACATCATCAGTAAAAGGGGTAATTTACTTACATAAGTTATTGTACCTCAGGTTCTGATGACCCTAAATATAAAGTGCAGAACATGGTATCAAATTATTGGGTACACAATACTCTATGAGTTGCTATATTTGTTGCTGAAGCCAATGATTAATTACAAGCAAGGTACCACTGATACCATTTTTTTAAACACCTTTGGTATGGCCAGCTGAGCTTCGAACCTGAAACCTCTCAATCTTTAAGCGAACTTTTAACCACTTACGCTACTAGGACAGGCAATGCAATTATACTTCTTCACACCATTTGAGTCTCGACGTCAAGAGAAAACTAACAATCTGCATATCCGAAATCAAAGATGCAGATCAGCTGAGCAGTAACTGCACAGCTGATCATCTCCTTTGTTTTTGCTATAGGGATAGTACATCCTCTACCTATATCCGAAATTTCAAGATTCTAGCTTGCTTCTGTGGCTGCACAGCCAGATTTGTGTCAGACCTGGTTGGAAACCCCCAAGACCAGGTTTCTTGCATCACCGCTCATTTCTTACCTCTTATCACAGAGTTGAGATTTTCTGTAAAGTCTACTTCCCCTTTGGGCTCCTCATCGTCAAAATCTATCTTGAGGTCCGCTATCGAGAGGTTCGTGTTGTTGCCCACAAAGTTCAGGATTCCCATGCTCTGTCGCTTCAGTTTACGGTTCTCGCTGACAATCTGGGAGGCGTATGACTGAGCCTGGTACCGACAACCTTTCTCAATCTGGTACTTGTTCTTGAGTTTCTCATATTCCTGAATAGCTGGGTCAATTACTGTAAGAAAAGAAGGAAAATAAATAATAGGACTGCATTTTCAAATACGAGACAGCTTCTTATTTCTTGCCTTTTCACTGCCTTCTGAAATAGTATGATGTCTGTACAGTAAAAATTGCGCTAACGACCACTTGAATTGGGCGACCACCTACGTTTAACGACCAGTTTCAATTCCTCCCGACGATTTTCACTATATTTTATCATTGGATTAAGCGACCGCCTCGCTATAGCGACCAACGACCATGTTTTTGACTAAAATTTTGCATTCTTGCGACCATATTTAGAGCCAAAAGTTTGATCGTTCTCTTGAACGGTCACTTCGTAGAGCGTTGTTTACACCTGTTTCATGGTTATTAACCCTGGCGTGGGTTTTCATTATACTATTGTTAAATTGTTTATTGTATTTATAACAAAGTCACTGATGCATGGTGACGTAATTGGTCTAATTACCGGAGCATAAATCCTTCTATTGTCTGTCTCCCTCGTCGCAACGGTTGATCAGCAAAAGCTCAATACAGTAATTAAAAGTGATTAAGCGTTAAGAGCTTGTGTGATTATTTTGTTGATTCTGCAATGTTCATGAAATCAACCACGTTGTTTTGTTTTTTCCGCCATACGGGCATGAAAACACAAGAATCGATCTCTTTTATCCTTTTACCCGGTAAATTCGGCGTTTCAGTCTAATATTGTAAGGGAAGCAACTCTTAGACGCTCCATTCCGGCAAATCGTGATACCCCGCCTCGTTTTGAATCGAAAGTTGAGTTGATAAATTAGACCGGAAATCGTTCGAAAGGTAGATTAAATTTGCTGCAGTTTCCGATTCTTTTTATGTTTTTTGTTCTTCCATCTCTGTTTTCTTGCGTTCAACGTTAGTTCAGTCGTTCTGAGGGTAGTTGATAGAGCGAGATGATTCTGTTTGACAAAGTCAGTGAGATTTGTCAGGTGTTTCCCCCCGGGGTGCTCCCTTGCTCACCCCACCCATCTATGAATTGTTTCGTGGATTCGTCTCGATGTGAGTGAAAAAATTCGACAGGCATAAAAGCGTTAAAAAAATATCCTTGCCCAAGCAATACACTCCCTTTTGGTTGGAGAACAAAACAATTAAAGAACCGTGGAAAAGCTCTAAGAAATCACACTTCTTGAAAAAAAAAAAGAAGACATATATGGCTCCGAAAAGCATTTCCTAATTAAAAGACCACCTTCATTAAGAGACCATTTTCCATCCTTCCCTTGGGCGGTCTTTTAATACAAGTTCTACTGTAGTTTCTTAGTATCTTAAGCCAAAGCTTCTTGTTTTGCTCACTGGCTGTAAGGATTTTTATTACATCGAGATTCAATTTTCTTGATCAAGACTCTCTAAAACATCGGTTCAGCATTCTATTACTTTTATATGAGCCACACCTTATGTGCCACATCATGAAAAAAACAGACTTTAGCATATGCTAACTGCACAGTTCATGAGCACCTTTGTTTTCACTACAAAGATAATACAGTCTCTCTGCTTCATAAATCCAAAAGTTCATACTTCTACCTTTCTCCTACCACTATTCAGGTCAGTTTATGTCGCACCTGGATGGAAACGATGAAGACGGGTTTTCTCATGCAGTGATTTATATGACAATGGCTTTTCCTCAACACCAGACAAAGAAGCATTGGCAAAGTAACACCTGTACCTACACTGACATATGAGCCGCCTCGTGGGAAAACCAACGATGTGGTTTCCGACCAGGTCCGACACAAACCGGACTGCACAGTAACAGCTAGAAGCATGAAATTTCGTATTTAGGAAGTAGATTGATTGTTTTCGCCTATGCAGATTATTGGTTTTCTCACGAGGCGGCTCATATGTAAGGTCATGCATCAGCAGGTGCTGATGAAAACAAAAATGTCTTGTATTATTTTTTGATAATTCAGAAACCAGAGGACCAATGGTCCTATAAACGCTCACCTGAGATCTGGGATATGCAACCTCAGCTGACCTTGCCATAAAATAGGTCAAGGTCATCCGGGGGTCATGATTATACAAACTTTGTAGAGCTCCATTCACTGATGCTTCAGGCAAAGGTTCAATATCATAGGTCTTCCGGTTCTGAAGAATAAGATTTATAAAGGTTTTTGCTATTTATAGCCATAGTGGCCATCTTGATCATGTGACCTTGACCATTTATATTAACTTTCATTCCCCTTTCCTAACAATGCTCCACAGAAAGTTTGACTTTGATTAGCCAAGCGGTTTCAGAGAAGAAGATGTTTGAATATCATGGTCATATACATGTACACAGGCCAGGTTACAGGGGCAGAATACCCCCTGAGGGCATTTTTTTTTATCATAAACATAAATCTTCTGTCCATTTGCATACTTCCAACAAGTTTCCCCCCATTTAATTACATTTTACTAATTTATCCCATTCAAATGCGTGGGCAACCTATGTTGACTTTGCCATTGTCAAGGTCATCCAAATGTCAAAATTAATATAAACTTTGTAGAGCTCCTCTCCCTGATGCTTCACGCCAAGTTTCAAAATCATAGGCCTTCTGGTTCTGGAGAAGAAAATTTTTAAAGGTTTTTGCTATTAATAGCCATGGCGGCCATCTTGGTCATGTGACCTTGACCATTTATGTAAACTTTCATTTTCCCTTCCTAAGAATGCTTCACATGACGTTTGGCTTTGATTGGCCAAACAGTTTCAAGGAAAAAGATCTTTGAATATTACGGTAACATACATGTATATTGCCCCTGGGTGGAGGTAGACCTTCCTGTGGGATTCATTGTTTTCAGAATCATAAATCTTCTGTCCATTTGCCCATCTCCATAAAGTTTTTCCCTTCAAATGACATTTAGACAATTTTCCCCATTCAAATGCATGGGCGTTTTGAATAGGTCATGGTCATCCCAGGGTCATGATTTATATAAATTTGGTAGAACTCCTCCCCTTGATGCTGCATGCCAAGTTTCAAAATCATAGGCCTTCTAGTTCTGGAGAAGAAGATTTTTGAAGGTTTTTGCTATTTATAGCCTTGGTAGCCATCTTGGTAATGTGACCATGACCATTTATCTAATTTTTTTCCCCTCCATCCCAAGGGTATTACATATAAAATTTGGCTTTGATTGGTCAATTGGTTACTGAGAAAATAAAGTTTTACATTTAATTTGTAAATGACCTTTGACCATTTATACTCACAACACTTCATGGCGACCTTTGTTGACCCATTTAGACAATTTTCCCCATTCAAATGCATGGGCGTTTTGAATAGGTCAAGGTCATCCCAGGGTCATGATTTATATAAACTTGGTAGAGCTCCTCCGCCTGATGCTTCATGCCAAGTTTCAAAATCATAGGCCTACTGGTTCTGGAGAAGAAGATTTTTAAAGGTTTTTGCTATTTATAGCCATGGTGGCCATCTTGGTCATGTGAACTTGACCATTTATATAAGCTTTTGTTCCTCCATCCCAAGGATACTACATATAAAATTTGGCTTTGATTGGTCAAGTGGTTACTGAGAAAATTAAGTTTTACATTTAATTTTAAATGACCTTTGGCCAAGGTCAAGAAATGACCTTGACCTTTTATACTCACAACACTTCATTAGCTCAATATGTTGTCTGTATCTACCAACTTTCAGGTCACAGGCTACAAAACTTCCTGAAAAATTTAATGTTTTCACTTTTTACCATTGAAAAGCCTATGTAACCAAAATTGAGTTTGCCGTAAAATAGGTCAAGGTCAACCCAGGTCATGATTTATATAAATATAATGTTACATACCAAGTTTTGTTGAAATCGGTCCACCAGTTCCAGAGAAGAAGATTTTTTTATGGTTTTTACCATATATGGGCATAGCGGCCATCTTGGTGATGTGACTTGGACAAATTTATATAAATTTTGTTTCCCCCTTCCTAAGGATGCTCCACATAAAGTTTGGCTTTGATTGGTCAAGCGGTTTCAGAGGAGAAGATCTTTGAAATTGTGGACGCTGACGACGGATGCCGGAGTATGGCCATCCTATACATGTAAGCTCACCTTTTGAGCCTTCGGCTCAGGTGAGCTAATACCAGAGGACCAATGGTCCTGAGAACGCTCACCTGAAGCCTGATCTTTGAGCATTAAGAAATCATGAAATGACCTTGACCTTGAATACTCACACACCTTTATTGACTTCATAAGATGTCTGGTCTCAGGCTGCAATAGTTTCCAAAACCAGTGATTTCTGAGAAAACCATAATCTTAATTTTGATATTTAACTAACCTTGGGTCAAGGTCAAGAAATGACCTTGACCTTAATTAATTACATACCTTCATTGACTCCATTAGTTGTCTGCATCTAGCAACTTTCAGTCCTCAGGCTGCAATAGTTTCAAAAATATCCATTGTTTTCGCCGTTTCCCATGTAAAAGCCTATGTTTCCAAAATTGACCTCGCCATAAAATAGGTCGAGGTCATTCCAGGGTCATCATTTGAACAAACTATGACGGGCTGGAGTCCCAAATGCTACATACCAAGTTTAGTGAAAATCGGCCGGCTGGTTCTGGAGAAGAATTTTGAGTGTTTTTTTTTTTTTTTAACATAATTTATTATATGGGCGTGGCGGCCATCTTGGTCATGTGACCCGCATTTTGCGATCAAACTTTCGTTCACCCTACCCATGGATGCTCCACATAAAATTTTACTTTGATTGGCTAAGCGGTTTCAGAGATGAAGATCTTTGAAAAGTGTGTATGGAAGACAGACCAGCCAAGGTCAAGAGATTACCATGACCTAAATTAATCACATATCTTCACCTACTCCATTAGTCTACCACTTTTCAGGTCTAAGGCTGCAATAGTTTTAACAAGAGGACCAATGGTCCTGTAAACGCTCACCTGAGAACTGGGATATGCAACCTACCCTGACCTTGTCATAAATTAGGTCAAGGCCATCCCAGGGTCATGATTTATACAAACTTTGTAGAGCTGTATTCATTAATGCTTCAGGCCAAGTTTCAAAATCACAGGTCTTCCGGTTCTGAAGAAGAAGATTTATAATGGATTTTACTATTTATAGCCATGGTGGCCATCTTGGTTATGTGACCTGGACCATTTATAGTAACTTTCACTCCCCTTTCCTAACAATGCTCCACTTAATGTTTGGCTTTGATTGGGCAAGCGGTTTCAGAGAAGATGTTTGAATATCATGGTCATATGTATACATGTATGTAGCCACGGAACAGGGGCAGACAACTCCCTGAGGACATTTTTTTTTTCGTAACTATAAATCTTCTGTCCATTTGCATACTCCCAGCAAGTTTCCCCCCATTTAATAACAGGTTACTAAATTTCCCCATTCAAATGCATAAGCAACCTATGTTGACCTTGCCGTGAAATAGATCAAGGTCATCCCAAGGTCATGATTTATATAAATTTTGTACAGCTTTATTGCCTGATACTTCAAGCCAAGTTTCAAAATCATAGGCCTTCTGGTTCTGGAGAAGAAGATTTTAAAGGTTTTTGATATTTATAGCCATGGCGGCCATCTCGGTCATGTGACCTTGATCATTTATATAAACTTTTGTTCTCCCTTCCTAAGAATGCTCCACATGAAGTTTGGCTTTGATTGGCCAAGCGGTTTCAGAGAAGAAGATCTTAGAATATAATGGTAATATATAGGTATGTTGCCCCGGGGTGGGGGCAGACCTGCCCCTGGGGTCCAATTTTTTTCAGAATCATAAATCTTCAGTCCATTTACCCATTTCCTTTAAGTTTTTCCCTTCAAATGACAACTTGACAATTTTCCCCATTCAATTGCATGGGGGACCTATGTTGACTTTACCTTACAACAGGTCAATGTCATCCCAGAGTCATGATTTATACAAACTTTGTATAGCTCCTCTACCTGATGCCGCTTTATGCCAAGTTTCAAAATCGTAGGCCTTCTGGTTCTGGAGAAGAAGATTTTTAAAGGTTTTTGTTATTTATAGCCATGGCGGCCATCTTGGTCATGTGACCTTGACCATTTATATAAATTTTCATTCCCCCATTCAAAGGACACTACATATAAAATATGGCTTTGATTGGTCAAGCGGTTACTGAGAAAACTAGAAATTGGCTGCAAGCAAGGCTTTCAGTATACCCCCCGCAAAATTATCTGAAGCTGGCCAATAACTTCCTTAGTCAAAAATGCAGAAAATTTGTCAAAGATATCTATTCAGCATTATAATCCTTCATGTACATCCTCAGTATGCCAGTCACATCTATAAGATATTAAAAGAATATATTGAAAGCTTGAAGTTGATTTCACTGTATGCACTATGATCTTTGTTTATCATGAGAAATGGTAAAAAAACGGCTAAGTTAAATAAAAGCTGTAAATTTGTCAGAAATGAACTTTTCAGCATGAAAATTATTCATGCACATCTAAAATAAATCTAGAACAAATCTACAAAGAATTTAAAAGAAACACTGAAAGCCCTAGGAGGAGTTGATTTCACAAAAGTATGCACTACCAACCATTATTGTATATAAGCAATGGTCAAGAAATGGCTAAATTAATGATGTAAATTAGTCAAAACTCACTTTTTCAGTATTATAATTATTCATACACATCTTCAATATGTGTGGAACATGTCTGCAAAGTATTGAAAAGAAATACTGAAAATCCTAGGAGGAGTTGATTTCACAAAATATGCACTACCAACCATTATTGTATATAAGCAATGGTCAAAAAATGGCTATGTTAAAAATTGCTGTAAATTTGTCAATTTTTTTTTTTATGCATTATAATTATTCATGCACATCTTCAATATGTGTGGAACATGTTGCAAAGTATTGAAAAGAAATACTGAAAGCCCTAGGAGAAGTTGATTTCACAAACTATGCACTACCAACCATTATTGTATATAAGCAATGGTCAAAAAATGGCTACGTTGAAAAATGCTGTAAATTTGTCAAAAATTATTTTTCCAGCATTATAATTATTCATGCACATCTTCAATATGTGTGGAACATGTTGCAAAGTATTGAAAAGAAATACTGAAAGCCCTAGGAGAAGTTGATTTCACAAACTATGCACTACCAACCATTATTGTATATAAGCAATGGTCAAAAAATGGCAACGTTGAAAAATGCTGTAAATTTGTCAAAAATTATTTTTCCAGCATTATAATTCTTCATGCACATCTTCAATATGTGTGGAACATGTCTGCAAAGTATTGAAAAGAAATACTGACAGCCCTAGGAGGAGTTGATTTCACAAACTATGCACTACCAACCACTATTGAATATGGCAATTATCGAAAATTGGCTAAGTTCAAAATACTGTAAATTTGTCAAAATTCATTTTTTCAGCATAATACTTCTTCATGCATATCTTCAATATCTCTGGCACATATATGCAAAGTATCAAAAGAAAATATTGAAAGCTGTAGGAGGAGTTGATTTCACAAAGTATGCACTATTAGCACTATGGCAAACATTCTATGTATAGATTTAAAAAGTCCCATAACTCTTGCAAAACTGACCCTTTGGCCCCTAAATTCATATCACACATGTGTTGTCTAATGGTGCAGGTGTGTTGAAAATTTGAAGAACATTGGGCAGAAACTACTCAAGTTATTCAGCAAAGATGTCAAAATGTTGACTGAATGATGGAATCACAGAATCACAGAATCACGGACAGGCTGAAAACAGTATACCCCCCTAAAACTTCGTTTTGCAGGGGGTATAAATACTGAAAGCCCTTGGAGGAGTTGATTTCACAAAGTATGCACTACCAACCATTACTGTATATATAAGCAATGGTCAAAAAATGGCTATGTTGAAAAATGCTGTAAATTTGTCAAAAATTATTTTTTCAGCATTTTAATTCTTCATGCACATCTTCAATATGTGTGGAACATGTCTGCAAAGTATTGAAAAGAAATACTGAAAGCCCAAGGAGGAGTTGATTTCAAATATGCACTACCAACCATTATTGTATAAGCAATGGTCAAAAAAAAAAATGGCTATGTTAAATAATGCTGTAAATTTGTCAAAACTTATTTTTTCAGCATCATAATTCTTCATGCACATCTTCAATATGTGTGGAACATGTCTGCAAAGTATTGAAAAGAAATACTGAAAGCCCTAGGAGGAGTTGATTTCACAAACTATGAACTACCAACCATTAATGTATATAAGCAATGGTCAAGAAATGGCTAGGTTGAAAAATGCTGTAAATTTGTCAAAAATTATCTTTTCAGCATTATAATTCTTCATGCACATCTTCAATATCTGTGGAACATGTCTGCAAAGTATTGAAAAGAAATACTGAAAGCCCTAGGAGGAGTTGATTTCACAAACTATGCACTACCAACCATTATTGAATATGGCAATTATCGAAAATTGACTAAGTTCAAAATGCTGTAAATTTGTCAAAATTCATTTTTTCAGCATAATACTTCTTCATGCATATCTTCAATATCTCTGGCACATATCTGCAAAGTATCAAAAGAGAATATTGAAAGCTGTAGGAGGAGTTGATTTCACAAAGTATGCACTATTAGCACTATGGCAAACATTCTATATTTAAAAAGTCCCATAACTCTTGCAAAACTGACCCTTTGGCCCCTAAATTCATATCACACATGTGTTGTCTAATGGTGCAGGTGTGTTGAAAATTTGAAGAACATTGGGCAAAAACTACTTAAGTTATTCAACAAAGATGTCAAAATGTTGACGGAATGAAGGAATCACGGAATTACGGAATCACGGAATCACGGACAGGCTGAAAACAGTATACCCCCCTAAAACTTCGTTTTGCGGGGGGTATAATTAAGTTTAACATTTAATTTGTAACTGACCTTTGGGCAAGGTCAAAAAATGACCTTGACCTTTAATACTCACAATACTTCATTGGCTCAACATGTTGTCTGTATCTACCAACTTTCAGGTCATAGGCTTCAAAACTTCCTGAAAAATTCAACGTTTTCACTTTTTCCATTGAAAAGCCTATGTAACCAAAATTGACCTTGCCATAAAATAGGTCAAGGTCAACCCAAGGTCATGATTTATATAAACTATGTTGGGCCAGAGTCCCTGATGCTACATAACAAGTTTCGTTGAAATTGGTCCATCGGTTCCAGAGAAGAAGATTTTTTTAGGTTTTTTACCATATATGGGCATGGCGGCCATCTTGGTCATGTGACCTGGACCATTTATATAAACTTTCATTCCCCCTTCCTAAGGATGCTCTACATGAAGTTTGGCTTTGATTGGCCCAGTGGTTTCAGAGGAGAAGATCTTTGAAATTGTGGATGGGCGACGGACTGAGGACGGATGCCGACGGATGGACGCCGGAGCATGGCCATCCTATAAGCTCACCTTGTGAGCCATCGGCTCAGGTGAGCTAAAAATATCCATAGCTTTTGCCTTTTCCTTTGTAAAAAACCTATGCTTCCAATATTGATCTTGCTGTAAAATAGGTCAAGGTCATCCCAGGGTCATCATTTTAGCAAACTATGATGGGCTGGAGTCCCTGATGCTACATACCAAGTTTCGTGGAAATCGGCCCACTGGTTCTGGAGAAGAAGATTTTTGAGTGGTTTTTAACATAAATGGGAGTGGCAGCCATCTTGGTCATGTGCCCAAGATCCAGTGAACAAACTTTCATTCCCCCTACCCATGGAGGTTTCACATAAAATTTCAACTTGATCGGCCAAGCGGTTTCAGAGAATAAGATCTTTGAAATTGTGGAAGCCGACGGACGGATGGACGGACGACAGACGATGGACGCCTTCGGCTCAGGTGAGCTAAAAACCTCTAGTAAAACTGACCTAAATTCTCTGATGAAAAGTTGACTTACATTCTTTCATATGTACAAGTTCTTCATCTTTTTTCTTCATCTTTTTATGCAGTTCATCATTCTAAAATGAAAAATGTTCATAATATTGTTGATATACTACTGATCAATGCTTTATTACCGTAGTTAACACATAAGAACATATTTTGCAAATCAGTTATCCTATGCAAACTGTTCTTGGTCAAGTTACCCACAGACAGAATATAAGTATACCACTCAAAATTTGATAAGCATCAAAGTATTATTCACCATATGGCACAGTGTAAAACGCCCCGAGTTTGACCCAAATTAAATGAAATCCGCAAAGAGCAAGAACGACAGTCTCATTTGTTTTTTGTTAGAGAATGTCTTGAAGCTACCGACTAAAAGGGATTTGAAACCAGAAATGTCCTACCAAAGTCCATGGACCAGTTCTTTTAAAATTTTAATTTTGACAAAAACAGTAGTTCTTTTGAAAATTGGCACAAACATAATCATTACAAGCTAGCATCTATTCTGCATTACACACATCTGTTAGAAGGCACTTCAGACTGACTTTCATAGAGAAATAAATTTTAAGTCGAATTTTCGTGCTCCTGTGGACTTTTAGAAAAATGCCATTATTTCAGGACTTTTAGAAAAATGCAAAGCTGGCTCAATGGGCTAAAGTAGGACATTTCCTGTTTCAAATTTCTTGTAGCCAGAAACTTCAAGGCATTATCTAAGGAAAATCAAATGAGACCGACATTATGGCCCTTGGGCCTTGTCATTATTTTTGGGTCAAACTCGAGGTGTTTTTTATTGTGTTGTATTTAAAATAAATACTTGATGCTTATCAAATTTTGAGTAGTATACTTTGTTATAAGTGCTTTAAATCCACCTTCGCCTAAATCCAGACTAAATATTGTTGATGTGTCTGCTATCCTCTTCCTTAACTTAAAATTTTGATTTCAAATATATACAGCTTTGCAATGAAACACAAGATAATTGTTTGGGAATTTGAAACCATATAATTGAAAATTTTCTTCAACCATGTACACAAACAAACATGTACATAAAACAAACAATGAATCTTGATATGTATTATCCTACATAATCATACCAAGCCAACTAAATCCTTTCAATTTTGAAAATTTTCAATGATATACAGTGGTATTATGGCTAAAAAACCATTTTTGCCGTTTTAACAGCTAATTTGTTAATGGCTAATAGTAAAAATTCGCGGCGAAATTGTGTGAAAAATAAAAGCATGGAATTTCGCTGTGAAATTCTGCCGCTAAATTTACTGAATTTCGCAGTGAAATTTCGCGGCAGAACATGGCGAAATCAGTCTACCTGTCATTACACATAAAAAATCAATTGGCTGGTGTTTCGCGGCGAAGAAGACAACAGTTACACAAGTTTTTTTGTTTAAATTTAATTTTAATTTGCATGTATTTATTTCTTTTCAAGTCATATTAATATTTTGTTTTCGTTTCAATTTTGTATAATAATGGTTTTAGTCCTAACAGTCACAAAAAATTTATTGTTTAAATTTAATTTTAATTTGTATGCATTTATTTCTTTTCAAGTCTTATTAATATTTTGTTTTCTTTTTAATTTTGTATAATTATCGTTCAAGTTACGTGTTTTATTCGTGTCTTAACTGCTTTGAAGTTGCTGAGACCCTAATTATTGGCTTTAATTATTTGTGTTTGTTGTCATGCTTCTTTTTCAGATTAATCAGACTTACTTGATCTGTAAATCCGAATCTGAATGATTTACTGGTGATACGCCAAATTGACAATACTTCACCAGGATGGTGTGCCAGGAGGGAAATTAGGCCCTGGCTCTCACAAGAGATGCAAACTTGGACACACAGTCATCAGACATTTCAGCAGAGGAGATCATTGAACCAGTCCCTGATAGTCTGTGGAAAGAAACTACTTTTGTACGCTTCTTTGCTAGCTGAAGGTATCTGAAAAGCCAAAGAGTGTTGATTTCTACAACGCCTATTTTCAGGATAAAGTCATCTGTGGGTATTCTGGCTTTACCCTTTAGACTTTTGTATAGCAATATAAGTCTATCCTTCCTCCTTTTCTTAAGAGATTCCCATTTCAGTTGAACTAAAATGCCAGTCATGCTCCCAGTTTCAAAAACATAATTTCCAGTCACAAACCTTGCCGAACGATTTTGGACCTTTCCCAGTTCTTCCTGGAGGCCATGGGTGTGAGGGTCCCAAACTGTGCTTCCATATTCCGAGACCGGCTGCACCAGTCCTTTATAAGCTGCTTCTTTCACATCTGGGGGACAAAAATACAAATTTCCTCTCAAGAATCCAAGAGTTCTGTTAGCCTTTGTACAAACATCACCCTATAGATTCACTGTACACCGCAGAATCAGTGAAAGACACTGTACCAGTTATTTAACACATTTTTGGGCAAAAGATGCGAGACAGTTGTAAGTATTTTGCATGTTTTGTTATCAGTTTTGTTTCTGTGTCATAGTTTTCAGTTGATCACTTTGCAGGGTGCCCCGCGACTTTTGGTGTCAAAAATATAGGTCAGGTCCAAAAATATAGGTTTTTCGAGGCCAAAAATATAGGATAAAATAGGATGTATATAGAATGAAGAAAACAAGCTAAATTAATGTTTATCAACCACCAGTCTTCTTTTTTACACACATGATACATCTGGGAAGCCAATCAGATATATTCCTCTTTCCAAAAAGAAAGATTGAACAAAGCAGAAATTCTGAAGTAAAGCTTTTAGGCAAAACATACCATTTCTTCTTATTTACTCATTTGAGTCATTTCTCTTTTCTTGTATTATTGAGAAACAGTTCGTCATATTTCCTTTTTTTTCGGAGGATCTCCCTACTTTTGGAAGCAATCTCCTCATTTGGAATTTCAGAATTTCCAAGTAATACATTGCATTATATAAACGTCTCAATTTGGAATTTCAGATCAAGAGTTCCAACCGCTTTCAGAATTTTAGTGTTCTTGAATTTCTGTAAACATCTTATGATTCTTGTCATGTTGTGAATAGTAAAACACTATCATTGTCAATATAAAGACCATTGAAGGAAATTATGATTTATGCACTTAAAATTAAATTTTAGTGTCTGTTGTTATTATGTTCAGTATCAGTTTTTTATGCTATGTTTATACAGTCTGCCTCAAGTTATGGTGAAACGATATGTTGAATATTTCAATGTAACACATCATACCATTGTTCAGCTTTATAGTCATCACAAGACTTAGCCAATAGGTAGCAAAGTATAGATTTAATCATACTAACCTATCAACTTTGGACACTTGAACAAGAATTTAAAGGTCTCTCCTCTATCTTTTATGGCACTAAATCTTAAATTCTAAAGAACAGCTTTCAATGCCCACAATTATAGTGGAAATGACAAATTTCAGAGCAGAACATGAATATGCCTTTGCCCTTGATATAGCTTCGCTCCAGCAGAATGAGATGGTATGGACACGTAGAGCGCAGCAAAGGCTGGATTGCTCAAGTACGCAAGCTAAACATAGTTGCACAGAAAAGATCTGGCAAGCCAAGGAAATCATGGGATGAAGTGTTGTTAGACGACAGAAAAAAGCTAGGAATGGATACTGCTGATCCTCAGAATCGCTCAGAGTGGAGAGGTCGTCTAAGAAGGAGACTTGTCAAACAAGTCCAACCCTCAGTAGAGGACAACAGACTATAAAACGGATATGATGATGATGATGATGATGTCAAAGACAACAATTTACTACTTCTTTGAAATTGTGTCTTCAGTTGCCACCACTAATGAAACAGCAGTATTGCTTTTTCACTTGCTACACATTCCTGTCTCAGTCCAGAATGACCACAATTAGAATTCTATTCTATTTTTTCTCCATACATACAGTGGTTTAAATAAGGCTAGTATGTGACCCAAGGTGTTTGTAAAAAGTGTTTTTTGTTTATTATATACAAAAAGTTAAAATCATTATAGTAACATTTACAGTATTAACTACCTTAAAAAGTCAATACACTGAAAGGAATATTAATTACTACAGACTAAATTCAAATTGTTCTATAAAGGGACTTTTATTCAATCTTTTAGTTTCCGTGCATAAAAAAAACAACAAAAAATATAGGTTTTTATAGGTATTTTGGAAAAATATAGGATAATATAGGTTTTTATAGCTCAACCTCAAAAATATAGGATAATATAGGTTTTTATAGGTTACCGGGCGCCCTGACTTTGGTATATGTTCTTGTGTCATCCTATGGTCGACAAACCGCAAAAGGTTTTCGTTGAAAGCATACGGGAGGCATTTGTTTTGGATGAGAGTTGTAAAACAGTTTAAAGTTGCAGCATTTTCTCCTCTAAGTTTAAAATCAATTTTTAAACAATTTTGAGAAAATAAAATACGCCCAAAAGAAAGAAATACTTCGGATCATTCTATATAAGAAAACGCATGCTGATCCGCTTCGTCGATTTCGAAATTTTTAACAATAAAGGACTTTATGCTCGATTTTCAGTCATAGGAACTACTGTCCCAGTAAATGACAGGTATTGTACGAAGTAAAAGTTACACAGTGTTAGAGGTACTGTACCCAGTGATAGGTACAGTCGTTCAAATTTTCGTTAATTAAGCAGTGGCGGATTTCGAACCCCCCTCTGGAACCAAATTATTTCATTTTCATGGGGAAATTTAAGAAAATTTAGGTAAAAATAAGAAAACTAACCCCCCTAGGTAAATTTGAACCCCCCTTCTCAAAATCCTGGATCCGCCCCTGTTAGGAGGTAAGTAATGTGGACGAGGCACTTGAAAATGTGCAAATGTGTATTTTATCTTTACTTTATGGTGATAAACGATATATTTGAAAACGATTTTTGTATAATAATCATTTTTCTTTTCTAAACTTATTTTGATTCCCTCTCTGTCCCTTTTAGATTAACATCACATTCAATGAATAACTGTCTTCACAGGGTAGGTGTATTCCTTGGACCAAATCCACTTGGACCGCTGGACTTGGACCAGTCCAAGTAAATATCAGATGGACCAAACAGGGTATTCCTTGGACCAGGTAATCCTTGGACCAGTCATTTGGTGGTAATATACATGTTAAAATCAGATAGACCAAACAGGGTATTCCTTGGACCAGGTAATCCTTGGACCAGATATACCTGTTCTATTGGATTTAGGTCAAAAGGTATTGAATAATAAACACTAAATTTGAACAGATTATAATTTTATTTCATATTTATTGAATCAGCATGAACAACAAGTATTCAATATAACAATGAACTAAAACAAAAAAAGAAATAAACATTAGTTAATGCTGAATTTAAAACATAATTCAACAGTTTTTGGTTATAAAAACACCAGTTATCCAGAGGCAACATACGTGACTGAGAACAACCAATGCAGATGGAATCAATGAACACAAATTGTGATTAAGCGCCTATCTTTGATTTGTTTGCATACAGTACATGAAGTGGTCATAACAGCTATTCTGGTGTGATCATTGTTCGGACATCTTTTTTCACAAGTGGTCATAATAGCTACTCTGGTACGTGCGTTATGCGGACAAGGTATCTTAAAATATATCTCTATTTAGAACTTTATAACTAGAAGATCGCAGATTTTATGCATTGAAAATTAAGTTGTATAAGTAAACAACATTCTATTTGACTTATATGTATGTTTTCGAAAAAGCAGTTATTGATTTTAATGGTAAAATATTGAGTCAAAATCTGTCACCATAACTAAGGTGTTCCTTAACTCTAAAGAAGCATTGTAATTCTGGGACCTTTCATTTATCAATTTCCTGCAAATTCACTGCATTGAAATGCATGTGCGACCTAAGTACTAAGCCTATAGACATGACTGGATAATAAAAGTAAAGTATTGCACAAAGTATGAAAATGAAAACGGCAAAAATATTCTCAATCTAACCTAAGCCTTTATAACCTGTACACATGTATATCCGAGATAAAATAACCCATGTACATGCATATTAACAGTAAAGTAAAGCACAGACTAATTATACTCGTTAAGCAGAGTGTATAATAATAATAATAATAATAATAACCAGAGGACCAATGGTCCTGTAAACGCTCACCTGAGACCTGAGATATATACATGTACCAATAAACATGTTAGACTAGAATAGTACAATGCATGTACGAGGTACAGTCGGAAAGTTCCCGGACTGGTTCATTTCAAATAATATTTGACGTCAAATCACTTTGAAATTTTTCAAATAACAAATCCCATCCATTTTCTTTATTTTTCGGATAAATTAATAAAAGAATAAGCAAGAATTGTTTTAAAATGCCGAGTAACGTACAGCATATACGAGGGTACGGAGCACTTTGAAAAACCGCTAAATCGTATTTTTTGATAATTTGAATCTCTGCACATTCCTTTATAAAACGGCGCCACAACGGCGTGAATTTTTGCATGCTGTCATAACAACAGTATTCTGATGCAACTACAAAGAATCAGAGTGATAACATAACAATTGCAATTTTGACAGTGTTTTGAACAGACATGGGTGAATTTTCAAGCGTTAAAAAACCGACGTCGTGGGAACGTACGGAGCAGCGCGCGGTAATCAAGTATGGTAAAACAGCAGAAAAGACCCTACAAACGCTTGGAAATTCGTAAAACTCAAGGAAAGTGCAAAGAAAATGCTGAGGAGTCTTGTGGCACATTGGGATATGCTAAGGATGCGCGGATATTAATGACGATCACAAAAGCGAGAGGCATAGGGAGGAAATGGTCGGGATTTGACATAAAAAGTCGGATTTTTCACGCAGACAACACCATACGCTCATCGACAGTAAGATGCATTGACGACTATTAATTTCATAGGATACAAGAGACCATGGTATACGCCATATAGCCGCGATTTAGCCCCTTTGGATATTACCTCGTTTGAAATCTGAGTTTGACGACACACTCAGGAATGAATGTTTATAACATAAAAATAACGTTGTTAACGTCAAACTGC
Organism: Rugalucina vietnamica; assembly: GCA_964017185.1. Taxonomy (NCBI): domain Eukaryota; kingdom Metazoa; phylum Mollusca; class Bivalvia; order Lucinida; family Lucinidae; genus Rugalucina; species Rugalucina vietnamica. The sequence goes on from OZ024870.1 coordinate 47,804,854, forward strand.
TCCGTACGTTGTTAGTGTCCATACTTTGAGCCCTAAATTTTAGGTGGTTTGATGAAAAAGCCCCTAAATGTATATATTGTTGTGTAGAAAAATGTTTTCTCCACTAGTGTACAAAGTTTTGACTTTCTTCTTTGAAAACAAATGACACAACAAGAACAGTCCGGGAACTTTCCGACTGTACCTCGTATATAACCCTAGGGCAGGGTCAGAATAACTTCTGGAGTCAATGTCTTTCAAGTCATAAAAAATTCAGTCCATTTGCTGATTAACTGCAAGTTTTGTCCTTCAAATGACATTTTTACAATTTTCTCCATTCAAATGCATGGGCGATCTAAGTTGACCTTGCCGTGAAATAGGTCAAGGTCATCCCAGTGTCATGATTTATACAAATTTTGTAGACCTCCGTTCCTTAATGCTTCATGCCAAGTTTCAAAATCATAGGCCTTCTGGTTATGAAGAAGAAGATTTTTAAAAATGTTTGCTATTTATAGCCATGGCAGCCATCTTGGTCATGTGACCTTGACCATTTATATAAACTTTCATTTCACACTGTTCATCCAGATACAACAAATGCGGAAAGGTCTTCCAAATGCGGATATAAACAGTAGTATTTTGAACGGTGAGTATTTATTATCTTTAATTATAACAAATATCGGCTGAGTTGATTTTTGTTTGACATACCATGAAAAAGTACATAAATTTGCAAATGTTTACCTAAAATCATGTCTCATAAATTCTATTAGTTCGAGAAATATAGGCTTCTAAATCTGACTTGGATATACGAAAAGAGAAAAGTCCTAGTAAGAATCTCTGTAAATCACTATTAAATCACGAAAATATTACCACATTGACGTTTTTTTGAGGATCGGGGATCGCTTCAAGTGTTGCCATTACAAGACCCCACTCAACATTATAGAAAGAGAATAAGAACTATTTGCAATTGGGTACTCTCATTTAATATGGTGCAACAAACCACGGTTCAAATTCTCAAGCAGGTGAAACAAACTCGGACCATTCGGTGCAACAAACACAGACAATAAAAACCAAATTCTCGTCTTATTTTAAGGAAAACTTGCTGCAGTCATTGCTATAGCCAATTTTGTATGGTTTATTGTCCATAGATGGTTGGTTTAAGACCAATTATGTCTTAATATGGCGTGATAAAACCACAAGGAACGTGGATTCATGAGCACTTTCACTACGCTTTGGCCACGACATTAGGAAACCATGTCAACATGTTTTTAGAGCGATATGCCCATATCAGCTGCATGTTAACCGGGAAACTGTCCGTGCCTTTGTTTCCGTTCTTTAAATTCAACAATTAGAAGCCTTTGCTAGCTTTATGAAGTTTGATAAGACCAGAGCTCCAAATGCTTTTGCCTTTCATATTCAAACACATGTAAAACATATGGTGTAATGTATGGATGCATTTCTTTCATGAAGATATGGCCAAGAATATATTCATCATGATTGTCTCTCTCACTCTTATACCGCTCTCACATATACTGAATTTCCCTTGCAAATGACCTTCAGAACGCAATTTTGCGCAAATTCGGTAGCATTTGTAAGCATCCGTAAGCATTCGGTGAAAATTTGCTGCGAGCATGCGAGCATTTAGCATCATGCTCCTAAAATTCGGAAGGAAATCAGATTCGGAACATATTCGTAAAATAATTGTAAACAATTCTGATTGATCGCAAAACATTTCTTACGATGGCAAGGCATTCATAAGGATTCAGTAGCATTAAATTCTATTGAGTTACGATGTCAGTAAAGAATCGCTAGTGAATCGCAATATCTTCACATTTAAGACTCAGTTTTAGAAAAGTTTATTTATTCTAACGCTGCTCTACAAGTAAAAGCCAATATTTATGGTGTTAAGCTTTAAGTTATCCATAAATGTAAGTGAAATCCTTTGTAAAAGGTCCTCTAGGACAAAACATGTAAATCAAATTAATTGAATATAAAAGTACATAGACAACGAAGAGCACTTATTAGTGGTGAAAGAAATGTGCACATAGAACTCGTTGCCATGCCTCTGGAAGACTTTCGGTGTGAAAATAATGACTGACCGTCTCTTTATGACATTGGCTGTTGATCCTGTTTAAACATATATTATTCAGATTCACAAATAACATGTGTACATACTGTACATTGGCTAAAGGTACATGACGAAAAGGATTAGAATGAAAGCAGAGCTTATAGAGTTCTTCTTCATGTAAACGTTGATCCTGTACCTAATGAGAACAAAAACTTATAGCAACGTGGCATTGTTTGACTCCTGATCCGGCGAGGTCGTGTGTGTGTGTGCTGGGGGGGGGGTGGTTGTCATTGAGCAAGACATTTTAATATCCGTAGAACCGGTTAGTACCCAGGAAGCAGCGGCTCCTTACTGACACGGCTAGAGAGTCATTTACTGGAATGTTTATTCTCAACACAAACATACAAACAAATACCTTTACAGGTGTATATGTCATTTCTCTGATTCAACGAAACGATTATCCATAGAAAAAAAGCTGTCAGCAGATATGTTATAATAGGATGTTATATGTTATATGCTACCCCCGAATTCGATCGTATATCAAGTGAGTAACTGACTAAAAAGCCAACAGGATGCATTTATAATATGTTAACTTTATAAAAATCTAGTTTCTTCATTGTATTTTAATTAGAAAACGTTCTGTCAGTGTTTTGCACGTTAAAACCAGAATTCCGTGCATATTGTGCAAGGTCAAATAATAAAAACATTGTTTAGAACATGTTTCTACAGCGGAAGAAAAATATGATCTGCACTAATGTCTGTGTAAAAAAAATATCATAAACAAAGACAATGTATAGACCTACTACTGTGACATAGATTTTGGGGTCTACTCGATGTGCCTTAGACAATACTTTCAGTGCTCACCTGGGACCACTCACTAATTCACATCTCGTTTGGGTATAGGCTCATGTTCCTGAAATCTCTTTTAAGATTCAAGCAACATTCGCTTGAGCCTCCCAAAATTCATTGCTGCTGATAATTACTGCCTGGGTGCAAACCAGAGTCTCTATAGGCAGAATTATCATTCTTATTCAAATTCTGGCTGAGCTGGTCCCTATGGTGCCAAATGTCTTATTAATAAATTCATAAAACGTTTTCTTGTTATTGTTTTCTATAAATGAAAACTTAAATTATTAAGATTTAAGTAGGGTTTATAGAAACATAGAATTGATGCATAGCAGCAACTACCTGATTTTCTAAGTTAGTAAATACACATTCACCAATATTGCTGGCCTTATCATTTCTAAGAACTAGGTGACCTCTAGGTAATGTTATATCAGAATTGTTGTATAACAATTAATGGTGTATTCATTATATGGGTCAGTTGGTCAGTTTGCTTCTACACTTGCTAGAGAAAGGATGTATAATATTGTGCTGACATTTTTCAACTACCTCCACTACCCCAAGTCCACCACCCTTCAATGTTTAAATCTGAAGGGACCAGTACAGCCTATTGTTTGTTTGGCATAACTGTAAGGTTTTACTTTACTATATATATATATTTTGTTTTCTCTCTCATGGTATTACCACAGAATAATAACAATCCTTAGCCAATGTTTTGGATTAATGGTTTTGGTTTTGGAGTTTGAGCTTGAAATCAATGCCAACCTGTCTCAGTAATAGCCTTGGTTTTTGGCTTAAATATCTACAAACCAACATCTTAAACCAAAGGTGCTCAGCTGCTGGATACTGAATATTGCTTTTAAGTAGGTGCGACATTTGTTCTAAAAATTCTTAATTTTTCTTAACATTTTTTAGACTAAATGTCACACCTGCTTGATTTTTAGACGAATTGTCCATTAGACGAAACATCCTTTAGACGAAATGTCATTTAGATGAAATGTCCTTTAGACCGTAAAATGTCCTTTAGACCAAATGGCATTTAGACAAAATGTCCTTAAGACGAAATGGCATTTAGACGAAATGGTTTTAGACGAAATGTCCTGCAACCAGCTCATCATGACACTAGAAAAAGGGAAGATAATGTGTTTAAAACAATGCATTTTAGTTCATACTTGTACACTAATTTTGTGTAAGAAATGGGTCATATGAAGTTTTCAGTTTATTTCGGAACATGTATACAGTCCATGAGTACGCACCGTGGCAATAAGAGCGCATGCCGCATAAATCGATGGTGAATTGATTAATTAGAACAAAGTTGAGTGCTGAAGCCTAGTGGTGGATTGTAGGAATTGACCGGAATCAAAATGTCCTGAGTTTGATTCCTATATTCGTTGGGTTTCGTACTTGAGCAAAACTGTTATACATGTATTACCCTGAAAATGTTTTCGCCATGGGACTTAAACACTGTCGACTTTTAAACTGAACTCAGGATGATTTTCGCCAGTTGTACTTCTACTAGGCAAGTCAAGTACAATGTATAAATCGATATGATTGTGATTAGTCTCGTGCTGGCATTCATAGAGGGTGATCAGAGTGGTAACCAGCAAGCCCAAATGTCAATATGTCTTTTTTGTTTTGTCATTTTTCACATTTTTCACATGGTTGAGCTCAAATTAAGTTATTGTAGTTCACACCTTAAACTCTATAAAGTGAAGCAATTGAGGCATAATGTTCAAAAAAGAAAGCAAGGAGTCTAATTGTTTATTGAGCAATACCCTTTAGACCATGTTTGTGCTACAAAACAAGGCACAAAGTTAGATGGCCCCTGCCCACTGGGACCTAAAGAAATAGAAGGGCTGCTTGTGCCTCCAGGCAAAGCTTATACGCTATGGACTGACCATCTGATTACTGGTTTACCTTTCAGGTCTGAGCCTGCCTAGGAAAAATGGTTTCAAGTCAAACCATCCATACATATAAGGAGTATATTTCAAACACTTGTTGGATATCATGACGTCCCATAAAATGGAGGCAGTGTCCCGACATGACAATGCTGTTGATTGGGATGTAAAGCGTCTATTCAAACAAACAAACAAAGTTAGATTCAAGAGCTGGGGCATTACGTTATAAATATTTTTGTCTATCCGTGATTTCGCTATCGTACCATGTAATACCAATGCAAAAAGTCGCATAATGCACGTTTTTCATTTCTATACATGCATAATCGTACACATTATTAATGTGCACGTAAATCACGATCTATACTAGGAACAGATGGTCATTGAATTAAAACTAAATAATTTTATGTTAACATTTACACAGCGAAATAGGAAATTTAAACTCACCTGTTTTAAACGTTAAAAAAACGAATTTATCCGCGAAACATGGCGCAACTTCACCGCGAAAATCGGATTTTCTCCGCGAAATTTCACTGTGTTTCCTTGGCCAGTGAAATTTCGGGGTGATTTCGCCGCGAAAAATCACAAGTGATCAGCGCGAACTGTGCAAAAAAAAGGGTTTTTAGCCATAACACCACTGTACCTCCATAAAGTGCTATTATGAACAAAACTTTACTTGGAACCAGTAACGTTCCATACCAACTAAAGGTGGAATATCAAGGCTTACAGCTCTGTACTACAAGGAGCACTTTGTACAATGAATTAGAAGTTGTGTTACCTCTGCTTGAGTCTCTTCATACTTCTTAATGGTCTCATGATATTCCTTCAACACTGAAATATATAATTATATGTACAAGTCAAACTCATTATAACGCTATCTTAGGAGTCCATGGAACATTTACAGACTGTGTTATAAATGAAAGTGTAATATAATAAGGTTATTTACAACAGACACCATATAATTCATTTTGGGAGCCATGGCTGTGTTATATTGAAAATCACACAATAGTGAGGGGCGTTATATGAACCTCAACGCGACAAAATGTACCTTCGGACATTCTGATATTACCAGTAGAAGTGTCAAAAAAGTGGAAAAATCATGACATATATGTTTTAGAAATAACACTCGTCTCAGCTACGATCAGAAGCAAATTTTTGTTTCACCTGTTTTCAGAGGTGTTTTGTTAAAGTTGTACCCTTGGCTTTGTTTCACTTTTTCCGAAAACCTGTAAGTTAAACAGTTTCGGAAAATATATACCTTTTTATCATTCTATGCCACAAAATTCCGTTATATCCAAAACTCTATTTCATCTTCAAAATCATGAAAAATTAAGAAAGGGGAGCTAACTTCTTACTTAGGAATCGGATTTGGCCGAAACTTAATATACTTAAAGCTGGTGTGTATATCCTGGTTATGAATAAGTTTGAACAGAATCAGATTAATAGCTAGCTAGAAAATAAGAAAATATTGTTTTCACCATTATAACCCTATGGGACCTATCCGTTGCCATGGTAACTAGAGATTTGATCCATTCCACCCTATATTGTAGTAAAAGTTGTGTTCTGATAAAAAGATGCGTCATGTGAAATTTGATGGTTCTGGGTTCATTGGTTTTAGAAATTTTGCACTTTTTATTGTAGATTTTTTCTCTACGGACAGGACATTTTTGACAAAAATATAATTTCTATAATTCTACATTGTCATTGGCGTTGGTATAATATTTTTCTCATGACAATTATCAGTTCATGAGACTCCATTTCCCAATATGATTTAAACTTCCAGAAGTATGTGACGTCATAAAGAAATGACATCTTACGGACAGGACACTTTTTTGTTGCATTGTCCTCAGTAATTTGGGATATAAGTATCTATCCAGTGATAAAAGTAAGTCACGCGACTGGTCATTTTTATCGATAAGGTATGTCCAAATATTGTTTATAACACATTGGAAGTAGTATTGGATGTAACAGTCTGACTTATCTGGCAGGTCACTTTTGTCACTTTAAAATACCTCATTTTGGCACATGTCAACAGCTTTAGTAATCATGGCATAACTCAAAAACAAATAGTCGTAGCACATTCAAATAAACGGCAGAATAAAGGGGATATGGCCACTTACCAGCCACAGAATATTTCATACGCAAATAAAGTGTCAGTTTCAATCCCCTTACACATAAAAAGAAGCAATTTTCAAGTGAGACAGTATAACACCTGTTTTGGGGTATTTTTGGCTATTTAAACTTATACTGTGAAAAAATGGCTTGTCCAATCCACATGATTTTTTTAGGCCAGTGAGAATTAATTGATCTTGACATCCTGCAATTCATTTTAAGTAAGTTAGTGTCGAAGAATTCGTTACACAACTGCATAACACTTGGTAAATTTAAAATTGTCATCTGATCTTAGCTGACCCGACTGTATTTGTAACTTTTGAACACAGGGCTATCAAATGAATGAGTTTTAAAACATAATTATTTTCAATATTTAGGGTTATCTGTCCTTAGTTAAGACCATAATAGACTTAATTTTCCTATATCTATCGTTAAATGGTAACCATAGCAACCACATCATCATAAAAATAGACAAATAATTTCATCGAATTGCCTGTAAGGATGATATACTTCTATCAAAACAACATGCTCTGACCATGGCTTAACCATTTTTAAGCGAATGCGTCGAGTATTGTAGGCTCTACTAACATGGAGAAATGCATTACGCAACTTTGACGTCATTTTTTAGGACAATGACGTCTGTACGGTTCATATTATTGATTGGTCATAACTCATAAAATATCTTGAATATTCTGGTCAAATAAAGACTAACATACTCTAGAAACATTATACATTCAAAGTAACATTGTTTTTTCTTAATACTAAAAAATTGTCCAAAGGTACATGTTCTCACGTTGTGGCCCATATGAGGTTGAACTGTAACAAAAATTAAATATTTAAAACCACATTAGATCAAATGTTTTGGACAAGCAGGACTTCAGTCTTAATAAAGTAAGAATAGAGGGACCAGGAATCGATGCAATTAAATTTAAAGTCCCAACATAGACAGTGGGTGGGAAAGAAAATACATAAAACACAACAAAACATTTTCCAACAACACACTCGAAGAGCAGAATGACTAGCCCTTTCCCATCAAGGTAGCCATCTGGCTAGGTTTCAACAGGAATGAAAGGGAACGAGTATGACAGAGAGGTAGGCACAATAAACAGTAGTATAATAAAGCTAAACCACTTTCCCTGGGACACCGATTATCGTTCCAACAGGGGACAAGTATGATGAAAACAAAATACTCTATCTGGGACACAACTTAATGTTTTTACTGGGCACAACGCCGAAAACCACTTCCGGAAAAAACACTGTTCTTTGCTGCTACCTATTCCATTTGTTTGTATTTAAGGATGTTCGCTGCCAATAAAAAAGTATTCAAACTTTTTTTCTAACCACTCTTTTTTGATTCCAAAATACAACACAAGACATTTGAAAACAAAATAAATATAGGGTAGTGTGCATTTTTTCAAGCTACAGGCCTCTGAATGAGACCTCTGAGCACCATGTTTTAAATTTGGTAAAATTAATTTAATTTATAATTCTTTGAAACATACCTGTCTTGAACAAAAATACACCTAGAATGCTTTCAAAAGTCATAATATTTACATAGCCCAGACAATTTTGGACCAAAAGCATAGAAAAATTTGCAACTTTGAGTGGATGACAAAATTTTACGATTCCTTTTCTAACCCTACCCCCATACTTGAAAAGTCGGAAAAAATCAATATTTTGAAATGTACCAAACCCATATTTGTTGATTCAAACTTTTTCTTGTATTTTCACACAACATAGAACTTGGTAATGTTGTTCGAATAAAAGAAAGAAAAATATAGGGTAGTGAGCATATAAGAGAGAACCAACAACTTGAAAATCGCCATTTTCGGCCTTTTTTCGGCTGTTTTGTTTCTAAAAGCCCATTTCATAAAACCACCTTAAATTTTAAAACCAGCACACCAAAGACACAAAAAATGACTTAGAATACCATGTACACATATACTGCTGCTAAAATAAACATCGAACTAGTGCAATTAATTTGAAGATGTGTAATATTCAAGTTTAATCTACCCTACCCCCTAAATTTTACTGACAACTAAAATTTTCTGAAAAGTTGCAGAAAATGGGGTGAAAAAATGAAGTTTCTTAGATTGACAATTTTCATGGCTCATTCGATGCATATCATCAATATGTATCCAAATATAAAATATTAGGAAAATATCTGCAACCGTTTACGAGATATTCAAGAAAAGAAAAACCGGAAGTTCCGAAATGTCAAATGTTAGCAGCGAACATCCTTAAGCAACACTTTTTCAGTCATGTCACAAAAGTCATGTATTTTAAAGATCTGCCAACTTTCAGCTTAAGAGTGTTTAGAAAAACAAGTAGCCCAAGGGCAACGATCGCTCACCTGAGAGTCAACAAGTACAGTAACTGGACAAAAGAAAAGTAGCTGGGGTTTTACCATATATGGACATGGTGGCCATCTTGGTCATGTGACCTGGATTTTCATGTACACATTGGTTTCCCCTTCCTATAAATGCTTCATATAAAATTTGACTTTGATTGGCCAAGCAGTTTCTGAGATGCTTGAATATCATGGTAATATACATGTATATTGCCACGGGGTGGCGGTTGATGAAAGCCTGGGGTCATTTTTTCAAAATCTAAACATAAAGTCCAGTTGCAGATTTTTTCATGTATTTCCATTATAAGTCTATGACAGATAATGATGCCCCTGGGGCATGGCCTGTATGGACCCCAGGGGCACGGTTGGCAGGATTTATAAAAGGACCTTAATACCTTGCTACATACAAAATATGAACGTTCTAGGCCTTGTTACGTTTCCGAGATTTTTTGCTTTTCTCATTTTAAGTCTTTGGGAGCTAATGACCTCCGAGGCAGCTCGGTGCATCAGGTTGGCAGGATTTATAAAGAGGAACACTATACATTGCTACATACAAAATATGAAAGCTTTAGGCCTTGTGGTTTCGGAGAAGATTTTTTTTATGTTTTTCCCCAGTGGCATGGTTGGCAGGATTTATAAAGAGGACCACCATACATTGTGTCATAGGGCAAAATAAATATTAAACATTATATGTGTTTGTCCCCACAACCACAATTTATCACATCAGTTTCCCTTGTTACACTTCTCTATTCCTTAGAAGTATGGTCTTCAAGGTCTTCACCTTCCATATTGCTCTCCAACATACAAGTAGTTAGCATAGTGTACTAGGTAGCAAACAGTGATTTACCCTACTATTTACACTAAATGCGCCTCAACGCTTCAATGCTAAGTTCCTTTGTAGGTAGATAATTACTTTGTTGGTAAATTATCATTTGAATACATTTGTACATGGCAAGTTATCCATATGCCAATATCGGCATATGTGTGGAGTAGCATTACATGACTATTTATTCCATATTGTATGGGTTAACATACATCCATCCATCCATTGTCAATTGAATGCATTCACGCAAGCTATACATTGAATCATTGTCGTTTACATGTATGTTGTTTACATCCATTATTTCAATATATTTATACAATATATTGCAGGCTTTGCTGTGTTTGATATGAGAAGCTGCGTGGGTCGGGATGAAGTAAATGAATCCCCATACATATTACCCAGGGAGCCAAGCACCGTTTTGGGGAGAGGAGGTGACATCACCTGCTATTGTTGGTTTGAATACAATTTTAGTTAGGCTTTGCCATCCTATTGAAGGCCTGGGTGGACTGCTCACGAAATTTTTTTGGCGTGATGGTTAAATTACACATTGTTTCATGTTATTTGAGCTGCCTACGTATTACAAACGTTTTCTAGATATATATATATGAACATATCCTGTGTGTTTCAGATTATAAACTGCTTAATCAATGCTAGGAATCACAGATTAAAAAAAGTAATCTTATTATATTCTTTAATTCATAATTTTGCAGCTGTTGGTTTAGTATTTATGATGTTGAATTACCCCACCCACTTACATAATAATATGGATCATGAAATTTAAATAAATGCATATTGATTTGTGAGATGTTTAAGAACAATGATTATGTAATGTGTGCTCATAAACATTACACATGTATTTATGTTTAGTTTCTTTATAACTTCACATCAGTTCATCATTATCATGGCCAAGTCCATGGTAAGATTACCATTTCCTATAAAATGTCAGATGTAAGTTCTCATTGTTCCATAGGCTGGATCATGCATACCTATAAGCAAGCAGTTATGAAATACTACAATTGTATGTATTTGGTTGTTTATTATTGTCATATCAATCATTTGATACCAATTTCAGCTATCTAGGATTTTCGGTTGCTGAGATATGAACGTTTCTGGTGGTATACCCCCTATATATTTCTGTGATTTGTATCTAATATCATTTTAAGTTATCGTCAATATTTAAATAACAAGAAAGTTGAAATATTCATTTATCTTATCACATGGTTATAAAACATTATCATGGCAATCATTTGATGCCAATTCAGCTCTCTTGGACTTTTGTTTGCTGAGTTATAAAATTTTTTGTTGGTATACCCCCCCCACTTTTCTGTGATTTTTCTCTAACTTTTAAAGTTTTTATCAAAACAAGTAAGTCAGATTGTTTGTGTGTCTTAGCACATGTTTATAGAATATAATCCTATCAATCATTTGTTACCAATTTCAGCTCTCTACAGCATTTGGTCACTGAGATATTAGCAGTTTTATTGGTATACCCCCTTCGTTTGCCAGTGATTTTTCACTTATATATTAAGTTTCTTAAATATTTGAGCAACAAGAAAGTCAGCTTGTTTATATGTCTTATTACATGGTTATAAAATATTGTTAAAGCAATTATTTGATACCAATTTCAGCTCTCTATGGCTTTAGGTTGCTGAGATATATACATTTCCATTGGTATACCCCTCTATTTTTCTGAGATTTTTATCTAATATCTAAAGTTCTCATCAATATTCCAACAAGAAAGTAGTATTATTAATGTGTCTTCTCACATGATTATAGAACATTATTATAGCAATCATTTGAAATCAATTTAAGCTCTCTAGAGCTTTTGGTCACTGAGATATTTTCAATTTTATTGGTATATCCCCTTCGTTTGCCAATGATTTTTTCTCTTATACCTTAAGTTTTCTGAAATATTGGAGCACTAAGAAAGTCAGCTTATTTATATATCTTAATACATGGTTATAGAATATAGTCATAGCAATCATTTGATACCAATTCCTGCTCTCTATGGCTTTTGGTTGCTGAGATATAAACATTTCCGTAGGTATACCACTCCATTTTCTGTGATTTTCCTCTAATATTTTAAGTTTTATCAATTTTCAAACAGCACGAGAGTATTATTATTTATGTATCTTTTTTGTGGTTGTCATTGCAATTATTTGTTACCAATTTCAGCTCTCTATGGCTTTTGGTTGCTGAGCTATAAACGTTTCTGTAGGTATACCCCCTCCATTGTTCTGTGATATTTCTCTAATATTGAAAGTTCTCATCAATATTTGAATACTAAGAAAATCAAATTCTGTCTGTATTTTATCACATTATTATAGATCATTATCATAACAATCATTTGATATAAATTTCAGCTCTCTAGAATTTTTGGTTGCTGAGATATCAGCAATGTTGTTGGTATACCCCCTTCATTTACCTGTTATTTTCTCTAATATCTGAAGCTCTCTTTAATATTTGAGCATTAAGATAGCCAGCTTGTTTATATATCTTATTACATGGTTACATGGTTATAGAACATTGCCATAGCAATCATTTGATACCAATTTAAGCTCTCAGGCTAGATCTTTTGATTACTAAGATATAAGCAATTGTGCTGGTACACTCCATTTTTATGTGATTTTTATTTTCTAATATATAAAGTTCTCATTGATATTCTAACACCAGGAAGTCAGTTTGATTTTTATATCTTATTACATAGATATAGAGCATCGCCAAAACAATCATTTGATACCTATTTCTGCTGTCTTAGTCTATCAGTAGCCATGATACGTGTGGTAATATAGGGGTATCGCATTACTTCTTCTGCTTATTTGGGGTGGGGGTGAACACTTTGTGATTTTATGTGACACATTTATGGGCATTAAAGTGATCCTCTGACCAATGGCACCCATGAGCATTTGTTCTAAGGGTGCAAGGTACGTCCAATAGATAACCCATCCCAAACCCTTCAAATGCCAATACATTTTTTTTTCCTTTCATCATTTTCATTAATATTCATGAAAATGCAAATGATATTATTTTTATTTAGGCCCATGGCATCAAAAAATTTGTCAAATAGTATTACTGGTATAAAAATAGTTTAGGCCTGAAATTAGTTTTTATGGGATAATTGATTTTTAATTGTTTCATTTTTATTCATTTTAATGAGAATTCATGAATATGCAAATTTTCCATTACTTATCACAGAATGAAAGGGCGATGTCTGAGCTTTAAAATGAGATCGAGTTCAATGGTCTAGGATAAAAATCAATTGAGATATTTTCAATTTTCAATGTGTACCTCCATAATTAAAATGCAAAAATTGAATATTTCGGGTAGTTTAATAAAACATAGCGTAAAATGCAAACGCTTCCACTTCCAGATGGCAGAAAACAGGGTATGATAGCTTTTTCAATGTGCTTTTAGAACATCATAGTGTTGAACAAGAGGACCATTGGTCCTGAGAACGCTCACCTGAAGCCTGATCTTGGAGTATTAAGTCATCATTAAATGACCTTGACCTTGAATACTCACACACCTTTATTGACTTAATAAGTTGTCTGCATCTGCAAAGTTTCAGGTCTCAGGCTGCAATAGTTTCCAAAACCAGTGATTTCTGAGAAAACTTTAATTTTTATTTTGATATTTAAATGACCTTGGGTCAAGGTCAAGAAAGGACCTTGGCCTTCATTAATTACTTACCTTCAATGACTCCATTAGTTGTCTGCATCTAGAACTTTCAGGTCTCAGGCTGCAAGAGTTTCCAAAATATCCATTGTTTTCGCCTTTTTCGATGTGATAGCCTATGTTTCCAAAATTGACCTTGCCGTAAAATAGGTCAAGGTCATCCAAGGGTCATCATTTCAACAAACTATGATGGGCTGGAGTCTCAAATGCTACATACCAAGTTTCACGAAAATAGGCAAGCAGGTTCTGGAGAAGAAGACTTTTGAGTGGTTTTTACCATAGTTGGGCATGGCGGCCATCTTGGTCATGTGACCCTAATTTTGCGATCAAACTTTTGTTCCCCCTATCCATGGACGCTCCACATAAAATTTCACTTTGATTGGCCAAGCAGTTTCAGAGAAAAAGATCTTTGAAAAGTGTGTATGGACAACAGACTGGCCAAGGTCAAGAGATGACCTTGACCTAAATTAATCACATACCTTCATCTACTCCATTAGTTGTTTGCATCTACCACTTTTCAGGCCTCAGGCTGCAATAGTTTTCAAAAAATCAATAGTTTTCACATTTTCCCCATGTATAAGCCTATGTTTCCAAAATTGACATTGCCGTAAAATATGTCAAGGTCATCCTATGGTCAACATTTGATCAAACTATGATGGGCTGAAGTCCCAAATGCTACATACCAAGTTACATGAAAATCGGCCTGCCGGTTCTGGAGAAGAAGATTTTTTAGTGGTTTTTACCATCCCCTACCCATGGATGCTCCACATAAAATTTCACTTTGATTGGCCAAGCAGTTTCAGAGAAGAAGATCTTTGACCAGAGGACCATTGGTCCTGAGAACGCTCACCTGAAGCCTGATCTTGGAGTATTAAGTCATAATGAAATGACCTTGACCTTGAATACTCACACACCTTTATTGACTTCATAAGTTGTCTGCATCTGCAAAGTTTCAGGTCTCAGGCTGCAATAGTTTCCAAACCCAGTGATTTCTGAGAAAACCATAATTTTAATTTAATTTTGATATTTAAATGACCTTGGGCCAAGGTCAAGACATGACCTTGGCCTGGGCCAAGGTCAAGACATGACCTTGGCCTTCATTAATTACTTACCTTCATTGACTCCATTAGTTGTCTGCATCTAGCACTTTTCAGGCCTCAGGCTGCAACAGTTTGTTTTCGCCTTTTCCCATGTGAAAGCCTATGTTTCCAAAATTGACCTTGCCGTAAAATAGGTCAAGGTCATCATAGGGTCATCCTTTCAACAAACTATGATGGGCTGGAGTCCCAAATGCTACATACAGTGGTGTTATGGCTAAAAACCCAAATTAGCCGTTTTAACGGCTAATTTGTTAACGGCTAATTGTAAAATTTCGCGGCGAAATTGTGTGTAAAATAAAAGTCAGCGCGGAATTTGGCAGCCAAAATTCCGCCGCGAAATTCCAGATTTCGTGGCGAAATTTCGCGGCGGAACACGGCGAAAAAAGTTTACCTGTTATTACGCATATAAATCAATTGACCGGTGTTTCGCGGCGAAAAAGACGACAGTCACAAAATTTTTTTGTTGTTTAAATAATATTTTAAATTGGATGTTTTTATTTCATTTCAAGTTGCATCAATACTTTGTTTACGCCTCAATTTTGTATAATTATCGTTTAAGTCCCAAAAGTCACAACAGTTTTATTGTTTAAATTTCATTTTAATTTGTATGCATTTATTACTTTTCAAGTCGCATACATATTTTGTTTTCTTTTCAATTTTGTATAATTATCGTGTTTTATTCGTACTTGAAGTTTCTGAGACCCTGATTATTGGCTTTGTGTTTATTTTTATGCTTCTTTTTCAGATAAATCAGACTTACCCGATAATATTAGATCCTATTATGTAGCTTAATTAACAGAAAAAAGCTCATAGCGGCGTTAGCAATTTTCATAGGATAATTGCCCACAGATTTGTTTGTTTGTACTTAGGCTGGACGTCCCAGTCACCAATTTTTTAGTCATATCTGGACGGAGCTACCGTTTCCTGGGTATTAAGTAGTAATGTGGGTAATCAATGTGCCTTGCTCAAGGACACAACACGGTTTCGCCAGTGCGGATCGAACTCAGGACCTCTCGATTCGGAGTCTGATGCACTGCAACTATGCCACCACGATCCCAACCCACATATTAATACAAGTCTTTGGATTCAACATGATGAAGCAATCTGCTTCAACTCTGTTTAAGACATTTAATCGCCTATGGTTAATGACATTGCTAAAAGCATCAATGATTTTCGATTACGTCAATTGGATGCCGTTTCGTTGAAATCATTTTAGTCGAATCGACATTACGATATTCGGTCGAATACGAGCAATACAGCAACGTACATGTACAAAATTGTGTCGAAATTGTAGATTTCTGCTAACCGTTTTGAGTTAAACAGCGTGTTGTGTTCCTTCCAAAATCCTCATGTACGGATGGCTTGGAACACGTACATATCGAATGACAAAACCTCATTGTATACAAGGCGCAATACACTAGAAAAGGGAAGATACTGTGTTTAAAACAAAGTACTGACGTCAGTATATGAAGTTTTCAGTTTATTTTTGAACACATAAATACAGTAAGGGCCGTGTACGCACCGTGGCAATATGAGCGCATGCCGCATTAGATTAATTAGAACAAAGTTGAGCGCAGAAGCCTAGTGGTGGATTAAAGAAATTGACCGGAATCTAAATGTCCTGTGTTCGATTCCTATATTCGTTGGGTTTCGTACTTGAGCAAAACCGGTATACATGTATTACCCTGAAAGTGTTGTCACCATGGGACTGTTGACTGTTAAACTGATCTTCGCTAGTTGTACCTCTACAAGGCAAGTATAATGTATTAATCGATATGATTGCAATTAGTCTTATGCTGGCATTCATATAGGGTGCCCAAAAGTCAATATGCCTCTTTTTGTATTGTCGTTTTTACATGGTTGAGCTCAAAATAAGTTATCGTAGTTCAGATAAATTTACAAAATAGAAAGTAAGGAATCTAACTATTTATTTAGCATTACCCTTTAGACAATGTTTGTGCTACAAAACAAGGCACAAAGTTAGTTGGCCCCTGAATTTTAAGACCTAAACAAATATATAGGCTGCTTGTGCCTCCAGGCAAAACTTATAAGCTATTGACTGATCATCTGATAACAAGTTTACCGCTCAGGTCTGTGCCTGCCTAGGAAAAATGGTTTCAAGTAAAACCATCCATACATATAAGCAGTATTGGCTTAGAGGGATCGTTATATTTCAAACACGTCCCATAAAATGGAGGCAGCGTCCCGACATGACCATTGCTGTTGATTAGGACGAAAAGCAACTATTCAAACAAACAAACAACAAAGTTAGATTCAACGAGCTGGCGCATTAAGTTATAATTATTTTCGTCTATCCGTGATTCCGCTATCGTACCACGTACGAAAAACCATTGGCAAAGTCGCGTTATGCACGTTTTTCATTTCTATACATGTATAATCGTACATATTAATCGTAAATAATGATCTATACATGGAACAGATGAATCATAGTGTTGTCATTAAATTAAAAATTAATTATTTTATGTTAACATTTACAGGTATTTCGCCGTGTTTCGCGGCGAAATAGGAAATTTTAACTTACCTGTTGTAAACGTTAAAAAACAAATTTCGCCGCGAAACACGACGGAATTTCACCGCGAAAATCGGATTTTCGCGGCGAAAAAATTAACCGATTAAACGTTTAAATTTTCCCTTGGCCGGTGAAATTTCGCGGTGGTTTCGCCGCGAAAAATCACAAGTGATCAGCGCAAACTGTGCAAAAGTGGGTTTTTAGCCATAACACCACTGTACCAAGTTTCATGAAAATTGGCCTGCCGGTTCTGGAGAAGAAGATTTTTGAAAGGTTTTTACCATATATGGGCGTGGCGGCCATCTTGGTCATGTGACCTGGATTTTGCGATCAAACTTTTGTCTCCCCTACCCATGGATGCTCCACATAAAATTTCACTTTGATTTGCCAAGCAGTTTCAGAGAAGAAGATCTTTGAAAAGTGTGTATGGACAACAGACTGGCCAAGTTCAAGAGATGACCTTGACCTATATTAATCACATACCTTCATCTACTCCATTAGTTGTTTGCATCTTCCACTTTTCAGGCCTCAGGCTGCAATAGTTTTCAAAAAATCCATAGTTTTCACTTCTTCCTATGTAAAAGCCTATGTTTCCAAATTTATCCTTGCCATAAAATAGGTCAAGGTCATCCAAGGGTCATCATTTTATCAAACTATGAGATCCCCGATGCTACATACAAAGTTTAGTGGAAATCGGCCCACCGGTTCTGGAGGAGAAAATTTTTGAGTGGTTTTTACCATATATGGGCGTGGCAGCCATCTTGGTCATGTGACCTGGATTTTGCAATCAAACTTTCGTCTCCCCTACCCATGGATGCTCCACATAAAACTTCACTTTGATTGGCAGCACAGTTTCAGAGAAGAAGATCTTTGAAAACTGTGTATGGACAACAGACTGGCCAAGGTCAAGAGATGACCTTGACCTATATTAATCACATACCTTCATCTACTCTATTAGTTGTTTGCATCTACCGCTTTTCAGGCCTCAGGCTGCAATAGTTTTCAAAAAAATCCATAGTTTTCACTTTTTCCTATGTAAAAGCCTATGTTTCCAAATTTGACCTTGCCGTAAAATAGGTCAAGGTCATCCAAGGGTCATCATTTTATCAAACTATGATGGACTGAGGTCCTCAATGCTTCATACCAAGTTTCATGGAAATCGGCCAGCCAGTTCTGGAGAAGAAGATTTTTGAGTGGTTTTTACCATATATGGGCGTGGCGGCCATCTTGGTCATGTGACCTGGATTTCGCGATCAAACTTTCGTCTCCCCTACCCATGGATGCTCCACATAAAATTTCACTTTGATTGGCAGCGCAGTTTCAGAGAAGAAGATCTTTGAAAAGTGTGTATGGACAACAGACTGGCCAAGGTCAAGAGATGACCTTGACCTATATCAATCACATACCTTCATCTACTCCATTAGTTAATTGCATCTTCCACTTTTCAGGCCTCAGGCTGCAATAGTTTTCAAAAAATCCATAGTTTTCACTTTTTCCTATGTAAAAGCCTATGTTTCCAAATTTGACCTTGCCGTAAAATATGGTCAAGGTCATCCAAGGGTCATCATTTTATCAAACTATGATGAGCTGAGGTCCTTGATGCTACATACCAAGTTTCGTGGAAATCGACCCACCGGTTCTGGAGAAGAAGATTTTTGAGTGGTTTTTACCATATATGGGCGTGGCGGCCATCTTGGTCATGTGACCTGGATTTTGCGATCAAACTTTCGTCTCCCCTACCCATGGATGCTCCACATAAAATTTCACTTTGATTGGCAGCGCAGTTTCAGAGAAGATCTTTGAAAAGGGTGTATGGACAACAGACTGGCCAAGGTCAAGAGATGACCTTGACCTATATTAATCACATACCTTCATCTACTCCATTAGTTGTTTGCATCTACCACTTTTCAGGCCTCAGGCTGCAATAGTTTTCAAAAAAATCCATAGTTTTCACTTTTTCCCATGTAAAAGCCTATGTTTCCAAATTTGACCTTGCCGTAAAATAGGTCAAGGTCATCCAAGGGTCATCATTTTATCAAACTATGATGGGCTGAAGTCCCCGATGCTACATACCAAGTTTCGTGGAAATCGGCCCACCGGTTCTGGAGAAGAAGATTTTTGAAGGGTTTTTACCCTATATGGGTGTGGCGGCCATCTTGGTCATGTGACCTGGATTTCGCGATCAAACTTGAAATGCCAATACCCAAGGAGGCTCCACATAAAATTTCAACTAGATGGGCCAAGCGGTTTCAGAGAAGAAGATCTTTGACATTGTGGACGACGGACGGACGACGGACGGACGGACGCCGGATCATGGCCATCCTATAAGCTCACCTTGTGAGCCTTCGGCTCAGGTAAGCTAAAAAGTGTGTATGGACTACAGACTGGCCAAGGTCAAGAGATGACCTTGACCTACATTAATCACATACCTTCATCTACCACTTTTCAGGCTTCAGGCTGCAATAGTTTTCAAAAAATCCATAGTTTTCACTTTTCTTATGTAAAAGCCTATGTTTCCAAATTTGACCTTGCTGTAAAATATGTCAAGGTCATCCAAAGGTCATCATTTTATCAAACTATGATGGGCTGAAATCCCCAATGCTACATACCAAGTTTCGTGGAAATCGGCCCACCGGTTCTGGAGAAGAAGATTTTTGAGTGATTTTACCATATATGGGCGTGGCAGCCATCTTGGTCATGTGACCTGGATTTCGCGATCAAACTTTCGTTTCCCCTACCCATGGATGCTCCACATAAAATTTCACTTTGATTGGCCAAGCAGTTTCAGAGAAAAAGATCTATGAAAAGTGTGTATGGACAACAGACTGGCCAAGGTCAAGAGATGAGCCTATGTTTTCAAATTTGACCTTGTCTTAAATGCTACATACCAAGTTTCGTGGAAATCGGCCCACCGGTTCTGGAGAAGAAGATTTTCGAAGGGTTTTTACCATATATGGGCGTGGCGGCCATCTTGGTCATGTGACCTAGATCTCGCGATCAAACTTCAATTCCCCCTACCCATGGATGCGCCACATAAAATTTCACTTTGATTGGCCAAGCGGTTTCAGAGAAGAAGATCTTTGAAATTGTGGACGACAGACGGACGCCGGACGACGGACGGACGCTGGATCATGGCCATCCTATAAGCTCACCTTGTGAGCCTTCGGCTCAGGTGAGCTAACCAGAGGACCAATGGTCCTGTAGACGCTCACCTGAGTCTGCTGCATATACCAATAAATATGTTTGAATATTATGGTATTTAACCCCAGTGCAGGGGCAGATGAAGCCCTTGGGCCGTTTTCTTTTTTCAGAATAATCAATATTCTGTCCATTTGCCAATTTCTTGCTGGCTTTTCCCTTCAAATGACATTTTAACAGTTTTCCCATTCAAATGTATGGGCAACCCATGTTGACCTTGCCATAAACTTGGTCAAGGTCATCACAGGGTAATGATTTATATATACATTGTAGTACTATAGCCATGGATGCTTCACGCCAAGTTTCATTGAAGTCAATTTATTGGTTTCAGAGAAGAAGATATTTGAAGGGTTTTTACCATATATGGGCATGGCGGTCATCTTGGTCATGTGACCTAGATTATTAATATATACATTGGTTCCCCCATCCTATAGATGCTTCACATAAATTTTGGCTTCAATTGGCCAAGTGGTTTTAGAGGAGAAGATGTTTGAATATTATGGTAATATACATGTATATTGCCTCCGGGTATGGGCATATGAGCCCTTAGGTCCATTTTTTTTTTCAGAATCATTAATATTTAGTCCTACTACCCATTTCCTGCAAGATTTTCACCTCAAATGACTTTTTAAAAGTTTTCCCAATTCCAATGCATTGGCGACCTATGTTGACCTTGTCTTAAAATAGGTCAAGGTCACCACAGGGTCATAATTTATATACACATTGTAGTACTTCAGCCATTGGTGCTTCATGCCAAGTTTCTTTGAAATCGGTCCACCAGATTCGGAGAAGATTTTTGAAGGGTTTTTGTAACCTTATATGGGCATGGCAGCCATCTTGGTCCTGTGAACTAGATAATTTATATATACATTAATTCCCCCATATCATAGATGCTTCACATAAAATTTGGCTTTGATTCGCCAAGCGGTTTCAGAGGAGAAGATGTTTGAATATTATGGTAATATACATGTATATTGCCCCGGGGTGGGGGCACATGAGCCCCTGGGGTCCATTTTTTTTCAGAATCATTAATATTCAGTCCTACTGCCCATTTCCTGCAAGACTTTCACTTTAAATGACATTTTAAAAGTTTTCCCTATTCAAATGCATTGGCGACCTATGTTGACCTTGCCGTAAAAAAGGTCAAGGTCATCACAGGGTCATGATTTATATATACATTGTAGTACTTGAGCCATTGATGCTTCATGCCAAGTTTCTTTGAAATCGATCCACCGGTTCTGGGGAAGAAGATTTTTGAAGGGTTTTTACCATATATGGGCATTGCGGCCATCTTGGTCATGTGACCTGGATTATTTATATATACATTGATTACCCCTTCCTATTGATGCTTCACATAAAATTTGGCTTTGATTGGCCAAGCGGTTTCAGAGGAGATGATGTTTGAATATTATGGTAATATACATGTATATTGCCCCGGGGTGGGGGCATATGAGCCCCTGGGGTCCAATTTTTTTCAGAATCATTAATGCTCAGTCCTACTGCCCATTTCCTGCAAGACTTTCACTTTAAATGACATTTTAAAAGTTTTCCCCATTCAAATGCATTGGCGACCTATGTTGACCTTGCCGTAAAATAGGTCAAGGTCACCGCAAGGTCATGATTTACACATACATTGTAGTACTTGAGTCATCGATGCTTCATGCCAAGTTTCGTTGAAATCGGTCCAGTGGTTCCGGAGAAGAAGAATTTTAAAGGGTTTTTACCATATATGGGCATGGCGGCCATCTTGGTCATGTGACCTGGATTATTTATATACACATTGGTTCCCCCTTCCCATAGATGCTTCATGTAAAATTTGGCTTTGATTGGCCAAGCTGTTTCAGAGAAGAAGATCTTTGAAAATGGTGGACGACGGACGGACGACGGACGGACGGACGGACGCCGGATCATGGCCATCCTATAAGCTCACCTTGTGAGCCTGACGGCTCAGGTGAGCTAAAAATCCCTCTTGGGAGAAGGGGGTATGGGTAGCTAGACTACTAATTTGTTGTTTGCGTGTTAGGTATACAAGCCAGATATACATGTTATGCCTACTTTGATCAGATCACATTGTCTTTTTATCAATTTCTTTGCAAGATGCGCATAGAATGGTGTACATTGATAAACTAGCCATGCCCTAAGTCACTACCTTACCAACAGATGCTGTATAATAAAGGTAGACCAAAAAGTTTATCACTGATGATTTGATTAATGCTTTTGTTTGCCAAATCGTATAATTGCCGAAATTAAGGAATCGGTCTGGCATTAAGGTAATGGTCGAAGACCATCATTAATATCGAAGTGATTCAAAGGTATTAGAATTTCTAAGCTCTGATCAGTATCAGTATAGTGTACACTAATGAATACCAGTATGTATGATATTGATATGAGAAGCCAAGGTTTGCTTAAATTAATTTTGGCAGGCGTTTTTCCTCATTTACCAATTATTGAGTTGTCTCTACATGAGTAAATAAACTTTGAAAAGGATTAAACAGAGAAAAAAGCAATAATAATAATGATGACATCAACATTTGAGCCGCCTCGTGGGAAAACCAACAATGTGGTTTCCCAACAGGTCTGACACAAACCGGCCTGAACAGCTACAGAAGCAGGCTAGAAGCTTGAAATTTTGGAGTTAAGTAGAGGAGGAATTGTACTATCCGAGTAGCGAAAACAAAGTCGCTGATCAGCTTCGCAGTTACCACGAAGCTGATCTGCGTCTTTGTTTTCGCCTAGGCAGATTGTTGGTTTTCCCATGGGGTGGCTCATCTATTGATAAAAATGTACTGATAAAACTAGAAAAAGTGCCTTGAGAGGCACGTATACCCCCGGCTGGTAGCTCTCCCTAAGCACCCCCCTTCGCCCATCCTCCCCCATCACCTTCCATCCCACCACACACACTGCACATGTTCTCCCCAGACATTAAACCTAAAGTCCTGAGTCAAAAAGGTTACCCAATGAAATGTACTACATTTGAAATGCACTTTGCCTACAGTTTTAGAATGACATCGATAAAATTTAACAGTAGTATACAGAGCTGACTTGTATACTCGATCTAGGACTTAATATACACGGTCAGGTCCTCCACCTTAGATCGAAAATTTAAATAGAATGTCATTCTAAAATAATATATGCAACTAAGATGTCCAAAATCTTGACCACACCCTGGGAGTGGACCCTGGAGTCTGATGTCATATGCATGAAAACTAGCATATTATGCGGGTGTCCTAGATTTTGACCTCTATCCCCACCCCAGGGGAAAGTACATAGGATTTTGTGTTTTGGAATATAAAAGTCAAACCTACAGGGTATCTATAATCCAAAAGGGGAATACTGTTTGCTTGCTAAGATATGGATTTAGAGAAAAATATATATATTAAAATAACACATTTCTTAGATCACCCAGATTTTGACCTCTAGCCCCACCCCCTGAGCATGAACCCCTAGGCTCGAAGACATGGAAACAAAGCAAACCCTATAGGGTACCTATGGCCCAAATATGAATGGTTTCTGACCATTGGTGTATGAGATATACACTACCAGAGAAACTTTAACCAAAACTTTGACGCAATATAAAGGTGACCTAGATTTTGATCTCTAACCCCACCCTGGGGCATGGACCCTGGGATCCGAAGTCATAGAAACAAAGCAAACCCTATAGGACACCTATGGTCCAAATATATTTGGTATATGACCATTGGTGTTTAAGATATACAACACTAGAGAAACTTTAACCAAAACTTTGACGCAATAAAAAGGTGACCTAGTTTTTGATCTCTAGCCCCACCCCTGGGCATGGACCCTGGGGCCTGAAGTCATGGAAACAAAGTAAACCCTATAGGGTACCTTTGGTCCAAATATGAATGGTTTCTGACCATAGGTGTATGAAATATACACTTCTTGAGAAAATTAACCAAAACTTTGATGCAAATTGTACTGAACGAACGAACTAATGAATGAACGAGCGAACTAACGAACATACGAACGGAAAGACGAAAACTGTATACCCATCGGCATAAATGCCGGGGGTATAAATATATTGATTCTCATAATTGCACATAAAGTTTTACATATACATTAAGTGGGTGAGGTAATTCAATGCCTTAAGATGACACATATTTTGCTCAAATGACACATTTACAGCTTTATACATAGCTAAGACATACTCAGCTGCAATCAGACAAGATAAAATGTAGATGTTGTGGAGCCAATAGACCCTGGTGTACCAAGACCCTGGTGTACCATGCCGGGGATTTTTGTAGGGTATAATTTTCTGAAAGCCCATCCAATTCCCTTCAAAATGACACTTGTTAGCACTCTGACCGTTGGGGAGTTTGGACGTAGCGGCCTTTTGAATGCGTTACGTACGTGACATGTTGCCAATTTCATGAGAATCGCCATTAAATCAACAGTTGGTATATTTTTATGAAGTCTTGTGTTAAAACAAACATGAAAATTAGCAAATAGGAAAATATGCTAAAACAGATGCTTTTCAATGAACATAATTCATTGCATCACGAATGGTAACGTATGTAACAAAATATGCAGTAGGCGTTCCATATGAACAAATAGTACATCAAATTTCCAACGCAAATACACAAACTGATTGTGTTGAAATATTTTGAATAAAGTCTGTTATCGGAATTTGTTCACTCAAAAGTTTGTACTTTGTTTGCAGCTGCATGTCATATATTGAAACTTGTGTCGTCCCCACTTGCCAGTATACATATATTTACGTGTAAAGCTAAATCATCCTTAGTCATTCTCAAAGGGACACTGTTCAGCAATACATTCTAGTTAAAACTTGACATTGTCTAAATGGTAAACTCATCATAAACATTGTTACCGTAGATAATGGCAATATAGCGTAAAAACATTCCCTGCATACAGAGGGCTGAGGTGAAACGAGTTGTGAGGATTGTGAGGATTTGCTTCGAAATAATGAATTTAGTGTTTGCAAGTAAGTCTGCTTTCCAAATTTTTTAACCAACAATGTTTGGACTTTGTTTGCAACTGCATTCCGTTGAGTGAAACTTGTATCGTTCTTGCTTGACTACATACATTTATTTGACATGCACATATTTAAAAATACATAATATACTTTCTTGAAGGGTCATCAGGGGAAAAACTCAATTCAATGACTCTTTTTTTTTTTCAGTTTAAATTCGCCATTGTTTTAATGGTTACAAGCTTAATACTAACACAGCGCCACCTTAATGCATGTCGCCTAGTGTCTTGTTATATGGTAACGTAGATAACGATAAGTGTCATAAAGTCATTTCCACACATACACATTTCCTATGCGCTTATGAATCTGAACAAAAATAAAACACATCTTAGATTTCAGAATTTAGTTCTAAAATGGTTTCAGTGTTTTTGGTCAACATTATATATTCTAATCAGTCGTTCAATCATGAAATCATGAAATTCACTAGATATTACAATAGAACAATCGATTTGTGTCATATTTATGCAAACAAAATGTGAAGGTGGATTGATTAACTTTAGCCATGGTTATGTGACATAGCCTTACAGCTGAAGTGTAACAAGGCACTATAGGGCTAAAATGAGCATTGCAGATATGTCTACTGACGTCAAGATTGGTGTCATCAAGGCTTTTGAGTGAGTGTGCTATAGCTAATTCAAACGTCATACCATTATCCAAGGGATCGACAAAAAATGGTGGATTTTTGTGGGGTTGGCAAGATATCTTTATTTACTTCTATTATGTCAAAACTATTGCATTCTAAATTGGTATTTTCTGCAGGAAACTACACATGATATTGTAATGTTAGACCAAAATGTTTTTGTATTCTGACAGAAAAAAAAACTCTCATATGTTTGCTGAAATGTGGCTGCTGAAAACATGCTGGCAAAATGTACTTTGTTAGTGAAATTATAAATAATTATACATGTAATTATACCGAACCGATGTGGTAAGACAGAGAGTGGCAAACGAGAGTTCTTCTCCATTGAGAACAACATTAAGCGCCACTCCTTGAGGCTGTGTTCCTTTTGATTGGATATGCACCTATCATGCATTATTGAATGGTTAGTAAAAGATGGATACTTGCATGAAATCTGCAGAACCCAACATAATTAGGTTGCTAATGATGATAATGCTATAGTGTAGTCACTACTATTCTGAACCAAGATACACAGTGGGGAGCGTGGTGACCTAGTTGTGTCGAGCACAGGAGTGAGAACTTGGTTGTTCGAAACTTTCTTTCCCGTGAATTTTCTACAAGTTTACGGCCAAAACAAAAACGGCAACAAAGGAAACATATTATATCTACTCCATCTAACATCAAGTAAGAATCACTTTAAAACAATCACTAGCAAGCAACAATGGTGGTTATGGGACAGAAAACACTTAATAGCTGCCCTCTTTATCACGAAAATTTGTCATTTTGCGCATTTACTGTCTGCGATACAGCAAGCTACATGTATCTTATTTAGACGGATACAGTTCTACAGTTTAAATGCACAAGGAAGAACAAGATCAGAACAGAACTCCGGTTTCCATGACAATGTATATAATATTAATGGGTGAAAGTACTATGGTCACTCTAGCGGTTATATCTTTGAACTACGGCATAAGCTGCCCTTGAGAACAAGACAAAACATGTTACACGTAAAATGGTGAATTTATAAGTGTGGCCATTCTATAGCACCTTCAATATCTTATTTAAACTTCTGTAAGAAGTACGTGTTCATATGTAAGTCAGGGATGAAAATTCACATTACTGGTGTGTCTGGAAATATTGTTTAAGTAGGCTGGGCTGGGGCCAGACCCTTCGTGTGTCCTGCTCAGTCCACTGAGGTTCATATGGCAGTTTTCTTTTGCTCCAAAGTTTCTTTGTTTGTTCGAATTGCTGCTCGGCGTCCCAGTCAACAGCTATGGTCATGTTGGGACGTTGCCTCCATTTTATGGGACTTATACCCAAAATTAAGACGTCATGACATCCAAAAATTGCTACAAATATAACCACCCAACTAAACCATTGAGACTTATATGTATGAATGGCTTGACTTAACCACTTTTCCTGGACAGGCTCAGACCTGGGCAGTTAACCAGTAATCAGATGGTCAGTCAGTCAGTAGTTTCAGTTGTGTTATCTAATCCTAAAAAGGTACACGCAGGCAATGGTCAGGAAAAGGCGCAATCAGAAATTCACACTCCAGAAACCGAGGTGGGAAAAATCTAAATTGACAATTAGGCACTAATACTTAGAAAGCATATACAGGCTGTATCTGTGGTGTAGTTTTAGTTTTATTGTGAAAGAATGGATGCACTTTATGAGCAAATCCACATGAATACACAATTTTACATTGCTTCACAAACGTCCCAAGGTAGTATTTCATTTGTGGTCCTACATGTATTTGTTTTCGGTTTTGGTGTCGATTTCTGAAGTCACACGGAAGTAGTAAGTTCAGGTAGTTGTATGTCCACCTTTAGTGAAATAGCTGCTCACTCAGCTAATATAATGGTCTTTAGAGCCTTCACTTTATGGTCCATTTGATACGTATGATATTATACCGATCGTAGTAGACTGACGTCACAGCTTTATCATTAACATTATGAAGGAAGTGAATGTATTTGACCAATCGCAACATGCGAGTCATTTTCAGTTTAATAACAGTAAGTCTGTGACGTGAGTTTACGATCATAATAAAACTATACGATAATGTGAATACGCAAATTTGTATTTTAGCAGAATAGAACTGCAATAAATAAATTTTATTCCATTCCTGTTACTGATTTGATCCTTTTCAGACTTAATTGTTATCAGGTGAGCGATTGTTGCCCTTTTAGCTCTCATTTCTTTCATTTTTAGGACAGATATTCAGTAAATTTAATTTACTAATTGAAATAATTATGGAAGAAGAATGATAATCTGCTATAAATTATAACTATTTGATTCTATAGATAAAATACAAAATAGTAACGTACGTTACCATGCCTTTACGTAAAATATGTTACCGTTATCATGAAGCATGGTCTGTAGTTGATTTTTGTGTGCTTTTAATACCTTTTTGGACAGATATTCAATAAATTTTATTTCCTAATTGAAATAACTGTGAGAGAAGAATGATAATCTGCAATTAATCATAAGTATATGATTCTATAGTGAAATTTCAAAATTGTTACATACGTTACCATGACATTACATAAAAATATGTTACCATTATCATGAAGCATGGTATGTGGTTGATTTTTCATGTGCTTTTAATACCTATGGAAGATTTATTTCGAAAACTGGGATGTTGTTCAGGAAAGGAAGTGTCTTTGTTCTGTTTCTGCTGGGACATGGTTATTAATGAGCATACTATTTAAATGGGGGTAGGGGAAAACAATCAGCATCTGTGGAGTGATGGAAGGTCACAGAGAGCTCTACGATATGTCATTTTAAAGGAAAAGGACTGTAGTTAACTATAATAGAAATTGTATTTTGGTATTTGGTCTAAGCTATATTCTATAAGAAACGAAACACGGTGGATATGCCAAATCACGTGGGTTATTTACGTTACTTCTGTTGTACTAGTAGTCATGAAATCTAAATATTATCGAAATTGGTCCTGTTCGGTTCGGTAACATCTCTGCTACATATTTAAAGGTAAAGTTCTTGTCAAATGTTTGCTTTTTGTCATAAATCTTGTTGATCCCCTTAGCAGCTTGAATTCAAAAATCATTCATCGGTAACGTACGTAACACGCTCTGGCACGATAAAGCCCCAGCAGTCAGAGTGCTAACAAGCGGCATTTAGTAGCTTGGGGTACTGGCTTTCAGAAAATATATGTCTATAAAAATCCCCGGCATGGTGCACCTAATGACCCCCGGCGTGGGCCCATTTTCTTTTTTTTTTTTTTTTTTTTTTTTTTTTTTTTTAACCTGAACCCGTATATAAACACCTTTTAAAGCCCGGGTAGCCTTAAAAGTTTCTCCAGTCCATTCTTATATAATATCTTTCTCGCTATGATCATACATAATGTGCACTACCCTCTCATTCCTCATCTCACCCTGACAGTCTGGAGTCTGTCAACAAATATATAAATATGAGCATATATAACTGTGTTTTGGTAGTGCACGACTCATCCAGTCAACCATTCTTTTATATAAAGTATATGTATATAATTGAAACGATACAAAATTCTTGGAGTGATAAAACATCTGATGAATTACTGTTGTATAAAGTTGATAATACTGTTCAGGTTATTTTTAGCTAGGCATCCACAGCCAAGAGGTGGGGAGGGGGAGGGGCACAGGACAATGATTTGTTAGATGTACATGTTTTGTTTTGTTTTTTAATCAATCTCTATAGATGTTTGGTACTGCTTGTATTTAATTAATATCGTTAATTAATTCTTGACATAGGCTCCATTGGTTTTGAAACTTAGTGACTTCATTATGGTTGGAAGCAATATGAAGGTGTACCTTGTACATAAATTTAAGTTGTGTTTTAAAAACATTCAGACTTAGTGGTCTCTGTTTACAGCGTGATAAATAGATGAAATATTTTGCATACAGAAGAATGAATTTTACTACATATGGCAGATGCTGCTCGTTCTGTCTACCAAATATGAAAAACTCTTCAGAAAATGTGTAAATAATACTATAGTCATTCAGCCATCCGGTTACTGCTTGGATAAATTGTTGTTGTTTCACATTTCCACAGAAGATGAATTATTGTTTCATTATTTAGTTTACAGAAGGTGCATAGCGCATCATCCCTTATTTTCATTTGAAATAGGAGTTTATTTGTTACTAAAATGTTATGATTGATGCTGATTTGGAACCAAAGAAGTGCTGGGTATTTTGTGATGGTATAAGGGTAAGTGTAAATATGAGACCAGTCCTCTGCTGTAAATGTATAGAGTTTATTCCAGGTCAGTTGACCTGTTGGTATGTCTTTGTTTTGATTAAGTATATCATACATAGTTTTAGATCCTTTCTTTTCCTTTATGAATGGTAGAATCTGGGATGGTATAAATGGATAATTTATTTTATGTGTTATATTTACCTTAATTGTTTTTAAATATTCTTTGACTGATTTTATTGTTCCATGATACTGTAGGGTGTTTGAATTAATTCCTGTGTTTTCTTGGAACTCTTCATGGGAGTAAAATTCTCCATTCTCATGAATTAGATCATTTAAAAATCGTATTCCTTTATCAAACCATGTTTTATAGAAAATATGGGATCCTCCTATTTTTATATTAATGTTATAGAATAATGGGGTCTGCAAAACCATGTCATCTTTTAAGTTTATGTTTTTATTGATATTAATAAATGCTTGTAAGACATCTTTCCAGAATTTGTTGTATGTCTTACTGAGAAAATTCTCTGCATATTTAATGTGACAACTGCACAGCTTTTCCAAATCAATCTCCAAATATAATAGGGTTTGCCATTTGCTGTTAGTGGTAAGAAGTCTTCTAGCCCATGTTGCTTTCTGAGCTTCAATAAATGCATTCAAGTTTACCATTTGCAACCCTCCCTCCCTGACTTGTTTAGTTATGATAGAAGATTTTATTTTATTTGGTTTATTATTCCATAAGAAGGTATACAGTATATTGTTTATATGGTCTATTACCCTTTTATTTGGGTTAGGAAGAGATGAAAACAAATGGTTAAATGCTGAAATCATGAAGGTTTTTATAACTGTAATTTTTCCTATTGGTGACAATGATCTTTTACCCCATATTCTAGCCATGTTTTCTAGATGCATTATTTTGGATACATAGTTTTCCTTAATCATCTGATCTAGATCTGTATTAAAAATTATACCTAAGACTTTAAATTTATTAGCACCCCATGAAACCTTCCATCTTGTCTTGATTGCACTAGTACTAAACTTTTTGGAGCCAATCCATACAACCTGTGTCTTATCAAAGTTAATTTTTAGGCCTGATATATTTGCAAAAAATTCTAGTTCTAAGAGTGTTTGGTTAAGAGATTCAGTTGACCCATCTAAGAAGATAGATGTATCATCGGCATATTGTGAGATTTTAAATTCTGTACCATTTATATGTATACCTTTGATATTTTTATTGTGTCTTATTTTTATTGCCAGAAATTCTGCACAGATGATGAAAATATAGGGGGAAAGTGGGTCGCCTTGGCGACATCCACGTCCTATAGTGAATGAGTCTGACATATGTCCACATTGTATTACAGAAGAAGTTATATTATTGTAGAAGGTCTTGATCCATTTACATATTGTAGGTCCAAATTTTAGAAATTTTAGAGCTTTTTGAATAAACGACCATGATAAAGAGTCAAAAGCTTTTTCAAAGTCTATTAGCACAAGTAGTCCAGGGATATCATTATGTTCGGTAAAGTTCATTATGTCATATATTAAGCGAGTGTTTTCTCCGATAAATCTCCCTTTTATAAAGCCTGTTTGATCTTTATCAATTAATATATCTAGAACTGTTTTTAGCCTATTTGCTATTGCACCTGACGCTATTTTGTACACAATGTCCAATAATGTCAAAGGTCTCCAATTTTTAAGCAAATTTTTAGCTTTGTCTTCTTTAGGTATGCAAGTTATGAGTCCTTGGCGTTGGGTTATTGAAAGTTCTCCTTTGTGAAAGCCTAAGTTTAATGATCTAAGTACAAAGTAACCAAGTTGTCTCCAAAATGTTTTAAAAAATTCTGCAGTGAAACCACTTATTCCTGGACTTTTAGCCGATTTCATTTGATGTAATGAATTACTTATTTCTTTATAAGTTAATAAACCCTCAATATTATTAGCCTGTTCTTTGCTTAGTTTTGTCATTTTTATTTCTTTCATGTACTCCTCTAATGCTATATCTTCTAAGTCGTCATCTTTTGATTTGTATAGGTTTTCATAAAAAGATTTTGTTTCTGCCAAAATGTCTTCTTGTTTATTTATTTTAGTACCGTTACTCAGTTCTAGATTTGTTATTGTTTTTGATACATAATTGTGTTTTTCTAATGCGCAAAAATATTTTGTTGGCTTTTCTCCCTGATCTATATATTGTGCCCTGGATCTTATCATATGTCCTTTAAGTTTTTCATGCCTAATGTTAATTAATTCATTTTTTAATATATCAAGTTCTTCATCACTGTCACTTTGTTTCTTATTTTCTATATCTGCAATAGTCTTGATTAGATTCTTTTCCCTAGCTTCTCTATTTTTGTTCTTAAAACTTGCATATGAAATTGTTTTTCCACGGATTTCCATTAAAAGTACGTCCAAAAATAGCTGATCATCTATAGTAAATTGTAAATCTTCATCTGGTATGTTATCAATTCCTTCTAGATCATAAATTGGTAAGGCATATTGTCTCTTAACTTCTTTTATCTTTTCATTTATTATATTCAAATATTCAATATCGCTTAATAAAGAGCTGTTATGTTTCCAGTATGATTTACCCTGTATAAAGTTAGTAAAGTTTAGTTCTAATGTTACCATTGAATGGTCTGATCTATAACTTGGCCAAATTTCTGATTTTTTAACAAATTGTGAAAGATTTTCAGAGATTAAAAAGTAGTCTAATCTTGCTTGTTTGCAGGGACTTTTCTTTCTCCATGTGAATTTTTTTGTAGTAGGGCAATTTTCTCTAAAAGCATCAATCAAAAATTTTTCATTTATTAAATTAAGAACTTCATTTCTTGCTTTCGCATTAATAGACATTTCCAACTTAGTCTGAGATAGGATATACGATGTACGAGAAACTTTAATCGATTTCTGGGGGGTATCTCAAGGCTGTCAAACTAAGTTGGTGAAAACCCTATACTTCAGGTACCTGTACACGATCAAATGTGTTTGATAACTTTCGTACCAAGTTTTATACGTTTTTCTGAAGGTATCTGAAGTTTTTCAATTCAACAATAGTACACAGATCTTATTTTGGTCTTGTGCACCGATCACATGCATGCTACTGTAAGGCCATAGTATGTTTTAATTGTTTCCTCTCACGAATCACGCAAATCTATCTGGCTTGCAAGAAACAGACGTCAGGCTAAGTAATTATGAATGGCTAAGCAATTCTGCTTCTTAGACACCGACGTTGCGGTCGTGGGGAAGCCACAGCAGTTCTCGATGTTCGGTAGGGAAATATCCCGTGAAACCATAGTGCCCAGAAGGTGACAATCAAACCATTGAAATATATCAATTATCGACATTTTACTGGCGTCGCCAATGGGATTCGACCCTTATGTAGGTAAATAGAAGCCATCGACGCTACTGAGTGAGCTATCCGGAGACCCAAATGCAACATTTCATTCTTGCGAAGGTCATTTATGTGTAGACAATGATATTCTGATACTGGTGAAGAAATTAACACAAATGAGTAAAGTTGCACCCAAACTTTTAGAATTTTAGTGACAACTTTTATTCGCTCATTAGTGACCTAACTATTGTTATCCAGTTCGCAGAACAGTCAACGGCGGAACTCTACGAAACAACAACAATGACACTAGCAGGGATTTATCGTAAAGGACAGAAAATTGGAGTCGAATTATTTTATTTCATTTTGAAATATGTAAAACACGATGCATATACATGTACTTGTAACAATCTAGGTCAAGAAAAAAAAAGAAACCGTTTGCGGAATGTGTGTTTGTTCTCTTTGCTTGGTTTGTTTTACACACCAGCCAACAGCTATGTTCGTGTCAGGACGTTGCCGCTATTTTCATTTGGTCTTCCATCCTACATTATGATGTAATGACATGCGAAACGTGCTTCAAACTGATTTCTTATATCATGTTGCATTTTTAAAGAGCATACATTACATCTTTGGGTAAAATGTACAATGCCACTTTCCCTTGATTTACAATTCTTTGTCAACAGCGCTTTTAATGCAGACTGATATGTGATCGTCGACAACATGAATTCATAGTTTATAGTGTTACAATTTTAAATTTATTTTGAAAGAAATGTTTCCACAGTGCATAAAATTTTCACTGTCTTTGTTTATTTCTACGCGTGTCCTACACCCTTGACCCGTCAATTCTTTTTGACAGAAAGTGTTGTTTTCACATTCATAAAACATACCAAAGTGGTGAGGTGGGGGCCCGTCATGAAAAAAAAACCTCCATTAATTTTAAAATTCTTTAAAATCTCTGATAACTTGTACTGCTATGGTGCGATATTAATGTTGGCATACATAATTCCACTTTGTCTCATGTAATAGAATAATTGAGCCGCGACGCGAGAAACCCGGTCTTTAGGGTTTCCGACCAGGTCTGACACAACCCGAGCTGTACAAGCACGGAAGATGACTAGAGACGGGATATTTTGGATTAAGAAAGTAGAGGAATTGTACTATCCGCGTAGCGAAAACAAAGGCGCTGATCAGCTTCGCAGTTGCTGCGAAGCTGATGTGCGCCTTTGTTTTCGCCTAGGCAAAATTCCGGTTTTCTTACAACGGGGCTCATTATTAAAACAGGTAGACACATCTTCGTCTGTAAAAACTGGCTTGAAAAGGGTCATCCTAATTCCATTGTACCCACATATGCACCTTTATCTGTTGATACAAAATTTGAAAATATGGTTTGATGCCTTGCGTCCATGGGAAAAAAATGAAGTAATGTCGGTCGTTTATATCTACCACATCATTTATGGTAAAGCTATCTGAACTCTGGTCTGTCCCTTGCGCCTGGTCTTGTTCTGTTGAGCCGTGACAAAACAATACAATGTAACACGAATGCGTAAGCGAAGCACAATATATCGCAGTCACTTTACGGTCTTAGCCGTGCGTTAAATATATAACAAAATCAACCGTCTTGTTAATTTGTTAACTAAGATAATAATAATGAAAATATGCATGTACATAGGTTTATAAGAAGCTTTGCTTGTTGCACAATCATACTCTACCTTGATATTGAGTATAATAAAAGGTTGAGACCTTTAGTGCAAGACATATTGCAAGGACCGGCGTTTATGCATTGTCGGTAAATCATTTGCCTAACCAAACATGAATAAGCAATGGCGAAATAGCGTCACTGGTCTTGATACTTGCTAGCAAGTAGGAAATGTCTAGTGACACATGCGGTGGTGTGCATCTGTACAAGTTCTCCAACCCGATATATTGTGTCCACTCTGGGTGCCCACCATCCAAGGGCCGCTGAAAAGAGGTGGGCTAACACATTTGTTATGATCTCAGTGCCGTAATCTTATTTCTTAACACAGCATGGCTCATCAATAAGCGATAAACCGATAGATCCCTAGTATAATATATGAACATGTTTGTATACAATGATCTATTAGTTTACATGTTGTCCTTGAGAATATCCACCAAAAACATTATCCGAACTCCAATGTCAAACTCCAATATCAATATCGGATTAAGTTGGAAATGTCTATTTATACCTTTATAATTATAATAGTCCAGTTCTGGATTAATAACACAATTATAGTCGCCACAAATTATAATATCTGTATTGCCAATGTCATCGATATATGATGAAATTTTCTTAAAAAACTCGGGATTATCTACATTTGGGCCATAAAGATTTATCAATGTAAGATGTTGATTTTGAATATCAAGATTTAGTATTATAAAGTTACCATTATTATCTATTATTTTCTGCTGTATTTTGTAGTCTAAGTTGTTATTAAATAGAATTGCAACTCCTCTTGCATTCGACTTAAAATTACTGAAAATACTGTTACTGTTACCCCACTTGTCAATAATTTGGTATTCATTTTCATCTGTAAAATGGGTATCTTGCAGGCAATATATATCATAATTTTTATCTTTTAAATAGTCAAATACATCCATTCTTTTTTCAGAACTTTGAAGGCCTTGTACATTATATGACATGATACGAAGATTAGCCATTTTTAAAGTTGGTAAACATTGAATAATTTATGTCCTGTGCATGAAAAAAGGGGTCTGTGGTAGTGGCTGCCAAGCATTTCAATACAAAAACAAAACAAAAATCAAAGGTACAAAAAATATCAGTGGTGAAAAAGACATGATAAGCTGGAATTTATGCTCTAAGATATGCTTTAAGATATAAGATTCATAAGATGTGTTGGCATGTCTCAGAAGAGGCCATGCATACAAAGCCTGGCAACTAAGACAACCCTAATTATTGTGTGTAGATTCTTTCAGTATATAATCTTTCAGATTTCAGTTTTATAGGAAAAAAGCAAAAAAAAAAAAAAACAACAAATATAACAAAGATAAGGTACTACTTGACAAACAAACAGAACAAAAGTTTTCAGTTTAAGTAAGGCATTCATTCAAAGATCCTTAACAGTAGAAAAGGAAACGGAGAAAGGTTAGTCATCTAATTCCTTAAGCATAAAGAGTGGGTCAGAGTGAGTGGGAGACAAAACACACCAAATAACAAAAACAGACACACCACACCACTCATATGAGACCAAAGAGGGGGTAATTATATATGTTATTATACTGTAAGCATTGGTATGCACAAAGCTTGTTTGGCTTAAGTAATCTGTCCATGAAAGACATGTCAACTAGAAATATCCTGCATCGCCAGAGGGATGCAATCATATACAAGAATAAAAAAAATATATATAATAATTAACCTCATTTTGGCCTCATCTGGGTGATGCTAACAGAGAGAGAGAGAGAGAGAGAGAGAGAGAGAGAGCATCTGTATCTAAATATCATGGCAAAAATCAGCTTGTACAAACAGAATTCTGTATAAAAGGTCATTTGAGATTCTTAGATGTACATAAGTGCAGCTCCGGTTTGTGCCCATGATAATGATCGGCATTAATCATCAAGTCAGAAAGCAAAGTACATGTATCAACAAAAATGGTCTATAATGGTAGGCACCTTTAGTATTTTACACTTGAATTAAATAAGTTGTTTTTCACATGTTTAAGTATTTAAAAAAGCAGCAACAAAAAACAATAAGGCACACTTTTGTCTGATCCTAGTTCATCCTATATACAGAACCATGAGAAAACCTGTCTTTATTGTATTTGAAAGAGGTGGCTATTCCATGCCTTCCCATAGAAATAAAAGTTCTCACACTAAGCTTCAGACAAAGAAATCTTCAATCTGTAATTGTACAGCCTGGTTTGTGTAATTGCTCAAAAGACAGGTTTTTTTGCAATGAGCGACAATAATGTATTTATATTTTTGTAACAGTGAATGATCAAACAGTTACTAACAGTAGTACACTTGAGCCATGGCGCGAGAAAACTGGTCTTCAAGGCCTCCCACCAGGTCCGACACAAACCGGCCCATACAGTCCCAGGACAGGCTAGAACCTCAAAGTTTTGGGTTCAAGAAGAAGAGGGAGTGTTTTATCCTAATAGCAAAGACAGAGACACAGACCAGCTGTGCAGTTACTGCCCAGCTGATCTGCGCCCCTGTTCTCATATATGCGAAAATCTGGCCCTCCCGCGACATCGCTCACTTATGACATTCTTATAACTGTATCATATACTTTGAGGAGGCATAACTGTACCACTTTTACAAATTTAATACAAATATTGGCACAAAAAGTTTATGAGCCATATCATGAGAAAACCCATTTCTTACCAGGTTAGACCCAAGGGGCATGGTTGGCAGGATTTATAAACAGGATCACTATACAGTACAGTTGTCACGATGCTTTGAGCGATCGCGCAACGCGCAAAAAATTCTAATCCCTTCTAAAAACGTTTTGCGAGTGACTCGCGCGTCACTCGGGAGTCACTCACGAGTAACTCGCGAGTGACGCGCAAGTTTTATGTAATACAGTTTGAGAGTGACGGGCAAAGTTCTTTTGGTTCTCCCCGCATCGCACATGGATCATTGCGCGATGCGCTACTTTGACTCATTGCACTATAACATTCAAGTACATGTACTTATAAAAAGTTTTTGTAAATTACTACTTTTTTTGCTTAGTTTCAACGCTTCTTTGTAAATGACGCTCAAGGACCTCTGATGGTGGTAATGGGAGCCATAATGTATAGCTGCCTCAGATTTTGATAAAAATAAATGTTGGTCAAATGCTTCTGTTTTTGTATACATGTTTGCTGGTAGCCCATACAAGAGCCCAAGTATGTGAAATTGTTTTTAACTTAACATTAAAAAGAAAACAAAACAGCAGTTAAGTTGTATGCCATATATAAAGTACAAAAAATGGATATATACATTTGTTTCCAAAATTAACCCAAATCTGCTTGATTTATAACCACTTTTTATGTTCCATTCCCCAGAAAATGAGGGTACTGTACATTCTGTGGAACAAACTTTTGTAATCATTCTATACTAATATTGTTCACTTGTTTACACGGCCAGTAACCTCTTGCACCACAAACAGTAACATTGGTGGACTGCTTTCCTATTTTGTTTTAAAAAGTGTATTAACTTCCAAATCAACAACTTTTCAGTCAGGTCGGTACGATGCCACCACTGTCTAGGTATTAGCCAGTACCATGGGAACTTAAAATGCCTTTGTCACTGGTACAATACAGCGACGTAAAGTTTCAAATCACCATCTTTAAGGGTGTTTACAAAATTTTCCATTCATTCTCATAAAACTGCTTGCTTATTATATCATGTTAGGCATCAAAACAAGAATCTTTCAGTTCTAGATTGAAAGTGATTCTAAATAGAGGCCCTGGGTTTGATCAAATCGTGGGGAGCCGTGCTGTGCCTGAGACACACTAACCCTCCAGAGTACAGGGTACAAGAAGTAAAATGTGGCTCAATCCCAAAATTAAAGGATGCTCGGCCATAATCTAATCCAATCAAAAATAACTTTTATGATTATAATCACTTCGACACAACCATTATACTGAAACGAGACACGTGTAAGACAAGCCAAGTTCTGTTTGCGGGTGTGCCTGGAGTTTTTTCTCTGGGTTCTCATGGTTTCGTCCACCTACTGATTGGTCAATCTCATACGAGCTGAAATAATCTTGAAAGGGACATTAAAGTGAATCAGAAAAATAAATACATTGAAGGCCATGTTGTAACAGGTTTATACAGGTAAATAAATATTCATGCAAGGTTGGTTTTGTCACAATGGGCCGTGTCTGGAGAAAATGTTTTTGGTTACAATCGAACTCTAATCAAGCTGTGCAAGACATAGAAGATGGATTGCAGTTTTGTTAATTAATGACACAATTCTGAGTAACTGGCTGGTCATCGCTGATCTGGGTATAAAGTTTTGCATATAACAGATAGCAGGTTTTCATATGAGTTAACAGTGCCTTGTGTAATGTTTGGTAGTATTATACAGGTAACTGCTAAAGGTTTGTACCCAAAATGTTGACGTTGTAATATTTCAATTTTATTTCTGTGGCATTGTGCATGTTTATCGCACTTTACACAGTGTTGCATGCACAAAATATGATACAATAGTAGAATTAAAGGACTACAAGCAAGGAAAAGGGAAAAATTAAAATTTTCTCACATATGAAATTTTGACCCCCACCCCCGCTAAAATTGCCTTTTTTACACTATATGGAGGAAATAGTCAACACTTTTAATAGTTATAGGTGCAGAATACATTGGGCTTTTGCCCTAATCATGAAATACCACCACCAGAACCTTTGAGACATTGTTATGGTACTTTGAAAACGAGGCATAAAACCCCCAAGAATGTCACAGATTCTTTAACTACAACTACATGTACGTTTGGCTATTAATCAATTGTTTTTCCTTTATGTTTGGGACTATTTCGGACAGTCCTTTATGTTTGGGGCTATTTTGGACATAAAAAAAGCACAAATCAATTAGCTTGTTCACTGTGAAGTACATGCTAGCCAATTAGCCAGGCTACTGTATGACAGCGAGTTGGTGTTAGTCAATCATCAAAATTGTTTGAAGCATAACAAGACATTTTTATCAAATGAAAAAAATGATTGAGGCTCATCTTGCTTATCTTATTTTTACCATCATCTACGTAAATTAAACCACAACCCACCGCGTAAAATTGCATGCACACAAAAAGTTTAGACTAGTATTCGCGTATAAACTTGCTGGAGTTTTTTTTATATTTTCCTGGGTTTTTTTTTTATAATTTTTGTTTTTCGTGTAACTAAAATTGTTAATCGGGACGTAAAACCACAAATCAAAATAACATAGGTTTATTTTGTAACAAGTCGGTTTTACAGCTGCATATAAATATACATATGCGACATACTGTACATGTTTGTGTGTTTAAATTCAATGGTGTTTAGAGATTCACCATGAGGACCTAACAACTACAATGTAACTAATTTATGCACGTTTTTATAGTCATTACGAAAACATGCCCATGTAATATACTGACTTTTCCAAAGTTGTAAAAAACGAATACCCACGATCTATGTTTTGGAGAAAAATAAGAAAATTAGGTATACCCATGTATACCCCAGTTTTGCTATTAGAAAAGGTAACTGAGGGGCCGCCTATTGGGAAGTAGCTGCTCACTCGGCTTACGATATGTTCTCTAAGTATAAGTACCTAATTGTCATTTTGTTTTTTCCCACCTCGGTTTTTTGAGTAAGAATTTCTTTCTGATTGCGACTTTTCCTGATAATTGCCTACTTGTATCTGTTTAATTACCAAGACTGAGAAAAAAAATGCTTGGTTTAATAGAAAAAATTCTTCTCCATACGTGTATTTGGTATAGCTAAGGTACGTGACGGGGCTCACCGAAAGACCTTCTGTTTACACTATTCTCTTCTCATTATATAGATAGAAAATATACAGTGTATCAATTTTCCATCGGGTCTGATGAACATTCTCAATGTACATGTACCTCTAGCCTAGTTGCTTTTTACTACCTTTGTACCAAGCATATCTACATGTATTAAGTATGAATGCTTGGAGGGACCAGACAGTAATCGATGCAATCAAATTCAACATGAAACATTTTTTACAACACATCTTGGTCATGTGACCTTGACCATTCATATAAACTTTCATTCTCCCTTCCTAAGAATGTTCTACACAACGTTTGGCTTTGATTGGCCAAGCGGTATCGGAGAAGATCTTTGAATATTATGGTAATATACATGTATATTGCCCCTGGGGTACATTTATTTTTAGAATCATAAATATTCAGTCCATTTGGTCATTTCCATAAAGTTTTTCCCTTCAAAAGACAATTTGACAATTTTCCCCATTCAAATGCATGGGCACCCTATGTTGACCTTGCCATAAGATAGGTCAAGGTCATCCCAGGGCAATGATTTATATAAACTTTGTTGAGAGCTCCTCCCCCTAATGCTTCATGCCAAGTTTCAAAATCATAGGCCTTCTGGTTCTGGAGAAGAAGATTTTAAAGGTTTTTGCTATTTATAGCCATGGTGGCCATCTTGGTCATGTGACCTTCACAATTTATATAAACTTTCATTCCCCCATCCCAAGGATACTACATATAAAATGGCTTTGATTGGTCGAGCGGTTACTGAGAAAATTAAGTTTTACATTTAATTTGTAAATGACCTTTGGCCAAGGTCAAGAAATGACTTTGACCTTTAATACTCACAATACTTAATTAGCTCAACATGTATTAGCTCAACAATTGGTATCTACCAACTTTCAGGTCACAGGCTACAAAACTTCCTGAAAAATTTAATGTTTCTACTTTTTTTAACTGAAAAGCCTATGTAACCAAAATTGACCTTGCCCTAAAATAGGTCAAGGTCAACCCAAGGTCATGATGTATATAAACTATGATGGGCCAGAGTCCCCAATGCTACACACCAAGTTTCATTGAAATCGGTCCACCGGTTCCAGAGAAGAAGATTGTTTTTACCATATATATGGGCATGGCGGCCATCTTGGTCATGTGACCTGGACCTTTTATATAAACTTTCATTCCCCCTTCCTAGGGATACTCCACATGAAGTTTGGCTTTGATTGGCCAAGTGGTTTCAGAGGAGAAGATCTTTGAAATTGTGGACGCCGGATCATCACCCTGTATACCGTTGATGCAACTGAATATGTTACGGCACAGATTGATGCAACATTTCACGAGGGTATGGAAAAATGGAGAACGGTAAGTTGACGATTATTTCAATTTTACAGGCATAAATGCGAGGATGTCTGGGTCGTGAGTTGTAGGGAGAACAAAGTACGAATGCTTTCAGTTTTTGCCATAAGAAGTTTATTAGAAAACCTTACCTTGTGATAGAAATTATACATTTAATTGGAGGAATATGCCACCAGAGACACGAAAATTGATTACGTTTGCTAATTGCTCGAATCCTTCATCATCGTTTTTCAATGTCAAAGTTTCGGTATATACCAGAATCATTCCTTGTTTCATACCACCAAACGACAATCCCGAACCCAAACCGGCTTTTGCACAATACGGTGTTTACACACCTTGATTGGAACGTTTGGGAAACAACGTACGTCAATGTGTTCATTGCCTGGATGCAAGCTACGTCTAAGATGTGTTGTTAAAGAATGAGGCTACGTACGGCGGATCTTTGGGCCGAAAATGATATTTCTTACGGCGGACAAATCGTAGAATGGAAATAATGTTCAATTTTAGACATTTTCTGCTGTGAATTGACAGATTCAATATCAATTTGGATAAACATATATATATCGCTTAACATATTTGTTGTACTTATCTACACGCGTTGCAGAATTATTAATATACTTAAGGAATAAAGAAACGCAACAAACACTTTGGGTCACTGTAGTCAGGATGTGTGTGGTGAAACTGGTCTTACTACATGATCGCGATATCTTTACGTCAAATTACAGCAGTTAAAGCCTTGTCAGTTACGTTTGCTTGATGGCGTGCGCATAACCTCACTGGCCTACAGTCACGCACACTGGAAACATGGTCAATAAAAGTCAAATTTGAACCAAAACTAATTTTATTGTTTCCAAATCTGCTAAAAGTGATTGCAGATGTGATCATTGACCGTGGGTAGCATTTGTTGTGATTTGGGACGTTTAACGCCACCTAAGTCAATGCCAAAACAAACGTTAGGTGCTCATTACT
This sequence comes from Rugalucina vietnamica, assembly GCA_964017185.1. Taxonomy (NCBI): domain Eukaryota; kingdom Metazoa; phylum Mollusca; class Bivalvia; order Lucinida; family Lucinidae; genus Rugalucina; species Rugalucina vietnamica. The sequence continues at coordinate 47,848,324 of OZ024870.1, forward strand.
ACAGTAATTGTGGCGTCATTGTTGCTTGAAAAGCATGCCGTGTCGTCTTTTGGTTCGATGAATACCGTATAAACACAAAACGTTCACATCGAAAATTGTAAATGACGTTAATTGCTTATCATTCATTATTGTGCACTTTTGCATTCCATTAGCCAGTTTTGACGCAACAAGGCATGACACCCAAGTATGCAAGCACGCCAGTCTTAATGGCATATTTTCTAGTCGATGTCATATTACCAAGCGTGTACAGTATTTGGAATATTCACCTTCGCCCCGACGCTTGCGTAACGATTTGCTTTTTTTCCATGGCTTTTGTCGTTTTGACGTTAATTTTATCAACAAAATGACGTTTTCTCATTTCATCACATGCTACATGCAGTCTGCAAGAAATTTCTAAAAAAGATTTCATCAAAATGTTAAAAACATACGTTACAGTTGAACTTTTATGTGTTGCGTATTTTAAGTAAGATGAAGAGTATAGAACCATACCCAGCGGGCACATGACGTAAAAATGACGTCATACCAAAGGTCGATCTGACGTCATTTTGCGTCATGTGCCTGCTGGGATATATACACATTGTACCTATCCACCCTAATGCAGCGAGTACCTTACATTTGACGGAAGGATAAATTTCAACAAATATTGCACAAATCAGGCATGTAAAGTTTGAAAAGAATAAAATATATAAGTTAGATCCTTTGGAAGCAGTGAAGACGTTGAAAGGTATGTAATATAATATGGGTCGCATCGTGAGAAAACCAGATTTTTGTCTATGCGAAAACAAAGGCGCAGATCAGCTTCGCAGTGACTGCGAAGCTTATCAGCGTCTTTGTTTTCGCTACTCGGATATCACATGTTTTCTACTTCCTACATCTGAAATTTCAAGCTTCTAGCCATCTTCTGTGCTTGTACAGCTCGGTTAGTGTCAGACCTGGTTGGAAACCCAAAGGCCGGTGTTCTCGCGTCGAGGCTAAATTATGATAATCAATAATTTGTATGTGACGTAAAGATACTGCGATCATGTAGTAAGACCAGTTTCACCACAGACTTGCATCACACATCCTGACTACAGTGACCCAATGTGTTTGTTGCGTTTCTTTATTCCTTAAGTATATTAATAATTCTGCAACGCGTGTAAGTACAACAAATATGTTAAGCGATATATGTTTATCCAAATTGATATTGAATCTGTCAATTCACAGCAGAAAATGTCTAAAATTGAACATTATTTCCATTCTACGATTTGTCCGCCGTAAGAAATATCATTTTCGGCCCAAAGATCTGCCGTACGTAGCCTCATTCTTTAACAACACATCTTAGACGTAGCTTGCATCCAGACAATGAACACCTTGACGTACGTTGTTTCCCAAACGTTCCAATCAAGGTGTGTAAACACCGTATTGTGTAAAAGTCGGCTTGAGGTCATGATTGTCGTTTGGTGGTATGAGACAAGGAATGATTCTGGTATATACCGAAACTTTGACATTGACAAACGATGATGAAGAATTCGAGCAATTAGCAAACGTAATCATTTTTCGTGTCTCTGGTGGCATATTGCTCCAATAAAATGTATATTTTCTGTCACAGTGTAAGGATTTTTAACGAACTACTTATGGCAAAAAATGAAGGCATCCTTACTGTGGTTTCCCTAAAACTCACGACTCGACATCGTCACATTAATTGAAATAATCGTCAACTTACCGTTTTACATTCCTCACTAACCTCGTGAAATGTTGCATCAATCTGTGCCGTAACATATTCAGTTGCATCAACGGTATACAGGGTGATCATGGCCATCGTAAAAGCTCATCTTGTGAGCCTTCGGCTCCTGAAGGTGAGCTAAAAAGTTCCAATGTGTTCGAGTTCAGATTTATCCTGAGCGAAATTGGGGTGAATTCTTATGCAGCAATTTTTACCGGAATGGACAGGCGTCACAAATTGGTACCAGATTGGCCCTGTAAATGCTCACCTGAGATCTGGGATATACCTTGCCATAAAATAGGTCAAGGTCATCTGGGGGTTATGGTTATACAAACTTTGTAAAGCTCCATTCACTGATGCTTCAGGCAAAGTTTCAAAATCATGGGTCTTCTAACTCTGAAGAATCAGATTTATAAAGATTTTTGCTATTTATAGCCATGGTGGCCAGCTTGGTCATGTGTCCTTAGCCATTTATATTAACTTTCATTCCCCTTTTCTAACGATGCTACACATAAAGTTTGGCTTTGACTGGCCAAGCGGTTTCAGTGAAGATGTTTGAATATTATGGTCATATACATGTATATAGCCCTGGGGCGGGGGCAGACAACGCCCTGAGGACCTTTTTTCCATAAACAAATCTTCTGTCCATTTGCATACTCCCAGCAAAGTCCCCCCATTCAATTACATTTTACTAATTTTCCCCATTCAAATGTACGGGAAACCTATGTCAGCCTTGCCAAAGAATAGGTCAAGGTCATCCCAAGGTCATGATTTATATGAAATTTGTAGAGTTCCTCTCCCTGATGCTCCATGCCAAGTTTCAAAATCATAGGCCTTCTGGTTCTGGAGAAGAAAATTTTTAAAGGTTTTTGCTATTTATAGTCATGGCGGCCATCTTGGTCATGTGACCTTGACCATTTATATAAACTTTCATTCTCCTTTCCTAAGAATGCTCCACATGACATTTTGCTTTGATTGGCCAAACAGTTTCAGAGAAGAAGATATTTGAATATTATGGTAAGATACATGTATATTGCCCCGGAATGGGGGTAGGGACCTGCACCTAGCATCCATTTTTTTCAGAATCATAAATCTACTGTCCATTTGCCCATTTCCATAAAGTTTTTCCTTTCAAATGACATTTTGACAATTTTCCTCATTCAAATGCATGGGTGACCTATGTTGACCTTGCCCTAATATAGGTCAAGGTCGTCCCAGGGTCATGATTTATATAAACTTTGTAGAGCTCCTCCCCATGATGCTTCTTGCCAAGTTTCAAAATCATAGGCCTTCTGGTTCTGAAGAAGAAGATTTTTAAAGGTGTTTGCTATTTATAGCCATGGTGGCCATCTTGGTCATGTGACCTTGACCATTAATATATAGTTTTGTACCTCCATCCCTATACTACATACAAAATTTGGCTTTAATTGGTCAAGTGGTTACTGAGAAAATTAAGTTTTACATTTAACTTGTAATTGACCTTTGGTGGCCAAGGTCAAGAAATGACCTTGACCTTTTACATTCACAACACTTCATTAGCTGTCTGTATCTACCAACTTTCAGGTCACAGGCTACAAAACTTCCTGAAAAATTCAATGTTTTCACTTTTTTTCCATTGAAAATCCTATGTAACCAAAATTGAGCTTGCCGTAAATAGGTCAAGGTCAACCAGAGGTCATGATTTATATCAACTATGATGGACGTGAGTCCCCAATGCTACAAACCAAGTTCCGTTGAAATCGGTTCACCCATTCAAGAGAAAAAGATTTTTTATGGTTTTTACCATAATTATATGGGCATGGCGGCCATTTTGGTCAAGTGACCTAGACCATTTATATAAACTTTCTTTCTCCCTTCCTAAGGATGCTCCATATGAAGTTTCGCTTTGATTGGCCTAGCGGTTTCAGAAAAGAAGATGTTTAAAATTATGAACGACGGACGACGGAGCATGGGTATACTATCAGCTCACTGTGAGCCTTCGGCTCAGGTGAGCTAAAAATATTATAAAAACTTACAATACAAGTGGCAATCACAAACCATTTGATATACAAAAACAGTTCTTGTCTGCCAAAAAAAAAGTTCAGTCTGGGGTTGACATAAGGTTTTGAGCAGCACTTGCCCAGCGGGCAAGCTGCATTTATTGCAGCTTGCCCCCAGGTTCTGAATTTGCCCAAGGGAGGGCAAGTTGGATTTTATTTTTGCTTGTCCCCCCAGTAAGTGGTCAACTCGTACCAGAGTCAACTCGTACCCAAGTCAACTCGTACCCATTTTGGTCAACTTGTACCCGAGTTAACTCGTACCCAAGTCAACTCATACCTTAGTATTTTTATTCTTATTTTGCTTGAGTTGAGCCGCATGGTATGAAAAACAGAAATGCAAACAGGTCAAAAGCCGAAAAGTTTATATATACAAGGTAAAAAAACCACAAACAAACATATTCTATATTGGTCATTACTTGGATAAAAATGCTATAATAATTAGGTACGTAGTATAATTTAAAGTTTATCTTTATTTTACCAAATCATTGCTATCAGAAAACAAAATTAAAGCAGGTCAAAAAGAAGTCAATTAATGACACAAACCAATTTTCACCTATTATAAGTGTGCCAAACTTTCAACAAATTACAATGTATGCCATATTAATTAGATTATAATCGCCAGTAATGATTTTGCTAGTGGGTGTGATCTTTAATTGGATTATCTGTGGTACTAATAATAAAAGGCATAATTTATAAAACAGAATAATTGTTTGAAACAAGATTGCCTGCAGCAAAAACATAGCAAGAACAAGAACAAAACTTTATTATGAATCAGAATCTCAGACCATGCGCTGGTGGTATATGAGAAAATCAGGAAATCGAAATTTGGAACATGGCAACCGAAAACTGAAATCTGCCCCGAAGACAAGAGATGTGCAAGTACGAGTCTTGCTAGCCTATAATAATTCACTAACTGTGTGTCCGGCACACAGTCTGATCCAATCGGGCGGCACAACCTTTCAAGTCAAATTTTGCAGCCGTCTCCTGATGGGACAAGCACATGCACATATTTCGTATTCGGGTTACAGAAAGAAATAATTATGTAAGCTATCTAGAGTGAGAACTACCGTTGAACTGTAAAACTGTAAACAAAATGTATAAGTCTTGGGGAACTAGTGTGCATACTTAATGAGGTGAAAATAATGGATTGGATTGGCCTAACTTGAAGTATTAACTTTTAAAATTAACATACAATATGAAAAAAGTAGAATGCCGCTGTCTCGTTCTTTGGGTAAATTCACTTATTCTGATACCTTAACATGACCACACCTGATTACCGACAAATTGTCAGGATTCTGTCTCAATGATAAATTGTTGTACAAAATAACGGTAGTTTCTGTTAAATATTTAAACTGATTAAAAGAAATTACCCTTTTATGAGACAGAAATATGACAATGCCGTGAATCAATATCGGGCCCTATAATATTTATTCGTGTATTTGTGAATTAAAATCTATAGCTAGATTCAAGATTACTGACCAAGTTATTAACATCTATTCTAGCCGGTGCTTTGGGTTGAGAGGCCCTCGATTCGATCCTCGTCAGGGGCATCGTTTGTTGTGGCCCTTGTTAGTCAATTTCCACAGATGAATATATAAATATGTATTTTATGGTAGCGACTTTAAATAAAGATTAAGAAGAATATAAGGTGCATTATATATATCAATATATATCAATTAATATATATTATTATTACCTACCTACCTACCTACCTAACATTATTTTCACCTAACATTACCTTAATATCTATCTATCTATCTATCTATCTATCTATCTATCTATCTATCTATCTATCTATCTATCTGATATAGTACGAGTTGACCAAAACAGGTACGAGTTAACCAAAATGGGTGCGAGTTAACCAAACTGGGTACGAGTTGACCAAAATAGGTACGAGTTGACTTGGGCCGTACGAGTTGACCAAAAAGTAGGTACGAGTTGACCAAAATGGGTACGAGTTGACCAAAATGGGTACAAGTTGACTTGGGTACGAGTTGACTAGGGTACGAGTTGACCAGAAAGCGTCCCCCCCCCCCCCACCCCCCAAAAAAAACAAAAAAAAAAAAAACAAATAGCCCAAGGGCAACTAGAAATTGGCTTCAAGCATGGCTTTCAGTATACCCCCCGCAAAATTATCTGAAGCTGGCCAACAACTTCCTAAGTCAAACATGCAGAAAATTTGTCAAAGATATCTTTTCAGCATTATTATATAATCCTTCATGTACATCCCCAGTATGCCAGTCACATCTATAAGATATTAAAAGAATATATTAAAAGCTTGAGGTTGATTTCACTGTATGCACTATGATCATTGTTTATCATGAGAAATGGTAAAAATTGGCTAAGTTAAATAAAAGCTGTAAAGGACTAGGGCATTTAACGCCTGATTTTGGCCTCAGATTTTGCTAAAAAATAAATTTTGGAATTTAGGTGAGAAAACTATTCCTTAAAACAGCCATATGTCTCTTCTATTAAAAACAAGAACAAGTACTTCATTTATCCTACAAGCATGGCAACGCCCAGAAGAACCATAGATAGAGCACATTCTGCACTTTTTGGTATATTTTGGACCATTTCTGAACACATTTTTAAGTGCCAGCCCACACTCCGAACAAAATTATACTCAGCATACAATATCTCTGGATGATACTTCATAATTATTTCACAATAAGAAATTGTTCGTCGCGTGGGCCAGTAGTTGAAAATGATGTTGAATGGTGAAAAATAGACCCAAAATTGCAAAAAGTGATATTTGTATGGTTTTCGGAGCGTTGCCATGGCAACATGTGTAATTTGAATGTGATAGTTGTGCTAGAGTTTATAAGCAGGGACCTATACCTGCTATGTGCAATACGTTTCTCCTCAAAATTCCAAAATTCAGTTTTTTATCAACACATGAGGCCAAAATCAGGCCTTAAATTCCCTAGGCCTTTGTCAAAAATTAAATTTTCAGCATGAAAATTATTCATGCACGTCTAAAATATATCTGGAACAAAATTACAAAGAATCTAAAAGAAACACTGAAAGCCCTAGGAGGAGTTGATTTCACAAAGTATGCACTACCAACCATTATTGTATATAATTATACTCTTCGTCAAAAGTTTAGCATAATTATATGTCTAAAATGAAGGAAACCGTCTGGTAAAACCTTACCTCAGTGAATAAATATGTTGACGCAATCACCCCTATCCGATGCCATGGTTACAGCGGAAACAACCAGTGCTTTTTTGGATTCAAAATCGGCAGTTATTTAGATACTGAATGACAAAAGAAAAGGCTACTGTTTTGAAAGTGCGATTTTCGACACATTTTTAAAACCGTCTTAAAAAGCACTCAAATTCAACATCATAAAACGAAACTTAGTTCAATCTTTAGTCCACAGACAGAATAATGATGTGGTATAGACATCATTATCCTAGCATTTGAGATGTAGACATTAGACATCATTAGCGACAAACTTATTTTCAAAATGTTTAACATTGCAATTTTGCTATACGTTCTATACATTTTTGGTCTTTCCAGAAATGTCAGAGTTTAACTTTCATCTCTCATTTTTTGTATGTAACAGGTTGTTCCAACATACGCTTCCTTGATCTGGGTGTGAATTTTGTACAGACGTGTCATATGAGGTGCAGAATTCAGATTTTAGAAATACGGCTTATTATCAAAATAATGAATATTGTAGCACATAAATCTTAAAAATCTTAGACAAATTTTTCATTTGTTCTTTGCTACGACATGCTACAACATGCTTCCTTTCTAAATCCGTGAATTGCGAATCTGTTCTATGTTTTTGAAATATTTTGTGGGCATTTAACTTTTGCACTTTAAAACTAGAATATGCTAAACTTTTGTCGAGGTGTATATATAAGCAATGGTCAAGAAATGGCTATGTTGAAAAATGATGTAAAATTGTCAAATATCATTTTTTCAGTATTATAATTATTCATGCACATCTTCAATATGTGTGGAACATGTCTGCAAAGTATTGAAAAGAAATACTGAAAGCCCTAGGAGCAGTTGATTTCACAAACCATCACTGTATTTTGCGGGCATTTAACTTTTGCACTTTAAAACTAGAATATGCTAAACTTTTGTCGAGGTGTATATATAAGCAATGGTCAAAAAATGGCTATGTTAAAAAATGCTGTAAATTTGTCAAAAATTAATTTTTCAGTATTATAATTCTTCATGCACATCTTCAATATGTGATCAAATGTGAGGAACATGTCTGCAAAGTAAAAAAATACTGAAAGCCCTTGGAGGAGTTGATTTCACAAAGTGTGCACTACCAACCATTATTGTATATAAGCAATGGTCAAAAAATGGCTATGTTAAAAATTGCTGTAAATTTGTCAAAAATTATTTTTTCAGCATTATAATTCTTCATGCACATCTTCAATATGTGTGGAACATGTCTGCAAAGTATTGAAAAGAAATACTGAAAGCCCTAGGAGGAGTTGATTTCACAAACTATGCACTACCAACCATTGTTGAATATGGCAATTATCGAAAATTGGCTAAGTTCAAAATGCTGTAAATTTGTCAAAATTCAATTCTTCAGCACAATACTTCTTCATGCATATCTTCAATATCTCTGGCACATATCTGCAAAGTATCAAAAGAGAATATTGAAAGCTGTAGGAGGAATTGATTTCACAAAGTATGCACTATTAGCACTATGGTAAACATTCTATGTATAGGTTTAAAAAGTCCCATAACTCTTGCAAAACTGACCCTTTGGCCCCTAAATTCATATCATACGTGTGTTGTCTAATGGTGCAGGTGTGTTGAAAATTTTAAGAACATTGGGCAAAAACTACTTAAGTAATTCAACAAAGATGTCAAAATGTTGACGGAATGATGGAATCACGGACAGGCTGAAAACAGTATACTCCCCTAAAACTTCGTTTTGCGGGGGGGGGGGGGGGGGGGGGGTAACTCACCATCTTTTGACAGTATTTCCAGCTGTTTGAGTTTCTCTGCACATTTTTCATACTCCTCTTTCCACTGAACTCCTTCTTCCTGGCTTCTCATACTTCTACCTAAAAATAGGTCAGCATCAATTCTGAACACCAGATTAAGAAAAAGTACAAGAAGGCAAAGATCAGGAGAGGGCCAATCAGAAAAAGATTCCCTATCAAACAAACTGAGGTGGGAAAAAACTAAATTAACAATCAGGTACTTATACCATGAAAACATATCGCAAGCCGAATGAGCAGCTATTTTCCCAATGGGTGGCCACTCAGTTACCTAAACTTAACTAAAAATATGAAAACATACATAAGGCGCCAACAGCACAAATACATAAAACAAAAAAAAAAAAAACACCACAGAAGTATCGCCTTGGAACATCAGTAACACAAAGTTACTAGCGGGCTTAAACCGGTTTTACATGGCCATAACCTCACCCTCAGCTTCTGCAGTGGTTCATAACATTTAGTTATTGATCCTCGGCCCTCGAGGTGAATCTCTAACTAGTCAATGAATCATCAAGAACAAACAAATAAATCACGATAAACATCCTGATGAATCAAAAACCAGGACTCACAGATTGAGTAAGCTGCCCGACGATGGAGATCCCTGGGCGCCGAATAACCTACAAACTCCGGAGCAAAAGAAAAACACCAGTAGGACCCCAGTGGGCCAAGCTCTGGCCCCAACCAACAATAAGAGCTGTCGCAGGACAGCGTGCTCGACTGCTTCTGACCTTTGTCAAACATAAGGCCAAACCTGACCAGTATCCCATACATCTTTTTGCCTTGATGCAATAAGGCAAAATCAATGAACCATGAAAGTTAACTATAACTACCTAAGATTTAGAGGTCTCACTCATATTGTGAAAGAAGTGTGTTCATATACCAACTGAGTGCCAAGACACAGGGCAAAATCACTGAACCGTGAAATAAGGTCACACTGACCTATAAGTATTTCAGGGTCAAAGGTCTAGTGATACTTACTCGTAATGTGAAAGAAATATGATCATATACCCATTTAGTGTTGAGATATAAAGCAAAATCACTGAACCATGAAATTAGGTCATAGTGACCTATAAGTATGTTTGGGTTAAAGGTCTGGTCATACTCTTTCATAATCAGAAAGAAGTATGAAAAAATACCAACTGAGTGTCGAGATATGAGGCCAAATCACTGAACCATGAAATTAAGTCACAGTGACCCACGAATACTTTACGGTCAAAAGTCTTGTCATACTTATACATATCGTGAAAGCAGTATGTCCATATACCAATTGAGTGCCGAGATATAAAGGAAAATCACTGAACCATGAAATCAGGTCATATTGACCTAGGACTACTTTAGGGTCAAAGGTCTTGTCATACGCGAACATAGTGTGAACGAAGTTTGTTCATAAACCACTTGAGTGCTGAGATATAAGGCAAAGTCACTGAACCATGAAATTAGGTCACAGTGACCTATAAGTATATTGGGGTCAAAGATCTGGTCATACTCACTCATAATCTGAAAAAAGTATGAAAATATACTAATTGAGTGTCAAGATATAAGGCAAAATCACTGAACTGTGAAATTAGGTCACTGTGACCTAGGACTACTTCAGGGTGAAAGGTCTTGTCATACACAAACATACTTTGAAAGAAGTTTGTTCATAAACCATTTGAGTACCGAGATATAAGGCAAAATCACTGAACCGTGAAATTAGGTCACAGTGACCTATAAGTATATTGGGGTCAAAGGTCTGGTCATACTCACTCATAATCTGAAAAAAAGTATGAAAATATACTAATTGAGTGTCACGATATAAGGCAAAATCACTGAACCCTGAAATTAGGTCACAGTGACCTAGGACTACTTCAGGGTGAAAGGTCTTGTCATACGCTAACATACTTTAAAAAAAGTTTGTTCATAAACCATTTGAGTACCGAGATATAAGGCAAAATCACTGAACTGTGAAATTAGGTCACAGTGACCTATAAGTATATTGGGGTCAAAGGTCTGGTCATACTCACTCATAATCTGAAAAAAGTATGAAAATATACTAATTGAGTGTCAAGATATAAGGCAAAATCACTGAACCATGAAATTAGGTCACAGTGACCTATAAGTGTATTGGGGTCAAAGGCCTGGTCGTACTCACTCATAATCTGAAAGAAGTAAGAAAATATACTAATTGAGTGTCAAGATATAAGGCAAAATCACTGAACCATGGAAAGTAGGTCAACCAACCCTTTCCGTCGTGACACACAAGTCGGTGTCACAAAGTCAAAAGATGAATGACCAACCATCTTCCTAGGTCGTTTCTATTAAGAAATAAAAAGAAAAAAAATTGGGTGTTCTAGATTTTGACCTCGAGCCCCGCCCCCCTGACTCACACCCGGTGCGATGCCATGGAACCTAAAGTGTACGAAGTAAAAATGCTTTATGATAAGTTGTATCAAGATATGGACTCCTTGTAAAAGTTACACAGCAATACATCTATTTTTTACAGTGTTCTAGTTTTTAACCTCCAGCCCCACCCCCCAGGCATGGACCCAGAGATCCGATGCCATGAAATGAAACTCAACCCTACAAGGTACCTATGGTCCCAGTATGAAAGCCCTCTGATAAAAACTTTTCAACATATAGACTTCAAGAATACAATATCACAGAAAAGCCATTATTATTAATGGTGTTCTAGATTTTAACCTCTAGCCCCTCCCCCTGGCAAGGACCCAGGGACCTGATGCCATGGAATGAAAGCCGACCCTACAGGGTGTCAATGGCCCAAGTGTCAATGCTTTCTGATGATATGGACTTCTAGAAAACTTTAACACAATAATAGTTTTTTTTTAGGTGTTCTAGATTTTAACCTCCAGCCCCACCCCCCAGGCCTGGACCCAGGGACCCGATGCCATAGAATGAAAGCTAACCCTACCAGGTATCTATGGTCCAAGTATGAATGCTTTCTGATGAGTGGTTGTCAAGATATGGACTTCTAGAAAACTTTAACGCAAGTGTGACGCGCACGGGAACGGGAACGCACACGGGAACGTGGACGACCGGGGTGACTGCAATAGCCCCACCGGCGTGCGGTTAAAGAAGGCAGCATAGTTATCAACCATGATTGGGTTAAAAACTAAGCATGCAGACTGTCACATAACATTCAAGTTATAACCTATAAGTCTGTAGTATGTTATGATTTTTCTGAACTGAAAAGAAAAATCATTACTTCCTATAAGTTTCATAAAATTCAGGTTCCGAAAGGCCCTCACTTAAAAGCATATTTAACCCAACATTATACTTGGAAATCAATTCATAGTGTCTACAATAAAATTTAGAAAAGATTTTTCGAAGTTTATCATACCGATAGCCCTGTTGGAGAAGTTTGGCCGTTAAACATTTATTTCGAGCGTTGAAGTCTGTAACATGATTGCAGACTCTAGCAAACCTAATAGTTGCGAAATGTATACACCATAAGAAGTACGACGAGGAATGTCACCATCCAAAAACGGAAAATTTACTATATCAAAATCAAAGTCATCGCGCTTATAATAAATTTTAGAAGAAACAAATCCATTTGAAACAGAAAGATGTAGATCTAAAAAGGGGGCTTCGGTATCTGAGATATTGGCTTTGTTCAACTGTAGTTCAGGTGGATAAATTTGATCGACCATACTTTCAAAATAAGGGTTGTCAATGTTCAAAAGGTCATCGAGGTACCTAGAGGTGGAATTAAAAGCCTCGATAACATCAGCTTGATTATCATGGTTAAGAGAATCCATGAAATCTCTTTCGTAGTAGTATAAAAATAAATCAGCTACGAGAGGTGCACAATTGGTACCCATAGGAATTCCGACAATTTGTCTGTATAACTTGGTCCCAAATCTAATATAAATATTATCCAGGAGACATAAGGCGTCGCACACATTCTGACATGACCAAAGTGTATACCGACTTTGGTCAGAGGAAGTGAAAAAAGCCTTTCTGTCATTACATGCCAAATAAAGTGAACCATAGTATTTTAATGCCCTTTTGAAGGTTCACTCTATCAAATCCAGAAGTTTTTCTACATTGTGTGTGCTCATGAGAATCACCTCAGCGAGCCGATTCTTTTAAGTGGCCTCAAGATAGGTTTTTATGAAAATCTAACACAAAATCTTACTTTTCAATTATCACTCGGATATAAAATAATTATCATTGGATCGAAGATTATCATAAGTTATCATCAAACACTCCCTATCACTGGTCTGATACAATATAATTAATACTTTTATATTGTGTTTTCCTTCAGCAGACCTCTTGAATAAATACTCAGGCTCAGCATCCTTAAAAATGAATTTAAAGTATCAGTCACACCAGGCGAACGGACGTCAAACGGGTTAAGTCCGTTGGTGTCCGTTGGCATCCGTTCCTTATCCGGTGAACCCGTTCCGTGTCCGTTGATGTCCGTTTTACCCGTTGGTGTCCGTTGACAAGTTTTGTGCATGTTCAAAACTTGGAACGGGTTCCAACGGGTTAGACCGGATAAATGAATCCGTTGGGCGTCCGTTGGTTGTCCGTTAGCTGTGCGTTGGTATCCGGTTTGCCCGGTACTTATCCGTTCTACATTCGGTAGTCATCCGGTAGATACCCGTTCGCGTCAGGTCGAAAGTGGTGGCCAACGGACGACTAACGGACATGTAACGGTTAAAACGGTCTGGAACGGACGGGGACCGTTTGCTAAACGGACAACAACGGACAGGGAACGTTCAAGTAACGAATATAAGCTCTGTTTCATGTGATCGAACCAAATACCTCAATCTTACACTGCATGAAAAAACGCGTTTAATTTGTCATAATATCCGCACAAAACGTAATTAAATTTCAAATTTAATTGAATTATTGCGAGTTTGCTTTGGAATCATATTTCAAAGATACTTTTCGTTTACTTTAAGTTTAATGCAACGTAAACTGTTACAGTTTACTGCGTTTATGTGCAAATTATACCAAAACAAAACGTAAAACCTAAAGAAGGTAAACTCAAATTATATTCCTTGTAAACGTGGAATTGTGTCAGCTTAAATTCATAAAAAAACTTGGGGTTTAATTTGACGTAAATTTGACGTAAATTTGACAATACATGCAGAATCGTAATTGGCGAATAATGTTTTATGCAACACACACACACAAAAAAAAAAAAAAAAAAAAAAAAAAAAAAGAAAGAAAATGAAAAAAGAAGAAGAAGAAAAAAAAGAATGGCATTCACAGCGGGATTCGAACCCACTGTTTTTGCGGATTTCCCTTGTACGGGCTACCATTTCCCCCCTGCACCCCAAGTCTTCCCAGACCCAGGTTCCAAGTCCGTTTTCGCACCAGCCTACGCGAGGAATCATACCAGCGGATCTTCGATTGAAAGATGTAAGTGATTGGAGGGTGAGATACAACACATTAAACATTATACCCTAACAACGTACTAGCACATTCCGCCATATCAACAGTTGGTATAAGGACTGAAATTTAAGAAAATAAGCTTTTGCTTTTTAGGGTCGAAGTTTGATGAAATTTACGGTGATAGAAAATTCCAAGTTTTATAACATTTAATTCTTTCCCTCACACATGAAATTTTCAAGCCGTTTACTTGGAGTTTAAGAGGTACAAAAACTTCACATTTTATTTATATTTTAAATTTGAATTTGAATTTCTAAACGAATTGTTGGACATATAATTGTGCATTATATTCTTATATATCAGGAATATACTTTAAGTTTAAGTGTCCCAACAATTTCACATTTTCTTTATCTTAAATCTTAATTAAATCTTAGACGTCAAATTATTTCTAATTTAATTCATGCTTATACACAGGTAAACGCGGAATAGAAAGCATAACAAAATGTTTAAACAACGTCAAGTTTTGTGTCACCTAAAATTTGAATTAAATATAAAACTCCGAGTTGTATGGCATTTACGAAAACGTAAACTTGCTTAAACGCGTTTTTTCATGCAGTGTTAAAAGATGCGACTTGCCCAATCCTACACTCATTTTATTTATATCACTTTGTGTGTTAGGACATTCAGGAATATAGAATATTAGTTGAATAAAATATTTGTGCAATGGACTGTCGTGTAAGAGCCGGCCTTGAGTGCCAAGCAGCGCTGATCCAGGCTGAGACAGACCTGCTTGGGGTCAGTATTGATGAGCATGAACTGGCCAGTATTTATACCCGTTTCATCCGTCACGTGACCGTTTAAACACGTTCGTTTACCGTTAGACGACCGTTTTGACCGTTTCTCGTGCGGTTCATGTTCGTTCTGTCCGGTATACATCCGTTCCTCATCCGGTAATATCCTTTAGTTAAACCTTCCTTGTCCGTTCTGTCCGTTGGTTAACCGTTCCTTGTCCGTTACAAATGCGGTTCTCGTCCGGTTTACACGTTCCTGAAATCTTCCGCGATGGTCTTCACCGCCCTCGAGACGACTTTTGGGAACGGATATCAACGGACAAGTATTTTTTGCATATTTTCTGTCCGTTCGGCATCCGTTGGAACCCGTTCTCTGGTCTGACTGATCCTTAAGGATTAGAATATTTATTCTAAAAAAGTTCTTTCTCAATACTAGATAAAATCATAAGGAAATGACATACACGTAGGCTGAGCAAAACGTTTGTGGACTTTGTCAATAAAATCAAAGGAACTGATGCGAAATCTCTGAAATTACTGTATGTTCGCGATCAAGGATCACGTCAAAACCCATATTCAGTTTGCCTAGATTTTGAAAGCCTGCATTGAGAAACATGCATAAGTAATGCCTGTAATTGTGTGTTGTTGTGGAAGCCTGACATCCTGTGCACACAACAAAACAAGTTTAATTAGAAAATTTTACATATACTTGCCAAACGTTAGTTTTAGGGGGGTAGGGGTAATTTTTTTGACAAACCACAGGACCAATGGTCCTGTAAACGCTCACCTGAGATCAGCTGCATATACCAATAAACATGTTTGAATATTATGGTATTTAACTCCAGTGCAGGGGCAGATAAGCCCTTGGGCCATTTTCTTTTTTCAGAATCTTCAATATTCTGTCCATTTGCCAATTTCCTGTTGGCTTTTTCCTTCAAATGACATTTTAACAGTTTTCCCAATTCAGATGCACAGGCAACCCATGTTGACCTTGCCATAAACTTGGTCAAGGTCATCACAGGGTCATGATTTATATATACATTGGAGTACTTTAGCCATCGATGCCTCATGCCAAGTTTCCTTGAAATCAGTCTATTGGTTTCAGAGAAGATGATTTTTGATGGGTTTTTACCATATATGGGCATGGCGGCCATCTTGGTCATGTGACCTAGATTATTTATATATACATTGATTCCCCCATTCCATAGATGCTTCACTTAAAATTTGGCTTTGTTTGGCCGAGCGGTTTCAGAGGAGAAGACGTTTGAATATTATGGAAATATACATGTATATTGCCCCGGGGTGGGGGCACATGAGCCCCTGGGGTCCAATTTTTTTCAGAATCATTAATATCCAGTCCTACTGCCCATTTCCTGCAAGACTTTCACTTTAAATGACATTTTAAAAGTTTTCCCCATTCAAATGCATTGGTGACCTATGTTGACCTAATTCCCGTACAATAGGTCAAGGTCATCACAGGGTCATGATTTATATACACATTGTAGTGCTTGAGCCATCGATGCTTCGTGCCAAGTTTCGTTGAAATCGGTCAACCGGTTCTGGAGAAGAAGATTTTTTAACGGTTTTTACCATATATGGGCATGGCAGCCATCTTGGTCATGTGACCTGGATTTTTTATATACATATTTGTAACCCCTTCCTATTGATGCTTCACATAAAATTTCGCTTTGATTGGCCAAGCGGTTTCAGAGGAGAAGATGTTTGAATATTATGGAGATATACATGTATATTGCCCCGGGGTGGGGGCGGATGAGCCCCTGGTGCCCAATTTTTTTCAGAATCATTTATATTCAGTCCTACTGCTCATTTTCTGCAAGATTTTTCCTTAAAATGACAATTTAACAATTTTTCCCATTCAAATGCATTCGCGACCTATGTTGACCTTGCCGTAAAATAGGTCAAGGTCATCATAGGGTCATGATTTATATACACATTGTAGTGCTTGAGCCATTAATGCTTCATGCCAAGTTTAGTTGAAATCGGTCCAGTGGTTCCGGAGAAGAAGATTTTTGAAGGGTTTTTACCATATATGGGCATGGCGGCCATCTTGGTCATGTGACCTGGATTATTTATATACACATTGGTTCCTTCTTCCCATAGATGCTTCATGTAAAATTTGGCTTTGATTGGCCAAGCGGTTTCAGAGGAGAAGATCTTTGAAAATGGTGGACGACGGACGGACGACGGACGGACGGACGGACGACGGAGCATGGGTATACTATAAGCTCACCTTGTGAGCCTGACGGCTCAGGTGAGCTAAAAATCTTGATACCAAAAACCAAGATTTTCTCAAGTATCAATCAAAATACATGGTAATTTAAGATAACATTTGCAGCGTAAAACAATGCTGCAATTTCCTGCAAATGGTCACATTTTGATAAAAACGAGTTAAAATATTTGAATGATTTTGTCAAATAATTATTTTAACTATAACTTTTGAACATTGCCTGTAATGCCTATATCATACAGTGTCATCATTCAGGTGTATCACAAATACATACTGTCTACATGAATTCAAGGTGAATACTCTACATGTCTGATAAATGTACCTTCTTACACATGCAAGCAACAACAAATAATGGACTATTTGTGCTTTAAGGCTAGTACAGTAAATATTTGACCACTTCTTTTGAGCAGCACAGTTTGTTTGACATAACATTTAGCAAAACATACAACCTGATGACTATGTAGACCATGACTTGCCTCAAATATGCAAACACAACAAAGGCAGGGTGGTCACACAATTTTGAAAATCAAATTCCCTGATTTTTTCCTGATATTTCCCTGATCTGGACTCAATTTTCCCTGATAAAATTTACTCATAGTTTGACAAATTTGTGTTTTGTTCATGTGTATTTTGTCAAAAAGTGTTTTGTTTTACCTATCAAAACCTCCAATTATGTTAAATAATAAAGTGAACCTTCTTGTGTTAACAATATATGTATATACTGACTGATCAAAATCATTGAGTAGAGACTGATCAGAATCATACAAAGATTAATTTACTTGTGTGGTAATATAAACCAATTGGTTAAACATTTACTCCCCTTATACATGTACATGTATTTCATAGCCATATCTACTCCTCCAAAATTGTTACAAGCATGACTGCATACATGTGATATCTACCTATTTAGGAGGGATCTCCCTATTTTTGAGTAAATCTCCCTATTTGGAATTTCAAAATTTCCCTATATAACTTATACATCTCCCTATTTCAAATTTCTGATCTCCCTATTTGAAATCATTCTCCCTATAGGATCAGAATCATACAAGAATTAATTTACTTGTGTGGTATAGTTTCGAAAAGTAAATCTCCCTATTTGGCTTCTCAGATGTATCACATGTAACAGTATGTGACTGCCATTATTTTTTTTTGTACATAGTAAATAAACGTAAAACTGAGATAGTACATAGTACTGTCTAAAGCACTGTCATTTTGAAGTTGGCAACACATGCCAGGACTCAGCTGAGAGATAATTTACAAGAGGTTATAGACCATAGACAATAGACCATTATTACACTCTTGAAAATACAAAAACAATCGGACGTCAATTATAAAAGTTGTCAAGAAAGTCCTCAAACTTTTTGCTCACCCCTCGTACAACTAAAATGGTATCTCATTTCATAAGTTTAAGGCAGTGTCTAGCCCAGCCGTCCCGGCCCAGACACTAGCCATCTGGGTCTGGACGTTTAGACTGGTAGTCTAGCCATCCGGGTCTGGATGGCTAGCATATATCTTATATATTTATCAATTTTGAAAAACATATTTTGCACTAACGGGAAAAATTATTTGCTTTAATTATTACCACGGGACTTGTATTTGTTAAGCAGAACAGAATAAAAAATATATATTAGTGATGCTCCTGCATCGCTCTTATGGTAGACCGTGGTAAAAAGTGTTCTGTTCTATTCTGTTTTAGATACATTGATAGAAATTTTTTTTTTTTTGGTCGAGCGGAACCGGAATTCGCGGTAGCGGCTAGAAACACTTATTCACATGGAAACATTCGAAATATTGTTTTCACAAACTGTCGCCGACTAGGCTTGCCCTAAACATGCTAAATAAACGGACAAAACAAAGAAACTTACTCAAGATTGACAAGAATATCATAGTTCAATTCTCATTCATTCCTCTGTCATTGATAGATAACATGACGTCACTTGAATATGACGTCACATGGTTGTGTTCGATTACACCATCGTTGCAACAGGGAACGGTGCGGAAGGTCCTTGTTTGAAAAAATTATCCGTTATTTCAGGGTCTCTCCTCAAAATTGTTGATCTAGATCTATATATTTTGTATGGAAAACAATTTTAGATTGTGCAAAAAAGTGAAGAATTGTATTGCTTATTTCAATGAGTGCCCCAGATCATCAGGATCTATGAGGGTTAGGCCCTACCAGTGGGGACTCGATCGGGTCCTGTGCCCAAAAAGAAAAAAACGAATGACCTTTCTCCGCTCACATAAATGCTTTTCCTCAGGTTTCTGATTCCTGCTCCCTAAATCCCCATGCTTTCCCCCAGATCCCTGGAAATAAATGGTTCTTTACCCCAGATCTCCCAAACCCCTAGTTGCGAAACCTCACTGGCTTACATATTTCTCATCTGAATGTCCACTATGGACGAGATCAAACACTTACTAAATGACCAGGGCAATATCGACATATTGTGTTTATGTGAAACCTTTTTGAATGAAGAGTTTTAACACAATGAGGTTGACATAGACGGTTATCAAATGATCCGTAAAGATAAACAGACCCATGGGGGTGGGCTTGTTATATATATACGAAATCCTACTTATCATGCATTCATCGTGATGATTTGGAGACTGCTGACATTATAACAGACAAAAACCTTTTCTTCTGTGTTATTGCTACAGACCGCCATCTACTACTGACTGGATTTCAAAAGTAGAGGATGCAATAGAAAAAGCAAACACAGAAGAAAAGGAAATCATAATGTTAGGTGATTTTAATTATAATCTGCTAAGTGAAACAAGTGCAGCCAAGCAATGGCTAGATATAACATCCAGTCTGAACCTTAAACAGCTGGTTCAAGTGCCAACAAGAGTCACAGACACTACAAGAACTTTAATAGATCATGCTTTTACAAACAGTTGTGAAAATATCATAAATGTGACAGTACCAGTATATGCAATTAGTGACCACTTTCCTGTTTGCCTTACAAGGAAAATAACAAAAGATTTTGACAAAGGTCCTGTGCATAAGTTTATCTCATACAGAGACACTAAATCATTTGATGAATCAGCCTTTGTCTCTGACCTTGAGAATCAACCCTGGTCAGTGATTGACATCTTTGATAATGCCAATGATGCTTTGGATTACTTTTCAACCCTCTTTAATTCAGTTTTATCAAAACATGCATCTGAAAAGAAAAAGCGAGTAAAGAAAGCAAAGCAACCAAACTGGATGACTCAGGATATATCTGACGCAATGCGAAAAAGAGATGGTTATAAACTTCGAAATACAGAACAATATCGATTTTGGCGAAATAAAACAAAAAGTCTAATTCACGATTCCAAAATAAATTATTACACAAATTCAATAAACAGCAACCACAAAAATCCAAAGCAGCTCTGGCAGAATCTTCATGATATTACAGGTAAATCAATTAAACAGTCCACCAACTTCATTGATGATGAGAATGGAATTCCAATTGTAGATCCAGAAGCCATTGCAAATAGATTTAATGACCATTTTACATCCTTGCATGAGAAACATCACTCAGGTCTAACCAGTGAAACATATAATACAGCTCCTCTTAAAGACTATGCCAACCAGAAAATCCCAATAGATACTGAGTTTAACATATCATTGGTTGATGAATCTTTTGTGCGATGTCAGCTGCAAAATCTGAACGTAAGCAAGGCAGCTGGAATTGATAATATAAGTGCAAAATACCTTAAAATGGCAGCACCAGCTATTTCCCAGCACTTAACAAAAATATTAAATCTCAGCATAAAAACTGGTACATTCCCTGATAGTCTAAAAAATGCCAAAGTTACCCCAATATATAAAAAACGGAGTAAAACAGATGTTAATAACTTCCGTCCAATTTCTGTCCTTCCTACCCTTAACTCTGTATTTGAAAGACATGTTAGTAGCTGCATGACTAAATTTCTAGACGAGTACAACTTGATATATGAGCTACAGTCAGGCTTCAGAGGCCTACATTCTTGTCAAACTGCCTTGACAAAAGTGGTTGACAACTGGCTGAGTGCTATAAATAACAGCAATGTTGTTGGTACAGTTTTCCTTGATCTGTCAAAAGCATTTGACCTTGTTAACCACAATATCCTCATACAAAAACTAAAGTGCTATAAATTCAGTTCTTCAACCATAGCCTGGTTTGAATCGTACCTTAATAATAGGCTACAGCAAGTTCATGTTTCTGTAAAAACTATCCACACCAAATGAAGTAAAAGCAGGTGTCCCACAAGGCTCAGTTTTAGGTCCCTTACTGTTTCTTTTATATGTAAATGACTTGCTGCTGACATTACAATTTTGCATTTTAGACCTGTTCGCTGATGATGCAACTCTGTCATCTTCTGACTCTTCCATACTAAAGCTACCGGTAACTAGCAGCTTAAATGCTGATCTAGAAAATTTCATGAACTGGTGTACCAGTAATGACATGTTAGTTAATGTTCCAAAAACAAAAGCAATGGTTATTTCTACCAAGCCTAAATTAAATCAGATAATGTCACGTCCCCCATTACTGAAAATAGGCAATGAAACTATAGATATCTCAACAAATGAAAAACTTCTAGGTGTCCATATTGATAATGACCTTTCCTGGACTACCCAAATTGAAAATACAATTAAAAAATGCAACACTCTGCTTTATCTTTTGCGTAGAATTAAATGTTATCTATCTATACATGTCAGAAAACTGTTCTACAATGTTCTCCCCCACCTTGACTACTGCTGTACAATATGGGGTAATGCTAACTCAGAGCTAATGGAATCTGTTATTAAGTTTCAGAAGCGAGCAGCAAGATGCATCCTTGATAGAGATTTTGATTCACCCTCAGCTGAATTGTTTGCTGAACTTAAATGGATGGAATTCCCTGAACGGGTCAAATACCAGAAGGCCATCATTATGTATAAAATATCACACAATCTAGCCCCTAAATATTTACAAGACTTATTTCAACAGACAGCTGATATACATGATAGAGCATTAAGATCAACCTCTGACAATCAATTGTATGTTCCTAAGCCCAACTTTGAACAGTTTAGAAACTCCCTCTCCTATTCTGGGTCAAAGACTTGGAATTCCATTCCAATAAATATAAAACAGAGTGACTCACTTTCACTTTTCAAAAAGAAATATTTAGAGTGGTCATCTACACAAATTAATCAATAAGTCATATATTGTTTCATATGTTGCTGTCTATGTATATCATGTATTTATATGTTTGTATCATTGTGTATATATATATGTTTGTTGAAGAGAGGACCTCAGGGAAGATTGGATCACTCCAACTGAGCTTCCTTTATAAATAAAGTCATTATTATTATTACTCCACTACGGTGTATACATGGAGATTGTAAACAACAGCTGAAGATCTGAGTCTACCAAACCCCCGGTAGTGCCCCTGGGTGAGGCAGTTAATTTATATGTAGGCTTTTTTTTAAATTATGCAATAGGGGCAGAGCGTCGCGACAAAGGTGGTGCCTTATTTCATATTATGATGGTGTTTCATGATTCAGCATTTTTTTTATACAGATATATTCTAATGATTGAACCTTGCAATAGAATTTCTTTACTTGCTGAATGTTGTTTTTCAGCGCCAGGTAAACCTACCTCTACTTGTGTAATGTGTCTGATCTGCACAGATCTGTAATGCGACAATGCAAATTGGTTTGACTGCTAAATTATGCCTGACTGACTGAATGAATATACATGTACAAGCCCAAGTACATGCAGCATGTATACGAATAAAACATGCATAAAACTGATGTACAATTTCAAACATGCATAAGTTAACAAACAGACAACTTCGCTATCAAATGAATGTAAGAACATGTGGTTATCACAATAATATAATTCTAAAGAGGGCAACTTCGCTTTCAAATAAATAAATAAATAGAATAAAATAAATACATGTAAACAAATAAATAAACAAATATTAAAATCAAATGTCATCCTTACCTCTTGATATCGCTTTCCCGTGCCATCAGATTTTGAAAGTTTTGCAGCCGAAAGTCAATTCGGTATACTTCAAATCAGGTTTACTTTTGATGCTTGTGTCGCGTCAATCAGTTATAATTAGCAGATTCCAGTGTTAGAAATTAGACCCGGGAAGCAACTTGTCCGGGGGGCAACCTGCAATCAAGCTGAACTTGCCCCCCATGGTTTGAACCTGCCCCCATAGAATGCTACTAAATGAAGATTATTTATCATGTTTATGCATGAATTCAAAGGGTACAGTCCTATTGTCATTGCTACATGACTTTGTATTTTAGCACATCTAAGAATGATGAGATTAAACACTTCTTGGAAAAATTCAGGTTGTCCTGGGGGCAACCTTTCAGTAAGATCAGGTTGCCCCCACCAAATTTGACCCGTGATGGGCAAGTGGGCAACTGCTTATTTCTAACCCTGAGATTCTATTTGTTTTAATAACATTTCATCACACCTGCTTTTAAAGGATGCACATACATGTGATACCTCCCTAATCATCAGGGAGACTCCAGGAAATGAACCCTAAAATTGGTAAAATTCCTTCTAAAATGTACCACTTTTTTATCAAAAATTCAAAATCTCCCTGAAATGAGTCAGGAATTTTCCTATATATTCTATACATTTTTCAAAAATCTCTCTGAAAAGGAACAAAAATCTCCCCGATTACTCTTTCAGACTCATCACATGTATGGATGCATCTTCATAAGAACATAATTAATTGTAGCGCTTATTATTATTTTCATTTACATTTTAAAAAGTATAATTCAAATTTTTAGACCTGTACCTTTAGTGCAAAATGTGTATTTCAAAATTGATTTATAAACATATTTGACCTAGACGGCTAGCCTGCATGTATAAGTAGATGTATGCTAGCCTGCCGGACACAACAGCTAGACTCGCGGTCTAAACGTCCAGACCCATGTCCGGGCCCGGACTGCCAGACACTGCCGAAGTTTAAATGAGTACCTGGTGTGGTATTGTCAGTTTGACGTTTCACCAGTAAACTATTTATATGAGTACAGCTAGATCTTAACATTTGTGGGTGGGGTATTCTAATAATAAATGTTTTTGGTTTGACTTTCCGGACAATAACTATAGAAATATGGCGCTATAATAAATTTTACTGAATATTCTGTATAAAATAAATACTTTACCTTCGAAATGTCTCCTTCAACTAAGTTTAAAGTCACTCAAGAGAGATTAACATTAGCATGTTCAACTTTTACTTCCTCATCTTTCAACTTTAAAGGGAGAACACAAATGAGTCCCGAATGATGACAGATGGCGGGAAATGACCGTGTGGGTATTACGAAGGGAGCCTTAACGGAATCTACGGGATCAAATAGCTTTTTCCGGCGCCTACGGGATCAGCAACGGAGTCTACGGGAATTCTTTTGATGAAGTTGGCAATGAACACTACTTCAGCGGAAGAATTTTTTGAGAAAAAAAGTAACATTATTGTATATTCTATTTCACGGGACCCGGAACATATCAGGCATACTACTTTTGTACAGAAAACTGCAGTCCGAGACACTGAACCTGTTCAAAAACGGTACTTTTCCCCACCCTGCATGTCTACAGGTTAAAATAAAGGGCCTTTAAAGAATCAATTTTATTGCTTTTACCAATCGAAGACGGGAAAATCGATCAGAATGTAGACTGTTGTTTTATACTCTCCTTTAATTAATAAAGGTAAATACTACATTCTTGTCCTTTGACGTCTGAGGCGGAGGTTTTGAAATGTCTAAACAATTTGAAGCTCAACAAGGCCTGTTCATCTGACCTTATTCTTAATGAATTTCTAAAATCTTCCAAGACTAAAATGTTAACTCTCTTTACAACATTTTTCAATCTTGTTTTCAACACTGGTATTATACCTGATGAATGGTCACAGGGTATGATTTCACCAATTTATAAAAACAAGGGAGACAAGGCTAACCCTGACAATTATAGAGGCATCACTATTTTGAGTTGCTTTGGTAAGCTTTTTACATCTGTTTTGAATAATAGACTAAATAATTATCTAGAAAACATGAACTTGCTATGTGAAGAACAAGCTGGATTTCGTAAAAAGTATGGTACCACTGATCACATTTTCAACTTGAAATGTATAATAGATCTTTATCTTTTTAGGGGCAAGAAATTGTTTTGCGCTTTTATCGACTACATAAAAGCTTTTGATTCTGTTAATAGCAGGCTTGGGGTCAATTATTTTGAAAAGTAATTAATTAAATTACAATTACATTGACATTTGTTCAATTAAATTACAATTACAATTACTAGGCATTTCAGGAAAGTAATTCATTACATACAATTACTTAGCCCAATGTAATTCATTACACACAATTACTTTGCATGTTTTGATGCATGAAACTTCTATGTCCCAAAATGTTCACTTGAACGAGAGTGATAATGACTGAGAAATATCCGGCAGGAACCATTTGTACTATGAGTCTTTTTCCTTTTTCCCCCACTGATCAGGAATATTTGAAAACTTTGATGTATATTGAATTAACCATCAAATTATAAGTTTGATACGGAATATTTGAAAACTTTGATGTATATTGAATTAACCATCAAATTATAAGTTTGATACAATGTATCCCTTCAGATGTCAAAAGATTATTTGCAAATATAATAACTCCTCATATCACTGGTTTATACACTAGGAAGCATGATATCTGTTCTGACATGAATGGAAAATTGTTGAATCTCAAGGTAAAGTACAATATAAATATTTTATAAATTCTACCAAGATCATTTTGCTAAGCCTGGCTATGCTGGCTGATGATGATCACTCCTGGTTTCCAATGAATTGCAAATGAATCACTAAATGTAAAGACTTCAAGTGTAAAACATCTAAAGGATCAAATGTCTGCATGCATTACAAATGTCCAGAGCCATAAATTAAAAGACTGCTAACAACCACTAAACTGTCTGACTGCACATGTGTCTTACAATCATGAAAACATAATAAAGATTTTTTTTACCAATAATGTCCATCATTTTTCGCATTTGGAAAACATGATATTCAAGTTCACTATTATCTTTAATATTAAATTTACAAAATACAAGGGGACATTGAAAAGAATCAGTTTAATTTTGTGACCATTTTGGTTAAGATGACTCTAAAACCTTAAATAGCCTAAAACACTACTCTGAACACCCCATCTTATTCATTTTATGAATCTGTTAGTGAGGTGTGAAAAACTAGCAACAAGGAATCCTGTAGGCAAAACATCAATCAATGACACAAAAGAAAAGATAATAATTGTTTGAGTTGTCACACTTTCTTTACTCAATCATTGTTTGCTGTATTGTGTGTATAAGATTATGATTAGCTCATCAGTAAAGAAATGGTTATTAGTACTCAAGATTTAATTTGATCAGTAGATGAAGAAACAGTTTTAATAGATGTAGAGATTTATTTTAACTCTGTTGTAAGTTATGTCTATGAGAAATATTTTGATTTGAGTAATGTATAATTGTCCAGATACTTCAATGAGACATGCAAGGAAAAAAGATTCATAAAGGATAATCTGATTCTGCATTATGCTCTTTCAATATTCACCTCTAAATTGTCTGAGAATTCAAAAATTTATTATCGGTTGAGATTCATTTTCTTACCAATGTTTAATATATTTGGCCCCATTTAGATAATACTAGACTTTGTATCGACTACCTTGTTGAAAGTTGCAAAATTTCAGTAATTGTCTTTGGCTCCATGTTGCCAAATCTAAAGGGTCACTGACGAGACTTGCATAGTCGAAACCGCGGTATGGCCCATCACCTTTCTCATTAATGTATTCACTGCTCTTAAAGGATCTCAGTTTTAATTTTTATTTGCTGCAGCTGGTGTTGTGCCGTGTGGCGGCCCTAAAAAGTCTCCCCGTACATCATCCATAGTGCAGGTTATATTTTCTTTTTGGTCCTTTGAGATCAGCGAAGATATTCTGAGAATTCAAAAATTTATTATCGGTTGAGATTCATTTTCTTACCAATGTTTAATATATTTGGCCCCATTTAGATAATACTAGACTTTGTATCGACTACCTTGTTGAAAGTTGCAAAATTTCAGTAATTGTCTTTGGCTCCATGTTGCCAAATCTAAAGGGTCACTGACGAGACTTCCATAGTCGAAACCGCGGTATGGCCCATCACCTTTCTCATTAATGTATTCACTGCTCTTAAAGGATCTCAGTTTTAATTCTTTAAAGTAATTCAAAAGTAATTCAAAGTAATTGTTAATTACTCTCCTTTTTGACACTGTAATTCATTACATTTCAATTATTGTAATTAAAGTAAAGGCTTAATTACAATTACTTCCAATTATTTTGAAAAATGTAATTAAATTGCAATTAATTACAATTACAATTTTAATTACCCCAACCCTGGTTAATAGAAGTCTTTTATGGCAGAAATTACTAACTCATCATATTGATGGTAAAATGTTTAAAGTAATTCATAGTTTATATGCTAACGCCAAATCTTGCGTTAGACTGGGACACGCTAAATCCGAGTTTTTCGTAAGTAATGTTGGAGTACGGCAAGGTGAAAACCTATCACCAATCATCAAAGAGACTTTTTTCACTCTAAGTGGCTTCTAAGCATTAAAGACAGTCTTGTATCTATTGGTTATGCTGATCTTTGGAATTCACAAGATACTATTCTTGTGCCACAGAATTTAGATCAGCTGGTAAAATCAAAACTTCTTGAGAGTTATAAACTTACTTGGAAAGATTCAATTTTTAATACAGCCAAATGCCTAAATTACAGAATGTATAAAACAGATTTAAATTTTGAGCAATATTTTAATCTACTTCCTGATGATTTAGTTATGGCTTTTTGTCATTTTAGATGTATGAACCACAAATTACCCATTGAGCTAGGCAGATTTTGGGGTAGTGAGAGAGATGATAGGATTTGTGAACTATGTAGGTTAGACAAACTGGGTGACGAGTATCATTACTTATTTGAATGCTCTTATTTTGAAGAGCAAAGGAGAATGTTTCTTCCGAGAGGCCTGCCTCGCCAACCTAATATGGTCTTCTTTAATGAGGTCATGAACAGTAAAGATAAGTTTGCTTTATTTAAACTCAGTAAATTCTGCAAGGAGATACTTGCTACATTTAAGGTGATACACAGCAACTTATAATAAACATTTTCATTTCTTTTAAAGTTAAGTGAACCAGTACAGAGCTCCTGGTATCAGTTATAAATGGTGGAGCATTTGTCTTTTCTTGACTCCTGCTGCATGTGCAGATGGGGACATTTGGGACGGGATCGGTTGACAAATCTGTCCGCTGGTGCCGTCCTGGATGTCTATTTGTTTTTAGGGGAAGAGAGAACTGTTCTTTTCAGCTATTTATATGTCCTGGCTAGATGGATACGAGATACCAGTGGGTCTGATTCATGCATAGTGATATTAATTCATATTGCATCTCATGCGGCTCCGATTGTCGTTAAATTGTGCTAGTCTTCTTTCAAGCTTTCTTCGATGTATTTCTGTGTTATTGTTTCATATATATATATATATATATATATGTATATATATATATATATATATATATATATATATATATATATATATATATATATATATATATATATATATATATATATATATATATATATATATATATATATATATATATATATGTTTACAGTTGGATCTATACCTCGGTTAGGGGTCTCGATCCTTAATAAAATCTTGAAAATCTTGAAATCTTGACGAATATAGCACAAATTAGAGATCGTTCAAAAGAGTTCGTGGTGGAACGGATCCTACGGGATCCAGACGGAACATGCGTTTTTATGGCACCGGCCATAACGGGATCATTTGGCACCGGATCTTCAGGGAATTGTGTACAAAATGAAAATTACAGTTATAACCTTGCATTGGTATACGGCGACAAAACAATCTTATTTTTTGTATTTCTGTGTGGATCTTTTCAGCAAAAGTATACCCCTGCAAATCCCACAATTCCCGATAAAAAGGTATACCCAGGTATTTATAATAGGCTTGCTATCCTTGCGGTTATGGTACCCATAGACCACTATTCCAGTTACAATATAGGCCTATACATTCCGGGTCCCAAAAAAGAAAACAATGCTTTGGCTTTTCGCCCCAAAGAGGAGAAAACTTGAACACCTGAACATCATGATCCAACAACGCTCGTTTGTTCTCCCATACTAACTATCAAACCGACCTAGCTACAGTAAACTAAGACACGCACCCAAAAAGGGGAAAACCATCCTTGAGAAGAGAAGAAAACGAAGTTCGGAGTTAGCTGCCCTTTAGCATTTGAAAACAAATCTCCATATACTTATAATGGAAAAAATCCCCTAGGCTGTGGTGCCAGATTCCCCTAGGAGCCGGTCCTTCTTTGATTAAATTTTTGGGCAAATTCTTTTATTTTGACCACAAACTATTGTGTCAATACATAAAGAAATTGAATTAGGAATCATTCTGTTCAAAATAAAGGCGAACTTACTAGGAAGCCGGATTATAGAAGCTCAGCATAATGCATTTTAGGGGTGGTCCGTCATTTTACACCACGATCGCAGCAAATAAATTGTCACGCACGCAAACGCATCATACTGCACTAAATCACAATGCTGATCAAAATTGTGTGTGATTTTTTAAAAGTCCCGTGCAATACTTACTCTATGTCTTTCCTAATTATTTTTGTGTTAAACTACCTCGGAAAGAAAGCAACCTTTTGTAAAAATAAATAAAATTCCCGTAGACTCCGTTGCTGATCCCGTAGGCGCCGGAAAAGGCGATTTGATCCCGTAGATTCCGTTAAGGCTACCCACCGTGATTTCATGATTGAAAAAAAAATGTACAATGGGTCTAAAACATTTATATTTCATCAAATTCATGTACAATATAATTAAAGTCGAAAACTTCGCCTCTGATAATGTTTTTTCGCAGAAACGTTTTGCTTGCTGGACGATAGGGGTTTTTACTGTCAATATCTTGGTCTCAGTTTGTCCTAAAAGGACCTGACATGGTGAGCACATCAAGTTTTTATGGACAAAATGAAATTTGTAAAAGAATTTTGCATTGAAAAGGCATATCTTGAAAAAAAAAAAAAAAAAAAAAAAACTTGATCGACAAGATTTCATCTCATGTATGTCATTTGTGCCATTCTATAATGATTTAGAGCGATTATTATAAAATAGTAAGGATTTTAAGTTATTTTGCTTGAAAACTTTCACCTCCCTTACTCGATTTGTAAATAAAGCGTCGCGCTTTCAATCCCCGGCTTCTCTTTTTTTTTCAGATCTATGAGACTTTTATAGTGGAGATGGAAATGTCATGAATCCTGCACTTCCGGATACAAGCATGAAACTTGGCAGATATGTTTATAAGCATGAACTATTTGAAATTTTCTCGTTAGCCAATTAAAATTACTCCAATTTTCAAGATGGCGGATCGAAATTCCAAGATGGCTGCCAAAATAAATATTAAATCAGAAAATGGTGTTCTAGTCAGTGAGGAAAAAAAAACTTAATAATGCTGAAAATAATATTTCTGTATTATTTGCAAATAAATAAATATTTGATTGAGTCAATATTGTCCTTGTGGAATTTTAGAAGGGGCCCACAATGGGGAAAAGTAAGACAAATTCAATTGTCATCATTGCCTTTACTGAAGTCATGAATAACATAGTTTCAGTTTTAATGGGTACTGAAAATGGGTCTATTTGAATTATGGGGTTGCTGAGGGGCAAAATTTGAAACTGATTAGAATGGTTTTTATGAAGAATCGTGAAATTTCTAATCTTTACTGGAAAATATGAAAATTTATAATGCAAATACACTTTGCTCTGCACATTTTGATAATACAATTCTTCTGTATTTACTTCTTCTTCTGCTTCTTCTGCTTCTTCTTCTTCTTCTTCTTATTATTATTATTAAAGTAAAATATCATGATAAACGATTTTAACATGAAATGAACTATATACAGCCAAAAAGTGCTACTTAGGATTGCAATAAACTGAAGCTGGCTACTGATGCATACAAATAGTTTTCGTTCACACCAACGACGACAACAGAAACAACAACAAGTGCATGTACTACTAATACTTTTCATCTTTAATGTATCATATGCAAATTTCTGTGCACATTTTTTATCTTAAGTTGTACATTTTTGATAGTGGATGAATAGGACAATTTAAGCTCTAACCTCCCGCTTGAAAGTTAAGGAAGTCTATTAGAAAGTTA
The DNA here is from genome assembly GCA_964017185.1 of Rugalucina vietnamica. Lineage (NCBI taxonomy): Eukaryota > Metazoa > Mollusca > Bivalvia > Lucinida > Lucinidae > Rugalucina > Rugalucina vietnamica. The sequence continues at coordinate 47,879,642 of OZ024870.1, forward strand.
TCATTCATTCTGGATTTCATCTACATGTACATGTATATCACCCACGATTACCTGTTACAGCGAACTCGGAGGTTCGGGGAACTCGGAGGTAAACAAAGGAAGGCGCCTTAGACTAGGGTCAGTATAATATCATTTTTAATATCACATAACGGTAAAATCAGAACTTATTAGTAGTAATGGCTGCCACTCTAGACCAATTTTCTGAAAACTTCTAGACCAAAACTTCTAGACCAAAACTTCTAGACCAAAACTTCTAGACCAATTTATGGACCCATTTCAGATAAGCGTAGCGTTAGAAATGGGTCCATAAATTGGTCTAGAAGTTTTGGTCTAGAAGTTTTGGTCTAGAAGTTTTGGTCTAGAAGTTTTCAGAAAATTGGTCTAGAGGTGCGCGCCCTGGGTCTCAGTTTAAAAATGAACTAGCTAAGTGGTATGTAGGTAAGTATCCTTGAGTTAAGACAGGGACTTGAAGTAATGTACAAAGAAAGGTTATCTTTCAGAAATAGTTGGTAGCCCTGAAAAGGGCTGTTTAAGTGTTTTATTGTGAAGTCTGAGTTTATTTTGAAGTCTTCTTTCGCTTGGTTGCTTGTATTTCTTTCTTAGCTATGCCTAATCCTACAGCTGGAGATGATGTAGTTGATTGTTCACTATTGATGATGTCTAATCTGATAGGCATTCTGATCGCAGGGAACTGTATACTTGGCATCTGAGCTTGTCGCTGTACTTCTTCTTCCAGTTGTTTGACTTTGGTTTTCAGCTCATTGAGTTCTTTAACCAAGACATCTATTATCTGTGTTCTGTGCAACTGTTGTTGCAACTGTGATGTCTGTTGCTGGTAAGGAGAAGTCGCTTGTACTGGTTGTTGATAGTACTGCTGTTGTGTTGTAACCGTGTCATTAGTAAAGACTTCATTACATGCTTGCAGTAATATGTCTGGGTTGTTAATCATATCATCAAAGCTGATTTGATTCGAAGCCATGACTGAACATGTATGTGAAAACTTGGACTGTTGAGCTAAGCTTTTATACTCACTGAGGGGATTGACCTACTTTCTGTCTCATGTTTGTAAAGTCGGCTGTGATTTGTTACTTATACTAGAACTTCTGATTGGTTTGAAGTTTAAAGTAGGTCAATCCTCCCAGAGAGTATAAAAGCAATTGCATTTTGCAGTTCTGTACACTTTCTTCGTGTACAACAAAATGGCAAAACAGTTTGATTGCGAATGCTACTTGAGAGCTTTGGAGGAGCAGGCGGACAGTATTGGTGGGGCAGTTACTAGCATGTTAGAAGCTATCAACACTTTCAGGAACAGCGCTGAGTCCTTGCAGCGGACTGTGGCTAACTTAAAGTCCATGATCAGTATGACAAAAAGTGCTATGAATTTAGCACATGGAGGACGGGTAGTTGAAAAAGTGGAGATCAAGAGGGAAACACTGTCACCAATTGTGTCAGAAGAGGACTGGGATGACAGACCCAGTCATAACTACAGTGAACAGACTGAAGACTGGGACGCCGAGGCAAACGAGCCGTCCTATAGTTTTGAAGGCAGGAATCTTTCAGTTCCTGCCTACAGAACGGTCAAGTTCGATCGTTGGGGTCAGTGCTGTCCTGCCTGTGGGAGTAGATACTGTGCCTGCTCCTAATCTGTGGCTATAGTTCCACCCAACGGCCCTTTTCAGGGCCACACATTTCTTTCCGATTGAAATAACTTTTTATTAATGTATTTATGTTGTATATGTGTTGTCTTACGGTTATGGTGTGATCTTTGTGGCGTGATCGTATGTGAACTTCTCATTGGTTCTGATCAAAACGCATTTGATTGGTTCTGATTAAAATGTAGGTCAATCCTACTCATCCACTATATAACATCGTGTTCTGTGCCTCTCTGTACATTCTGGAACTATGGGGTTCTTTGAAAAATTCAGTCTTAGGAAATTGTGTGCTGCTTTTCATAAAAAAGATTATCGGGAAATTGAGAGGCAACAAAACAAGATGGGGATTCAGATATTTTTGGCCAGAAGAGGTATTGGTTACTGCAAACCAGTAGCTATTGTACGACCAATGCCTCAAAGACCTTAGGAATCTCTTGTCTCTCATGACCAAAACAGTCCTTTTCAGGAATACCAAATCTTCAGAAAGAATACCTTTGTAATATTGTTACTGACCAAATCTTCAGATAGAATATCTTTGTAATAATGTTACTGACCATATCTTCAGAAAGAATATGTTTGAAAGAAATTTACTGACCATTTCTTCAGAAAGAATATCTTTGTAATACTGTTACTGACCAAATCTTCAGAAAGAAAATCATTGTAAGAAACAACAAACACAATAAAACATTTTTTCAATTATAATTTGTACTAACAATTTTTAAGTGAACACATTTGAATAATATACTCTCTAGCATTATTTGACTAATACAGTCTTGACAACAGTCACAGTTCATAACTTAAAAGTCAGTTCAATGTCAATTTACTCAGTGATTTCTTCAACAAGTTTTATGCTGTTTGATTATTACGCAATTTGTGTACAGGTATCATCTGAATGGAGAAGAAAAACAGTATAAGTTTCCAAATCCTTTATTATTCTGATGTTGTCACTTACACAAGTAGAACTGGTTTGTGTTATAAACATGATAATCAATTTTGAATATAATCGAAACATAAATTTTGTTTATTTATTTGGGGTTAACTCGCTTTATCAAAAGTGAGAGGAATACATGCCAACACCTCAGACAAATGCTATGCTGGTAATAACTTTGCTCTGGTGCAGCTGACAAAAGAGCAACGAAATACTGAACATGCATCTACCTGTTGCTTTGCACTCTCAAGTGTACATATGTTCATCTCAAAAATACGCAAAGGGAGACAATTGTTATACTAAATCGCTGATAACTTAAACAACATTGAAATATTGATTTAAACTTAATTTATGCAATATTTAAGTACTGGTGAACTACATGTATTTTGTTTTCATAAAAACTGTTACATGCACATGCGACAAATTTGAAAAGCCAGATGTACATGTAAATGCATTTTAATATGATAAAACATGAAATCTAAATCACTTTTTGCAGTGTAAAGCAGTATCGACATACATGTATTTCATTCTCTTAAAAGCTGCTAAATGCAAATAAAAACCAAACTCAGAAAGATATACAGCTTTGCATTTAAAATATACAAAAACACTCCAAAATATTTCTGAATTCAAAACCAACATTACCTTGCAAAATCTTCATTATTAATTTATTTAATCCCTCATAGTGAAAAATATATGCATTGACCACAGTTAAGAATGTTTCCTTCTTTCATTTTTCTTTAAATGCAAATCTATCATTTTGTTTACATGTAGCGTTTATTAGACAATATTTAATGCAAATGCGAAAACATACAAAAGTCGAAAACAAACAAACTTGAAGTATAAACAAGGCAAAGAAAATAGTAATATTTAAAATAATTTTCACTTACCTGAATGGAGAAGAAAAACAGTATAAGTTTCCAAATCCTTTATTATTCTGATGTTGTCACTTACACAAGTAGAACTGGTTTGTGCTCAGCAAGTGGACAACAGGAGTTTTATACTGATTTCTCCATTCAGGCGTGCAGATAAAATCAACAATTTTGACACATCTATCTTTGCTCAGTCAGTCAGTCAAGATAATTACTCTTTAAAGTAGTGCTCCAAGACAGATCTATGACACTTCCTTCCCATAAAAATGATTATCACTGATCATCAATTTTACTGCTCATCTGGAAATGACATATCTTTATTTTATATGATTTAACTATTGTCATCACAAAGTAATTAAGAAAGTCACTTTGAAAGTTGATTTTGAAATCTTGACTTACTGTTTGATAAAGATTTACAATATTTCTACATTTAAAACTTTTTATGTCAATACAGCAAAGTTTGAAAAAATACAATCATATTTGGAAAACAAAAATAAATACAAGCTTGCATTTCAGAAAACATACACAACACATTACATATTTATACAAGTAATTCTTTTTTTTTTCTTTTTATTCAACCTTTTAATAATTTATTTCTATTATTCATTTTATTTATTTCATTAATATATTGCTCAAATCTACGGGGCATAATATCCCCCTATGGATTGAAGACTTTGGTCCCCAAAGTTTGAAAAAAAAAATACATAAAAACTACAATAACAACATGACTACAATGCATATAACATACAAACATTTACAAATGTACATAATAATACACTAAAAGAACTGTAGGACTTTTGGTATCGATACATGTGGAGCTTCAAGTTTAGGAATGTCTTATAGGTATCATTATACCATAATGAAGCTTATAGAGATACACAAAAAATGTTGATTTTAAAATAGCTCTAAGTTTAAATGCTTGCCAGACGTTTATTTTAATCTTAGAGTGAATTGTTGTTGTGTTACCCGTTGTAGAATCTTTAACAGTAAACTCAGGCCAGGCAACATGTAGTCTAGGGGCATACCAATGTCCTTTTACTTCCAAGTTAGAAATTGAAATAGGGACATTGATTTCATAATAGGATGGGCACAAAGGCAATTGAATTATGTCTAACAAGACACAATTCTTTCCACAAGTAATTTCCAGACAAATTCTAGATTTATGTTTAAATTGGTAGTGTTTGTACACTAAAATGAGCACAACTAGTACGAATGTGGCTAAAAGAACAAAGTATGCATGTTCCCAAGTTAAATTTTCAGGAATTTTGAATAAACTTTCTTCATTAACTGTTTTTACTGGTTTAACATAAACAAATGATGGAATGTCTGTTACCCTAGCTTTACATTGCTGAACTTTTTGAATGACTAAGATAGATGTTGCCATTTTTCTCATTTTTATAATTGTAAACAGTACAATTGCAGCTAAGATTATGGTTGCAGCTGAATTTACATACAGTATAATGTTGTCAGTTGTAGGCCAATTAGAATCTAATTGAATCTGTCCATTTATCAAGGGTTCAGTTAGAGATTGAAATATTATTGCGTCCTTCTTTGCAGTTTCAGCCATTTTTGATAAACTTAAGTGAGCTTTTGAATCAGCAGCTACAATGTCAGACATGTCATGTTGAAATAATTTAAGATGTGGTATAGAAACATTGACAGGCTTACTAAATGTTGTGTCAGCAAGGATGTCTTCAACATATTTTGTATCAAAGAAGTGTTGAAGTAAGGCTAAGTTTACTGGATGAAGGGCAGTTATATTATCTTTATGATGATGACACGATGCAAGCCTAGGTGAGAAGTAGAAATCATTGGTAGAAATAGAACATTTACACGCTACTTTAAATAAACAGAAATCACAACCGGTTGCCATTCTGTGGTCACCTTGGCAGTTCAATGAGACAAGTGGGGTACGGTATATAAGTAGGGAGTTAGGGGAAATTTCAGAAATTTTGGGTTTAATTACATCCTGTAAAAATCTAAAATTACATAAGGATTTAACCTGTGCTTTATCATTCCCGAATAATGCTAAAACACATGACACTGAAGTAACAGGAGATAAGGCTACATTAGCTTGGCAATATTTTATTCTTTTACCAGAGCATGAGTTAAAGTCGAAACTGGAGATCCCAGCATAGTACTGTTTATTTCCAGCAATAATGAAATACTTGGGTAAATCTAATAGTTGAGTTGCATGGTTTGAAGTACTGTTTATTGGTACTGGGACAGAAATTACCTCATATGCTGTTAATGGCACCTTGAAATGTGAAATGGGTAGCTTAATTGTGATGTAAATCTTGGTATTGTTTCTTGCATATAGAAACTTAGAGGCTGCATAAATCTCATTTACTGAATCCAAAGTTAAATGAAAGCCATTAAATTTGGTTTGTAAGAGCATATTGATGTCCTGAAAGGTACTTTGCATAATATCTTCTGGAATTAATAATGGCGATAATTTACCATTTACCAAACTAATGATACCATCTTTGAACTGATCGAGAGCATGGTTAAGTTTAGTGCTAGTTTTAACCTGGTCAATTAAGAGTCCCATCATGTAGTCAACTGATTGTTCAATGTTGGTTGCAGTTGTATGTAGCTCATTCTGAATGAATTTTATAGCCAAATTATTTTCTTTTATGCCGGACATTAGATTGCCCATACGTTCATTAACCGTTTTAATGACAGAGCTTAGGTGATCTTCATGTTGAGTTAGTGCTCGAGAAAGCCCTAATGCCATTTTGTTTAGTTTATTGATATGACCTGCTAAAACATTAATGTCATCAACAGTGGCTGTGCCAAATAAGCCCCGGGATATTTTTCCCAGAAATGGGAGCAAGCTTCTTTTGCTTCTTGATTTGTGTATGTTAGTTTCCGGAATGAGTGATCTGGCAGCTAGATTTGTTGTGTTGAACCTTTCGGCCGTTTCCGCCCTTATGCTGTCAAGTTGAGACAAGAAATGTGAAATCATTTTGCACGTTGAATTATTTTTCTTACAAGAGGGAAGTCTGGGTAATGGGAAAGCCTCAGGCAATTCAATTTCAAATGTATGATACCAATAGTCTTGAGCAATATACAACTGTGTCTTTTGTTGGAATACAACACCATAATTAAGTCTCTGAAACACCTCTTTTCCTCCACATTGACCAAGAAGACCTAGGAAGAACAATGCACTCAGTATCCACCAAGCCCAGGAGAATCCTGAAAGATAGAAGAGAGAGTGATAGAATACTTGTAGTGAATCAAGAAGGGAATAGCACATTTAAACAACAAAGAGAATTGTTGTGCAATTCACTACAATTATTCCATATGGTTTAAATAGGAAAGAAAGAAGAAAGTTGCCGGCATGGGATTCATTTAGGCCAGATGTTTAAGAAGGCATGTTTAAACTAGGGCTTGGTTGAATGAAGAATTTTCGTTTACGTTTTCGACCATTTTTGGTATGTGTTTTGAGATATACATTTATTGCTTGTTTTGGAACATTGCTTTCAGATTCCCAAGCTCTAGAGCCATCTGGCCACTCAAGGCGGTATCTTTGTTTGCCACCCTTTCGTTTGGCTTGAATGACTCGGACATTACTCATGTCCTTTTTGATAGGGGCCTGATCATTTGGATCCTCTGATTCATGATTAGAGTTATCCATCTGATTTCCATCGTGTTTATTGATGGGTTTAGGGGGCTCAGGGTGTGGCAATGCCACTGGCTGAGGAGGGGCATCAGGTTGTGGTAAATCCACTGGCTGAGGGGCAACAGGTTGTGGTAAATCCACTGGCTGAGGAAGAGCATCAGGTTGTGGTAAATCCACTGGCTGGTGCGCATTATGAGTTTCATCAATTTCGGGTTGTCGTTCGCGGTAAAGCCTCAACTCTCTTGCATTGATAAACGTTCTTGTCAACTTATTAGTTTGGCAATCACGCAGCTTGTATGTAAAGTTAGGGCCGGCTTCAACTATTACAAAAGGTCCTTCAGACTTGTCGCATAGTTTTGCAGATTGGCCTTGGGGAATTTTCTCTTTTTTAAGGAGAATTTTGTCACCAACTTTGAAACTAGGCTCTTTGGCTCTAACGTCATGGCGAATTTTCGCCTGTTGTTGTGCAGATGTCATATTTCCTGTAGCACAGGTTCTATACAATTTCAAACATTCAAGTAGCTGTTGCATATGTTGTTGAACATCAGCTGGCAATGACCGCTTTGGAACAAGTGATGTGTCAATAGGTAAGTTCATTTCCCTCCCAAAGACAAGTTGATAGGGACTGAAACCAGTGGTTTCGGTACATGGAGTAGATCTGAAAGCCATCATAACACTTGGTAGGAGCGAAGGCCAACGCTGTTGATCCTTGCTTATAAAAGCCCTAAGGGTTTGAGCAAGGGTAGAGTTAGCCCGCTCCACCGTAGCATTTGTCTCAGGGTGATATCTACTAGTCTTATAGTGCTTAACATCAAAGAGTTCCAAAAGAGCACCTACAAGTTTTGATAGAAAGTTCTGACCACGGTCTGATACAAGGGCCCGAGGGGCACCATACCTAGTGAATATCTCATTATAAAGGAGATGGGCTATTTCTTTTGCTTCTTGTGTTTTAAGAGGGAAAGCTTCACTCCATTTGGAGAAGCTATCAACGATCAGAAGGATATATTGATAACCTTCCTTGGTTTTTGGGAGGGAGCAAAGGATATCAATGTGGATTCGGGAAAAGACTTCTTCGACAGGCAATGGGGTTAGAGGAACTGGGTATCTGTTACGAACTACCTTAACCCTTTGACATACATCACATGTTTCAACATAGTCACTTACAGCTTGGTACATGTTAGGCCACCAATATTTCTGCTTGATAGCAGCGAAAGTGCGTTTGACACCAAAATGACCACCACCAGCTTTGCAATCATGATAGGCATTAAGCACTGCTTTGCGTTCACTTCTTGGAACGGCAACTTGCAAAATAAGACTATCAGGGTTCCTATCTTTCACTTTTTGAGTACGGGGTGTTAAAACATGGTATAGCACGCCATCTTTGAGTAAGAACTGATTTTCAGCCGTAACAGTCACTAATGTTGCAAGATCTTTATCTTCTGGTACAATCTTGGAGCCAAGGTAATTAACATAGTGTTTAAAATCCTCACATTCTCTTTGAAGACGAGCAATTTCATGCAAGTCAGCTACTGTTTCAACATTGTTTACCACAGGGGTTTCAGAATATTCAAAGGTTATTTCAGTGTATTCTTTAGTTGACTGGTTATTTTGTTGAGAATTTGATTCAAGGGAAGTTTGCTTTTCATTTAAATTTGTTTCAGACAATTGTGTTTGGTCACTTGCAGGATCATCAGAATTGAAGAGAGAATCAAGATGGTTAGAATCAAATTCTATGTCTTGGTCAAGTGTGTTTACAGGCATGCGTGAATAGTCTATTCTGGAAATTGCATCTGCATTTTGAATTTTGGAACCTGCCCTATGTTCAACCTTGTAATTATAAGCTTGAAGTTTGATAGCCCACCTTGCTAACCGACCTGCAGGTTCTTTTTTGTCAGTAAGGCTTGTAAGTGCTTGGTGATCAGTACGGACAGTGAAATGTCGGTGGGACAAATAATGTTTGAATGTGTCAATTCCAACAATGACTGCAAGACACTCAAGTTCAGAGATATTCCAATTTTTTTCCTCAGGGCGGATCGCTCTGCCCCCATAAGAAACCACATATTCTCTGTTATTTTCATCTTTCTGCTCTAAAATAAAAGCCAATGCTCCTCCACTAGCATCAGTAGTGAGGATGAAATCCTTATTCATGTCAGGGAACCTTAGTATTGGAGGACTTAGTAGTGCTGTTTTAAGGGTTTCAAATGCATGCTGACATTGCTCAGTCCAGTCTTCTTTTGTAAAATTTCGTCGGGCCTCATGTTTTAAAAGAACATTTAAAGGAACACATATTTTTGAATAGTTTTTTACAAATCTTCTGTCATAATTACAGAGCCCTAGAAACCCGCGTAACTCTTTTTGTGTTTTGGGGACAGGGAAGTTCCGTACCTTGTCAGTATTTGACGGATCAACAAATACACCCTCACTAGAGACTACATGACCAAGAAAGACAACTTTATCTACCCCAAATTTGCATTTGGAAGGCTTCAAAGTCAGTTTTACCTCTCTGAGTCTTTGAAACACTTCCTGGAGGTGTTGAAGATGTGTTTCGAAGTTTGGGCTAAACACCAAAATGTCGTCAATGTAACACAGCACAAATTTCCAGTTCAGACCCTTAAGAACTAAGGACATCAAAAGCTGGAAGCTCATCGGCCCATTACGTAACCCGAAGGGCATCCTCGTGAACTCGAGTACGCCCTCATGCGTTACGAAGGCCGACTTGTGCCTTGTTTCAGAATCCAATGCAATTTGAAAGTATGCGGAATTGAGATCCAATGTTGAGAACACTTTGGCCTGAGTTTCGCCCAATGCGTCGAAAACATCTTCAATTCTTGGTAATGGCTGACTTATAGGCACAGTGATTTGATTTAGTTTCCTATAGTCAACTGCAAACCTCCATGAGCCATCTTTCTTTTTAACTAACACCACAGGAGAGTTCCAAACAGAAGTAGACCTTTTGATAATATTATTTTCTAACATTTCATTGGTTACCCTTTCTGTTTCAGCCTTCTTAACAGGATCCTGCCGATAGAACCTCTGGTGAACAGGCTTTGCCCCAGGGATGGTTTCTATCTTATGTTTGAACAGGTCTGTTTTACCGATAGTTTCTAATGAATCGGAGAAGACATCATAATTTTGATGCAAAAAGGTGCGCAGTTGTTCTTTTTGCTTTTCAGACAAATTTGGATTATTTATTTCAAAGTTAAACTTGTCTTTGTTTGGAACATTCTTGTGAGTGTTAGCACTAGTTTGACAACTGTAAACAGTAGCATTATCTGTTTCAGACAATGGGTACACTTCATCAGTGTCTAGAACATTTACATTTGCAACAACTTTATTGGATGACAGTGTCACAGCACATTTAGTTGGGTTAATTATTCTCATTACAGTTCTGTTCCTATGGGTAGTGACTAGACATTTAGCTCCAGCAATTAACATGCTTTGTAGATCTTCACTTGGCTCAAGTAGTAGTGTTTTGTTTTTGTTATCTCTCGAAAGCTTAACTGGAATCAAAACCTCAGATTCTGCAGGGATAGTTTCAGTTTTTAGACACCTAGCATAACCATATTTGCTATCGCATGCCAAAGCGACTACTACTGCATCATTCCCTATGGTTAAGAATTTCTTTCCAAAGTCAATATGAACCTGATATGTTTTCATGAAATCTATGCCTAGAATTAGAGGGTGATGTAATTTGTCAATTATGATAAAACTTTGTTCAACTTTCAGGCCTGATATGGTTAATTCCAAGTTGACTTGGCCGTGAACTTCATGACGTTCACCGCCTACTCCAACAATGTTGCAAATTTTGGATGGGTGGATTTCAAGTAAATTTGCCTTATTGATCTTGTCAAAAGTGGCTTTTTGCAGGCAGCACACACTGGCTCCTGTATCTACCAAGGCATGGATTTTCTTGCCATTTACGTCTAAATATATTGTATTTCTATTTAAACTTGTGGCTACATTTATTTCTGTTTCGTTCCTATTTTGAGCTTGTTCAGATTGACTTTGGTTTTTGAAATTTTGTGCTGATTGGTTAACAGAAGGGAGCTGATCATTTACTTTTTGTGTTGTTTTAGCTCTGTTATTTGGCTGATTTGTCAATTGTGTCCTTTGTTTCCTAGGTGTTTTGTTATGAGTTTTGTGATTTATTGTTTTACAATTAGATTCAGTATTTTGTTTTTCCCTAGGGTTCCTGTTTTTCTTATTTTTGTCCCATTTAATTTGCTTTGATTTGCTGTTAAGATGCTGCTTATTCTGAACGTTAGGCCCTTCTGATTTTCTCAGTTTGCTAAAATTGAAATAGTCAGTGATTTTAGCCTGATTTGGAGTGGACTGGTTAGAACTTGAGTTAAGTACATTTGAACTCTGATTGATTCCACTATGACGATTGTGGTTGCCAATGTGCCCATCCGCAGGTGCAATGCACTCACAGACAGGCGCGCACCCCTAATGCCAATGAGGTTTCTTTATGATCCCTTTCTTAATATCATCATCCGTTGATCTACATGTTTCGGTAAAGTGACCCTTTCTCCCACAGTAACTACATTGTTTATCTTGAGCTCCACAATAATGAGTACCAATAGTCCTACCTTGACACTTGACGCAGGCATACTCTCTATCTTGTCTCTGCTGTGATCGCTGTGGTTGTTGTTGTTGTTGGTTGTTCCACGCTGGAGACTGTTGTCTTCCCCTCTCAAACGCCATGACCTCAGAAAGTCTTTCCGACACATCACTTAGCACTTTTTCTGTTATACTATTCACATCCACACTATTCACACTTGAAGCAACCATTGTGGCAGCTACTGTCTTTTCAGCTAACACAGCTGCTTTACGTAACTCCTCCAAAGTAGTTTTTCCCTGTGGCATCACTATGGCCTTGAGGTTAGAATTTAATCCTTTGAGGGCAACAGTATAGAGTAGTGAATCTTGGTACTCATGCCCAGCCGTGACTTTAAGAATCCTAGAGAAGTAATTATTGCAACTTTCACCTGGTTCCTGACTGATAGTAAGAATAGCCATATCTACATCCAGCCCATCACTACCATTAAATCTTAACTTCATGTTGGCAGTTAAATTAGCAAGAGTGTCCTTCTTGTTGTCTGCAAGCGAGACGTACCATGCGTGGGCATGATCTTTAAAGTAAAGAGGTAACATCTGAAACTTCTTTGTGTCATTCCAGCCATTTCCTGCAGTAAAGTTCCCGAACCACATTAACCATTCCTCTGCGCGTTCCCCTGCAATACCATGAAATGGAGGAAGTGCTGGCCCTTGTGCAGCCATAATTGAATGGTCTGGAGAATCACTTACTTCTGTTCCTTCCAGGTCACTTAGGTCTAAAGATGACTCTGTAGTATTAAGGTCCGGTGTGCTGGTACCTGAACTACTGGATGAAGACGGCTCACTGTTTTGCCGTGAGTTGTCTGCCGAACTGTTCGAGGTCAAGGATTGCGTCGACGTTGTCTCCCCTGCTGATTGATCTGCTAAAGTCTCCCCTGTGGATTGGTCTGCCGATCTCAAATAATATTGATTCTGTGGCGTTGGCATTAGTTCACGAACCGCTGTGATACCCACCAAATCTTTTATGCTGTTTGATTATTACGCAATTTGTGTACAGGTATCATCTGAATGGAGAAGAAAAACAGTATAAGTTTCCAAATCCTTTATTATTCTGATGTTGTCACTTACACAAGTAGAACTGGTTTGTGTTATAAACATGATAATCAATTTTGAATATAATCGAAACATAAATTTTGTTTATTTATTTGGGGTTAACTCGCTTTATCAAAAGTGAGAGGAATACATGCCAACACCTCAGACAAATGCTATGCTGGTAATAACTTTGCTCTGGTGCAGCTGACAAAAGAGCAACGAAATACCGAACATGCATCTACCTGTTGCTTTGCACTCTCAAGTGTACATATGTTCATCTCAAAAATACGCAAAGGGAGACAATTGTTATACTAAATCGCTGATAACTTAAACAACATTGAAATATTGATTTAAACTTAATTTATGCAATATTTAAGTACTGGTGAACTACATGTATTTTGTTTTCATAAAAACTGTTACATGCACATGCGACAAATTTGAAAAGCCAGATGTACATGTAAATGCATTTTAATATGATAAAACATGAAATCTAAATCACTTTTTGCAGTGTAAAGCAGTATCGACATACATGTATTTCATTCTCTTAAAAGCTGCTAAATGCAAATAAAAACCAAACTCAGAAAGATATAAAGCTTTGCATTTAAAATATACAAAAACACTCCAAAATATTTCTGAATTCAAAACCAACATTACCTTGCAAAATCTTCATTATTAATTTATTTAATCCCTCATAGTGAAAAATATATGCATTGACCACAGTTAAGAATGTTTCCTTCTTTCATTTTTCTTTAAATGCAAATCTATCATTTTGTTTACATGTAGCGTTTATTAGACAATATTTAATGCAAATGCGAAAACATACAAAAGTCGAAAACAAACAAACTTGAAGTATAAACAAGGCAAAGAAAATAGTAATATTTAAAATAATTTTCACTTACCTGAATGGAGAAGAAAAACAGTATAAGTTTCCAAATCCTTTATTATTCTGATGTTGTCACTTACACAAGTAGAACTGGTTTGTGCTCAGCAAGTGGACAACAGGAGTTTTATACTGATTTCTCCATTCAGGCGTGCAGATAAAATCAACAATTTTGACACATCTATCTTTGCTCAGTCAGTCAGTCAAGATAATTACTCTTTAAAGTAGTGCTCCAAGACAGATCTATGACACTTCCTTCCCATAAAAATGATTATCACTGATCATCAATTTTACTGCTCATCTGGAAATGACATATCTTTATTTTATATGATTTAACTATTGTCATCACAAAGTAATTAAGAAAGTCACTTTGAAAGTTGATTTTGAAATCTTGACTTACTGTTTGATAAAGATTTACAATATTTCTACATTTAAAACTTTTTATGTCAATACAGCAAAGTTTGAAAAAATACAATCATATTTGGAAAACAAAAATAAATACAAGCTTGCATTTCAGAAAACATACACAACACATTACATATTTATACAAGTAATTCTTTTTTTTTTCTTTTTATTCAACCTTTTAATAATTTATTTCTATTATTCATTTTATTTATTTCATTAATATATTGCTCAAATCTACGGGGCATAATATCCCCCTATGGATTGAAGACTTTGGTCCCCAAAGTTTGAAAAAAAAAATACATAAAAACTACAATAACAACACTACAATGCATATAACATACAAACATTTACAAATGTACATAATAATACACTAAAAGAACTGTAGGACTTTTGGTATCGATACATGTGGAGCTTCAAGTTTAGGAATGTCTTATAGGTATCATTATACCATAATGAAGCTTATAGAGATACACAAAAAATGTTGATTTTAAAATAGCTCTAAGTTTAAATGCTTGCCAGACGTTTATTTTAATCTTAGAGTGAATTGTTGTTGTGTTACCCGTTGTAGAATCTTTAACAGTAAACTCAGGCCAGGCAACATGTAGTCTAGGGGCATACCAATGTCCTTTTACTTCCAAGTTAGAAATTGAAATAGGGACATTGATTTCATAATAGGATGGGCACAAAGGCAATTGAATTATGTCTAACAAGACACAATTCTTTCCACAAGTAATTTCCAGACAAATTCTAGATTTATGTTTAAATTGGTAGTGTTTGTACACTAAAATGAGCACAACTAGTACGAATGTGGCTAAAAGAACAAAGTATGCATGTTCCCAAGTTAAATTTTCAGGAATTTTGAATAAACTTTCTTCATTAACTGTTTTTACTGGTTTAACATAAACAAATGATGGAATGTCTGTTACCCTAGCTTTACATTGCTGAACTTTTTGAATGACTAAGATAGATGTTGCCATTTTTCTCATTTTTATAATTGTAAACAGTACAATTGCAGCTAAGATTATGGTTGCAGCTGAATTTACATACAGTATAATGTTGTCAGTTGTAGGCCAATTAGAATCTAATTGAATCTGTCCATTTATCAAGGGTTCAGTTAGAGATTGAAATATTATTGCGTCCTTCTTTGCAGTTTCAGCCATTTTTGATAAACTTAAGTGAGCTTTTGAATCAGCAGCTACAATGTCAGACATGTCATGTTGAAATAATTTAAGATGTGGTATAGAAACATTGACAGGCTTACTAAATGTTGTGTCAGCAAGGATGTCTTCAACATATTTTGTATCAAAGAAGTGTTGAAGTAAGGCTAAGTTTACTGGATGAAGGGCAGTTATATTATCTTTATGATGATGACACGATGCAAGCCTAGGTGAGAAGTAGAAATCATTGGTAGAAATAGAACATTTACACGCTACTTTAAATAAACAGAAATCACAACCGGTTGCCATTCTGTGGTCACCTTGGCAGTTCAATGAGACAAGTGGGGTACGGTATATAAGTAGGGAGTTAGGGGAAATTTCAGAAATTTTGGGTTTAATTACATCCTGTAAAAATCTAAAATTACATAAGGATTTAACCTGTGCTTTATCATTCCCGAATAATGCTAAAACACATGACACTGAAGTAACAGGAGATAAGGCTACATTAGCTTGGCAATATTTTATTCTTTTACCAGAGCATGAGTTAAAGTCGAAACTGGAGATCCCAGCATAGTACTGTTTATTTCCAGCAATAATGAAATACTTGGGTAAATCTAATAGTTGAGTTGCATGGTTTGAAGTACTGTTTATTGGTACTGGGACAGAAATTACCTCATATGCTGTTAATGGCACCTTGAAATGTGAAATGGGTAGCTTAATTGTGATGTAAATCTTGGTATTGTTTCTTGCATATAGAAACTTAGAGGCTGCATAAATCTCATTTACTGAATCCAAAGTTAAATGAAAGCCATTAAATTTGGTTTGTAAGAGCATATTGATGTCCTGAAAGGTACTTTGCATAATATCTTCTGGAATTAATAATGGCGATAATTTACCATTTACCAAACTAATGATACCATCTTTGAACTGATCGAGAGCATGGTTAAGTTTAGTGCTAGTTTTAACCTGGTCAATTAAGAGTCCCATCATGTAGTCAACTGATTGTTCAATGTTGGTTGCAGTTGTATGTAGCTCATTCTGAATGAATTTTATAGCCAAATTATTTTCTTTTATGCCGGACATTAGATTGTCCATACGTTCATTAACCGTTTTAATGACAGAGCTTAGGTGATCTTCATGTTGAGTTAGTGCTCGAGAAAGCCCTAATGCCATTTTGTTTAGTTTATTGATATGACCTGCTAAAACATTAATGTCATCAACAGTGGCTGTGCCAAATAAGCCCCGGGATATTTTTCCCAGAAATGGGAGCAAGCTTCTTTTGCTTCTTGATTTGTGTATGTTAGTTTCCGGAATGAGTGATCTGGCAGCTAGATTTGTTGTGTTGAACCTTTCGGCCGTTTCCGCCCTTATGCTGTCAAGTTGAGACAAGAAATGTGAAATCATTTTGCACGTTGAATTATTTTTCTTACAAGAGGGAAGTCTGGGTAATGGGAAAGCCTCAGGCAATTCAATTTCAAATGTATGATACCAATAGTCTTGAGCAATATACAACTGTGTCTTTTGTTGGAATACAACACCATAATTAAGTCTCTGAAACACCTCTTTTCCTCCACATTGACCAAGAAGACCTAGGAAGAACAATGCACTCAGTATCCACCAAGCCCAGGAGAATCCTGAAAGATAGAAGAGAGAGTGATAGAATACTTGTAGTGAATCAAGAAGGGAATAGCACATTTAAACAACAAAGAGAATTGTTGTGCAATTCACTACAATTATTCCATATGGTTTAAATAGGAAAGAAAGAAGAAAGTTGCCGGCATGGGATTCATTTAGGCCAGATGTTTAAGAAGGCATGTTTAAACTAGGGCTTTGGTTGAATGAAGAATTTTCGTTTACGTTTTCGACCATTTTTGGTATGTGTTTTGAGATATACATTTATTGCTTGTTTTGGAACATTGCTTTCAGATTCCCAAGCTCTAGAGCCATCTGGCCACTCAAGGCGGTATCTTTGTTTGCCACCCTTTCGTTTGGCTTGAATGACTCGGACATTACTCATGTCCTTTTTGATAGGGGCCTGATCATTTGGATCCTCTGATTCATGATTAGAGTTGTCCATCTGATTTCCATCGTGTTTATTGATGGGTTTAGGGGGCTCAGGGTGTGGCAATGCCACTGGCTGAGGAGGGGCATCAGGTTGTGGTAAATCCACTGGCTGAGGGGCAACAGGTTGTGGTAAATCCACTGGCTGAGGAAGAGCATCAGGTTGTGGTAAATCCACTGGCTGGTGCGCATTATGAGTTTCATCAATTTCGGGTTGTCGTTCGCGGTAAAGCCTCAACTCTCTTGCATTGATAAACGTTCTTGTCAACTTATTAGTTTGGCAATCACGCAGCTTGTATGTAAAGTTAGGGCCGGCTTCAACTATTACAAAAGGTCCTTCAGACTTGTCGCATAGTTTTGCAGATTGACCTTGGGGAATTTTCTCTTTTTAAGGAGAATTTTGTCACCAACTTTGAAACTAGGCTCTTTGGCTCTAACGTCATGGCGAATTTTCGCCTGTTGTTGTGCAGATGTCATATTTCCTGTAGCACAGGTTCTATACAATTTCAAACATTCAAGTAGCTGTTGCATATGTTGTTGAACATCAGCTGGCAATGACCGCTTTGGAACAAGTGATGTGTCAATAGGTAAGTTCATTTCCCTCCCAAAGACAAGTTGATAGGGACTGAAACCAGTGGTTTCGGTACATGGAGTAGATCTGAAAGCCATCATAACACTTGGTAGGAGCGAAGGCCAACGCTGTTGATCCTTGCTTATAAAAGCCCTAAGGGTTTGAGCAAGGGTAGAGTTAGCCCGCTCCACCGTAGCATTTGTCTCAGGGTGATATCTACTAGTCTTATAGTGCTTAACATCAAAGAGTTCCAAAAGAGCACCTACAAGTTTTGATAGAAAGTTCTGACCACGGTCTGATCTGAATCTGAATCTGAATAGTTTACTGGTGACACGCCAAATGACATTATTTCACCAGGGGGTTCGGATGGGGGGGAAATTAGTCCCTTGAACGCACGAGTGAAGCGAACTTGGACACACAGTCATCAGACATTTCAGCAGAGGAGACAAGTGAATCAGGGAGGTCATTCCAGTCCCTGATAGTCTGTGGAAAGAAACTACTTTTGTACGCTTCTTTGCTAGCTGAAGGTATCTGAAAAGCCAAAGAGTGTTGATTTCTACAACGCCTATTCTTTGGGATAAGGTCATCTGTGGGTATTCTGGCTTTACCCTTTAGACCTTTGTATAGCAATATAAGTCTACTATCCTTCCTCCTTTTCTTAAGAGATTCCCATTTCAGTTGACCTAAAATGCCAGTCATGCTCCCAGTTTCAAAAACATAATTTCCCGTCACAAACCTTGCCGCACGATTTTGTACCTTTTCCAGTTCTTCCTGGAGGCCATGAGTGTGAGGGTCCCAAACTGAGCTTCCATATTCCAAGACCGGCCGCACCAGTCCTTTATAAGCTGCTTCTTTCACATCTGGGGGACAAGAATACAAATTTCTCCTCAAGAATCCGAGAGTTCTGTTAGCCTTTGTACAAACATTGGAAATATGAGTATTCCATTTCAAATCATTTGTGATAGTTACACCCAGGTATTTTATGCTTTCAACGTTTTCCAGTAAAGTGCCCTCAAGGGTGTAGTTAGCCTGTATCTTACTAGACCGTTTATTTGTCAGCTGCATCATGTTGCATTTGACGGGTTGAAATCTCATTCCCCATTTTCTAGCCCAACTGCCTAGGCGATCAATGTCTCTTTGATACAAGGGCCCGAGGGGCACCATACCTAGTGAATATCTCATTATAAAGGAGATGGGCTATTTCTTTTGCTTCTTGTGTTTTAAGAGGGAAAGCTTCACTCCATTTGGAGAAGCTATCAACGATCAGAAGGATATATTGATAACCTTCCTTGGTTTTTGGGAGGGAGCAAAGGATATCAATGTGGATTCGGGAAAAGACTTCTTCGACAGGCAATGGGGTTAGAGGAACTGGGTATCTGTTACGAACTACCTTAACCCTTTGACATACATCACATGTTTCAACATAGTCACTTACAGCTTGGTACATGTTAGGCCACCAATATTTCTGCTTGATAGCAGCGAAAGTGCGTTTGACACCAAAATGACCACCACCAGCTTTGCAATCATGATAGGCATTAAGCACTGCTTTGCGTTCACTTCTTGGAACGGCAACTTGCAAAATAAGACTATCAGGGTTCCTATCTTTCACTTTTTGAGTACGGGGTGTTAAAACATGGTATAGCACGCCATCTTTGAGTAAGAACTGATTTTCAGCCGTAACAGTCACTAATGTTGCAAGATCTTTATCTTCTGGTACAATCTTGGAGCCAAGGTAATTAACATAGTGTTTAAAATCCTCACATTCTCTTTGAAGACGAGCAATTTCATGCAAGTCAGCTACTGTTTCAACATTGTTTACCACAGGGGTTTCAGAATATTCAAAGGTTATTTCAGTATATTCTTTAGTTGACTGGTTATTTTGTTGAGAATTTGATTCAAGGGAAGTTTGCTTTTCATTTAAATTTGTTTCAGACAATTGTGTTTGGTCACTTGCAGGATCATCAGAATTGAAGAGAGAATCAAGATGGTTAGAATCAAATTCTATGTCTTGGTCAAGTGTGTTTACAGGCATGCGTGAATAGTCTATTCTGGAAATTGCATCTGCATTTTGAATTTTGGAACCTGCCCTATGTTCAACCTTGTAATTATAAGCTTGAAGTTTGATAGCCCACCTTGCTAACCGACCTGCAGGTTCTTTTTTGTCAGTAAGGCTTGTAAGTGCTTGGTGATCAGTACGGACAGTGAAATGTCGGTGGGACAAATAATGTTTGAATGTGTCAATTCCAACAATGACTGCAAGACACTCAAGTTCAGAGATATTCCAATTTTTTTCCTCAGGGCGGATCGCTCTGCCCCCATAAGAAACCACATATTCTCTGTTATTTTCATCTTTCTGCTCTAAAATAAAAGCCAATGCTCCTCCACTAGCATCAGTAGTGAGGATAAAATCCTTATTCATGTCAGGGAACCTTAGTATTGGAGGACTTAGTAGTGCTGTTTTAAGGGTTTCAAATGCATGCTGACATTGCTCAGTCCAGTCTTCTTTTGTAAAATTTCGTCGGGCCTCATGTTTTAAAAGAACATTTAAAGGAACACATATTTTTGAATAGTTTTTTACAAATCTTCTGTAATAATTACAGAGCCCTAGAAACCCGCGTAACTCTTTTTGTGTTTTGGGGACAGGGAAGTTCCGTACCTTGTCAGTATTTGACGGATCAACAAATACACCCTCACTAGAGACTACATGACCAAGAAAGACAACTTTATCTACCCCAAATTTGCATTTGGAAGGCTTCAAAGTCAGTTTTGCCTCTCTGAGTCTTTGAAACACTTCCTGGAGGTGTTGAAGATGTGTTTCGAAGTTTGGGCTAAACACCAAAATGTCGTCAATATAACACAGCACAAATTTCCAGTTCAGACCCTTAAGAACTAAGGACATCAAAAGCTGGAAGCTCATCGGCCCATTACGTAACCCGAAGGGCATCCTCGTGAACTCGAGTACGCCCTCATGCGTTACGAAGGCCGACTTGTGCCTTGTTTCAGAATCCAATGCAATTTGAAAGTATGCGGAATTGAGATCCAATGTTGAGAACACTTTGGCCTGAGTTTCGCCCAATGCGTCGAAAACATCTTCAATTCTTGGTAATGGCTGACTTATAGGCACAGTGATTTGATTTAGTTTCCTATAGTCAACTGCAAACCTCCATGAGCCATCTTTCTTTTTAACTAACACCACAGGAGAGTTCCAAACAGAAGTAGACCTTTTGATAATATTATTTTCTAACATTTCATTGGTTACCCTTTCTGTTTCAGCCTTCTTAACAGGATCCTGCCGATAGAACCTCTGGTGAACAGGCTTTGCCCCAGGGATGGTTTCTATCTTATGTTTGAACAGGTCTGTTTTACCGATAGTTTCTAATGAATCGGAGAAGACATCATAATTTTGATGCAAAAAGGTGCGCAGTTGTTCTTTTTGCTTTTCAGACAAATTTGGATTATTTATTTCAAAGTTAAACTTGTCTTTGTTTGGAACATTCTTGTGAGTGTTAGCACTAGTTTGACAACTGTAAACAGTAGCATTATCTGTTTCAGACAATGGGTACACTTCATCAGTGTCTAGAACATTTACATTTGCAACAACTTTATTGGATGACAGTGTCACAGCACATTTAGTTGGGTTAATTATTCTCATTACAGTTCTGTTCCTATGGGTAGTGACTAGACATTTAGCTCCAGCAATTAACATGCTTTGTAGATCTTCACTTGGCTCAAGTAGTAGTGTTTTGTTTTTGTTATCTCTCGAAAGCTTAACTGGAATCAAAACCTCAGATTCTGCAGGGATAGTTTCAGTTTTTAGACACCTAGCATAACCATATTTGCTATCGCATGCCAAAGCGACTACTACTGCATCATTCCCTATGGTTAAGAATTTCTTTCCAAAGTCAATATGAACCTGATATGTTTTCATGAAATCTATGCCTAGAATTAGAGGGTGATGTAATTTGTCAATTATGATAAAACTTTGTTCAACTTTCAGGCCTGATATGGTTAATTCCAAGTTGACTTGGCCGTGAACTTCATGACGTTCACCGCCTACTCCAACAATGTTGCAAATTTTGGATGGGTGGATTTCAAGTAAATTTGCCTTATTGATCTTGTCAAAAGTGGCTTTTTGCAGGCAGCACACACTGGCTCCTGTATCTACCAAGGCATGGATTTTCTTGCCATTTACGTCTAAATATATTGTATTTCTATTTAAACTTGTGGCTACATTTATTTCTGTTTCGTTCCTATTTTGAGCTTGTTCAGATTGACTTTGGTTTTTGAAATTTTGTGCTGATTGGTTAACAGAAGGGAGCTGATCATTTACTTTTTGTGTTGTTTTAGCTCTGTTATTTGGCTGATTTGTCAATTGTGTCCTTTGTTTCCTAGGTGTTTTGTTATGAGTTTTGTGATTTATTGTTTTACAATTAGATTCAGTATTTTGTTTTTCCCTAGGGTTCCTGTTTTTCTTATTTTTGTCCCATTTAATTTGCTTTGATTTGCTGTTAAGATGCTGCTTATTCTGAACGTTAGGCCCTTCTGATTTTCTCAGTTTGCTAAAATTGAAATAGTCAGTGATTTTAGCCTGATTTGGAGTGGACTGGTTAGAACTTGAGTTAAGTACATTTGAACTCTGATTGATTCCACTATGACGATTGTGGTTGCCAATGTGCCCATCCGCAGGTGCAATGCACTCACAGACAGGCGCGCACCCCTAATGCCAATGAGGTTTCTTTATGATCCCTTTCTTAATATCATCATCCGTTGATCTACATGTTTCGGTAAAGTGACCCTTTCTCCCACAGTAACTACATTGTTTATCTTGAGCTCCACAATAATGAGTACCAATAGTCCTACCTTGACACTTGACGCAGGCATACTCTCTATCTTGTCTCTGCTGTGATCGCTGTGGTTGTTGTTGTTGTTGGTTGTTCCACGCTGGAGACTGTTGTCTTCCCCTCTCAAACGCCATGACCTCAGAAAGTCTTTCCGACACATCACTTAGCACTTTTTCTGTTATACTATTCACATCCACACTATTCACACTTGAAGCAACCATTGTGGCAGCTACTGTCTTTTCAGCTAACACAGCTGCTTTACGTAACTCCTCCAAAGTAGTTTTTCCCTGTGGCATCACTATGGCCTTGAGGTTAGAATTTAATCCTTTGAGGGCAACAGTATAGAGTAGTGAATCTTGGTACTCATGCCCAGCCGTGACTTTAAGAATCCTAGAGAAGTAATTATTGCAACTTTCACCTGGTTCCTGACTGATAGTAAGAATAGCCATATCTACATCCAGCCCATCACTACCATTAAATCTTAACTTCATGTTGGCAGTTAAATTAGCAAGAGTGTCCTTCTTGTTGTCTGCAAGCGAGACGTACCATGCGTGGGCATGATCTTTAAAGTAAAGAGGTAACATCTGAAACTTCTTTGTGTCATTCCAGCCATTTCCTGCAGTAAAGTTCCCGAACCACATTAACCATTCCTCTGCGCGTTCCCCTGCAATACCATGAAATGGAGGAAGTGCTGGCCCTTGTGCAGCCATAATTGAATGGTCTGGAGAATCACTTACTTCTGTTCCTTCCAGGTCACTTAGGTCTAAAGATGACTCTGTAGTATTAAGGTCCGGTGTGCTGGTACCTGAACTACTGGATGAAGACGGCTCACTGTTTTGCCGTGAGTTGTCTGCCGAACTGTTCGAGGTCAAGGATTGCGTCGACGTTGTCTCCCCTGCTGATTGATCTGCTAAAGTCTCCCCTGTGGATTGGTCTGCCGATCTCAAATAATATTGATTCTGTGGCGTTGGCATTAGTTCACGAACCGCTGTGATACCCACCAAATCTTTTATGCTGTTTGATTATTACGCAATTTGTGTACAGGTATCATCTGAATGGAGAAGAAAAACAGTATAAGTTTCCAAATCCTTTATTATTCTGATGTTGTCACTTACACAAGTAGAACTGGTTTGTGTTATAAACATGATAATCAATTTTGAATATAATCGAAACATAAATTTTGTTTATTTATTTGGGGTTAACTCGCTTTATCAAAAGTGAGAGGAATACATGCCAACACCTCAGACAAATGCTATGCTGGTAATAACTTTGCTCTGGTGCAGCTGACAAAAGAGCAACGAAATACCGAACATGCATCTACCTGTTGCTTTGCACTCTCAAGTGTACATATGTTCATCTCAAAAATACGCAAAGGGAGACAATTGTTATACTAAATCGCTGATAACTTAAACAACATTGAAATATTGATTTAAACTTAATTTATGCAATATTTAAGTACTGGTGAACTACATGTATTTTGTTTTCATAAAAACTGTTACATGCACATGCGACAAATTTGAAAAGCCAGATGTACATGTAAATGCATTTTAATATGATAAAACATGAAATCTAAATCACTTTTTGCAGTGTAAAGCAGTATCGACATACATGTATTTCATTCTCTTAAAAGCTGCTAAATGCAAATAAAAACCAAACTCAGAAAGATATAAAGCTTTGCATTTAAAATATACAAAAACACTCCAAAATATTTCTGAATTCAAAACCAACATTACCTTGCAAAATCTTCATTATTAATTTATTTAATCCCTCATAGTGAAAAATATATGCATTGACCACAGTTAAGAATGTTTCCTTCTTTCATTTTTCTTTAAATGCAAATCTATCATTTTGTTTACATGTAGCGTTTATTAGACAATATTTAATGCAAATGCGAAAACATACAAAAGTCGAAAACAAACAAACTTGAAGTATAAACAAGGCAAAGAAAATAGTAATATTTAAAATAATTTTCACTTACCTGAATGGAGAAGAAAAACAGTATAAGTTTCCAAATCCTTTATTATTCTGATGTTGTCACTTACACAAGTAGAACTGGTTTGTGCTCAGCAAGTGGACAACAGGAGTTTTATACTGATTTCTCCATTCAGGCGTGCAGATAAAATCAACAATTTTGACACATCTAGCTCAGTCAGTCAGTCAGTCAAGATAATTACTCTTTAAAGTAGTGCTCCAAGACAGATCTATGACACTTCCTTCCCATAAAAATGATTATCACTGATCATCAATTTTACTGCTCATCTGGAAATGACATATCTTTATTTTATATGATTTAACTATTGTCATCACAAAGTAATTAAGAAAGTCACTTTGAAAGTTGATTTTGAAATCTTGACTTACTGTTTGATAAAGATTTACAATATTTCTACATTTAAAACTTTTTATGTCAATACAGCAAAATTTGAAAAAATACAATCATATTTGGAAAACAAAAATAAATACAAGCTTGCATTTCAGAAAACATACACAACACATTACATATTTATACAAGTAATTCTTTTTTTTTTCTTTTTATTCACCCTTTTAATAATTTATTTCTATTATTCATTTTATTTATTTCATTAATATATTGCTCAAATCTACGGGGCATAATACAAGAACAATTTCGTCACAGTTCTTAGCATCATGAGTCTCTGATTTACAGATGAAGCAATATTTCCTCTTAGGAATCCTTCGTTTCGTCTTCTTTGGCTCAGCTGTCTTCTCTACTTTTCGCTGCTTGCTTGGAGTTGGCTCTGCCACATCTTCGTCACACATTCGCTTTCGTTTGTTCGTCTTTTCCACCACTGCAGTTGATTCAGTTGATGTGGAAATTTTCTCTGGTTTTGTCTCATCTTTCTGTGGACACTTTGAAGCCCAGTGATTGAACGAACCGCACTTGAAACATTGTCCATGTGCTGGTTTTCCATCTGGTTGTTCTCTAGCAAGCTTTAGTTTCAAACAATCGCTGGCCCAGTGTGTTGTTTCTTTACAGTAGTCCAAAAGGTGGAACAAGCTTTCCTTGTGCCTTCAGCGTATCTTCTAATGGTTTCAGCTGTTGAACTTCATCTGTAGTGAGAAGTTTCTTCAAAGATATGAAGTGGTAGTAGATACTCTTAGCCTCACTGCTCATAGTTGAATCCATGTTTACTCTTTGACGATTTGAAGTAGAATGATTCTGTGAGTCTGTGTTGCCGACTTTATACCCTGGCGCAGCATGCGTAAAGGTACCTTTCATCAATGATCGATGTTGATAGTAGATACTCTTTGGGTCATTGAATTTTTCTTTTCTTGGATCTTGTGACATGTTGCTTGTTCAGATTTGAAATGATAATGTGAGTCTGTTCTCCCAGTTTTTTATACGTTCAGTTCAGTGTCAGTTTGTCGATTGCAGAAATGAGATCTTCATATTCCATATCTTCCTCCTCACAATCTCTTCGAATATCTGTCAGTATAGATTCTAGATGAGAAATCACGCCGTCGTTATTGGCAACGTGAGTTAACCAGTGGAGATAAGTAATCGGACTGTCATCAATGAGTCTCCACATTTCATTTGCAATTTTTCTGCACCAATATTTGAAAGTCCCAAATGTTTCCAATCTGTTCAACCACATATTGATACCTTCTCTTGTTTTCAAGAATTCAGCATCGGTTGGTTCTAATGACAAAGTCTGTTGCAAAGCACACTTGTACACTTCAAACTGTAAGATCTGATCCAAACATACGGGTAGACTCTTTGTAATGCTATTCATGATGTATATCCGAGCAGGTATCTGGAATAACTTGTTGAATACTGCAAAGTAACTTGATTATCTGCTTGTGTCTCGAACAACTTCCAATTTCCAAATGACACCATGTCTCCGTCTTCTTGCTTTATATTGTCTAACAGTCTCCAATTCAAGCAAAGTTCACTCTCGGGTCTAATATGAAATGTTGATTTGGTTATTCCCAACATTCTTAAGAACAATAACTGTGTTCCACCTAGTAATTTATGGACATGATATCTATTCATTTCACGACTGAGTAACACATATCCATGGTACGTACTCCCTTCTGCAGAAATATATCCTGTCATGAAATGGTCCTTTAAGCCGTGATGAAGTATTGGTTCAAATCCCAGATCACGATAAAATGACCATGTTACTCTCCACAGTCTGGATGATGTCAGCGTAAATATCTTACGTTTATGTAAGTCATAAATCGCCGTGTGGAACTTCGTTCTCATTTCATCTGTCAGGTTTGGCAATTCATCTATGTCCAATAACATTCGCACCAATTCTCTGTGATAAGTTTCCCGAGATCTTGTAGTCAATGCTCTCTGTAGTCTTGGGAAGTTGACTTTAAACCACGCCTCTTGTATGTTCCATTTGAATGCAAGTCCTTTTGCAGATGAATGCATCAAGTAGCTGAAAATGTTTTCTTGGATTTCTGGTGGTATGTAGACTTGAGCCATGATTCTACAAAATGAATAGTGGGAAATTGTCTTATATAGCAGTAATAATACTTATGCATACGTTTGCGCATGCGCAATACGTAATAATTATTTTCAAAATAGGAACATTACGAAATACTGCAAAAAGAATTTTGAGAATCGATCAAGTCATAATAAAGTAACTGTAGATTTTAATTTCAAGATTTTACTTTTCTATTTCGCGCATGCGCAGTAGAACAAAATTTAATTTTGAAATTTAACGTATTTGAGATATCCTACCATATGCAAAAAGAATTATGTAAATCGGATAAGTAGTTTAGAAGTTAGGTTTTTTAAAAGCTAATACTTGTTATTTTCAGTTTTTACACAGTTGTTTCCCTTGTAAACGTTATATGTAAATATTAACTTTAGTATCTTAATAGCTTGACCATTTGACTTTGTATCAACATGAAATTTTTTGTAACATGTTTTAAACTTATTGTCATAATTATTTTTATGTAAATCATCATAGTAGTTGACTTACTTTCGTAGAAAAAAATATGTTTAACTTGTCCATGCAAATACTCAAACCCAATTTTACTACGCAGGACAAAGTGATCCCTATATATAGTTTTTCACAACTTCTGAAAATTAGCTCAGCTCAGAGTTACCAGTTATTTGGAAGGTTATACCGCTTCAGTCCGTAGATATGAAGATATTGAACAAGCATTTAGAGGCAGGGGTGTGGAATGATATATCAGGCCACATCTAAGGGCGCTAGCTTGGCTAGAGAATTGTAATAGGCCCCGCCTCAGAAACGGTCCGGTGCATGGTTCATATTCGGGTGTTTCACTTGCAGTGGATATCTTCATCTCGCCAGGGATTCTGAAGTGCAGGGTAATCCCAATATGATAGCTGGGGATTTGTGGTAGACCAACAAGGTCGATCAGTTGTGAGACTGGCCATATTTCTTGCTGTCAGGCGAGACACTAATTTGTCATGTTGCGTCCCTAGGTATATAAGCTGAGACAATCTGATATTCTGAATTCATTCATTGAATAAACTTCGAAGAGTCAACATGGCAAATAAACGACGACTGGTAGATTATTCTGATAGTGAGGAGAGTGAAGATGAGATGATGAGGCCACCACCCGGCAAAAGGCAGAAAGTATCTGATGACAAATATTTTGATATGAAGCTGAAGAGAGAGACTGAATCTAGATTGTTCAGATCGAAAGCCAAAATTTACGAAGTGGATGTGAAGAAATTTCCTGAAGACGTGTCACCACTAGGTTTTGTTCTAAAGCTGTTTGACGACTTGGTGGAAGCTATCAAGATACAGT
Source organism: Rugalucina vietnamica (assembly GCA_964017185.1). Classification (NCBI taxonomy): domain Eukaryota; kingdom Metazoa; phylum Mollusca; class Bivalvia; order Lucinida; family Lucinidae; genus Rugalucina; species Rugalucina vietnamica. The sequence continues at coordinate 47,908,031 of OZ024870.1, forward strand.
GTAAAGTGGCGGGCGATGACAAAATCCGTATGACTGTCAACCATCCAGGCCTGAAGTTGGGAGTATTTGTGACATGGCGTGATGTGTCCTCGTTGACTGGAGAAATCATCCTACAAGAAATTGAGAAAGTGATGCAATCCAATGACAATTTCAAGATCAACGATGGACATATGAGAATCGATGTGACAACATGTAGTCTCCCTACTGGTGCTGGAAGAAAACCACTTCACCATGGACTGTATTTCGAGTCAGAGGCCATGAGAAAGAACAAACAGAGTATTGTCCAGATCAACAATACAGATGATGTCATGTGTATGGCCAGAGCTGTGGTGGTGGGAAAATGTAATGCTGACAAAGACGATTCAGGTTAGAATCTTGTAAAACTAATTTAAGCCTACTAGTAATTTTTTATTTCTAATTATTTTTGAACTTTTTTGGAGTTGAATTTTAAATGCACTGTTTGTATATACATTTTCATATATCAAAGCTTTACAAAAAGATTTTACTGACCACTTCCTACTTTTTTATCTTTCAGATACTTGGAAGAAAAACTGGCATTCCATACGATACTCTGATCGTCCGATGCAGACACGGGAAGCAAAGAAGTTACTGGACCAAACTAAGATTCCTCATGACAAAGTCTGTGGCATTGAGGAATACAAGAAGATCCAAGATGTTCTGGCTCCAGATTACCTGATCAAAGTCCATTCACAACATCCTAAGGATGGACTGATCTTTCCACTACAGTTCAAGAAAAAACGAGAGACGAAAGTCATTCATCTGTACTGGAATGGAGACAAACACTACGATACAGTAACCAAGGTGACGGGACTGATGGGGTGTCAGTACTACTGCGAGTATTGCGATGTCGGCTACACTAACAGAGGAGATCATCGATGCAATGATGGATGTGATGGTTGCTATAATGACATTCCATGTATACCTGGACAGAAAGTCAAATGTGTAGATTTTAAGAGAACTTTTAAGAGTCAAAGTTGTTTTGATAATCATAAGGCAATTAAGGATAATCAGAAGAAATCTATTTGTCAACTTGTATACAATTGTGAAAAGTGTTCAGGTCGTATCATTGGTCGTAAAAAGAATCATGTATGTCCTGGTAATAGAAAGTGTAAGTTCTGTAAGGAAATTGTAGGTCCAAATCATCAATGCTACATTCAGAAATATGTATCTAAGAAAAATGTATCTAAGGCAGCAGATTCAGATGCCGAGGAAAGCGAAGATGAAGAGAAATCAACAACTGGTCCGAAATTCGTCTTCTTCGATTTCGAGTCATCTCAAGAAATTGGGGAACATCAAGTCAACTTTTGCGTGGCACAAAGAGCTTGTGATTACTGCATAGATCTGCCTAGCGATGAATACTGTCCAGGTTGCAGCACGTTACCAGGGGGACGAGAAGTTATCTTTGAGGGAACAGATACGCTATCTAGATTTTGCGCTTGGATACTGGGAAACGATAACAAAGGAGTAACATGCATAGCTCATAACTTTGGTGGATACGATGGACAGTTCATCTTGAGACACATCTTGGAAAATGGGACAATGAAACCTGACGTGATCATGAATGGAAATACGATTATGAGAATGAAAATAGGCAAAGTGACATTCCTGGACTCCTACTTGTTCCTGCACATGAGACTTGCCAATTTCCCGAAGACATTTGGATTGAAAGAAATGAAGAAAGGATACTTTCCTCATCTTGCCAATACACAAGCCAATCAGGACTATGTAGGACCTTACTTTCCTGCAGAGATGTACATGCCAGGACAGATGTCTGAAAAGGATAGGACCGAGTTTTACAAATGGTACAACGAAAAAGTAGAGTCTGGAACGATCTTTGACTTTAGACGAGAGATGGAGGAATATTGTCGGAGTGATGTGGATATATTGAGACGTAGATGCGCTAGCTTCAGAAAGATCCTGAAAGATATAAGTGGTTTAGATCCTTTGATGGAATCCTGTACTATTGCCCAAGCCTGTTCCAAAGTCTGGAGAAAGAATTACATGCCAGAAAACTGTGTGGCCATCATTCCTCCAGAAGGATATCCAAATCAGAAACATTACTCGATCAAAGCAGTACGATGGATTCAAAGTATAGCAAAGGAACAAGGTATAGAGATACAGCATGCATTGAATGGAGGAGAAGCTAGGATTTGTGGACACTGCGTGGATGGTTATCACAGAGAATCTAGAACTATCTACGAGTTCCATGGATGTTATTGGCATGGTTGTCCAACACATTTCCCAGATAGAGAGACGATTCACAAACAAAGCTGTCAGACGATGGGACAACTGTATGCTAACACCAACTATCTGATGCAGAAATTCAAAGACAATGGATACCTCGTGATCGAGATGTGGGAATGTGAATATGACAGAAAGTACAAAGAGGACGAAGAATTCAGAAAGACTGTGGACTCTCACTTTACCAACTTAGATCCACTGAGACCAAGAGATGCCTTGTTTGGTGGGCGGACCAATTCAACAAAACTCTACCATGAAATCGACGAGACGTCACAGGATGAAATCAAGTACATTGATGTTTGTTCCCTGTATCCAACCGTATGCAAGTATGGACTGTTTCCCTTGGGTCATCCAACCATCCTATCTCAAGAAAATGTGGACAAAGACAATATTGAGCAATATGAAGGACTGATCAAATGTAAGGTATTGCCTCCTAGAGACTTGTTTCATCCCGTACTTCCTTACAAATGTAACAATAAACTCATGTTTCCCTTGTGTAGAACTTGAGCAGAAAGATGTGATCCCTCACAAAAGTGTACACATTCAGAAGACGATGAAAGAGCACTAGTAGGAACTTGGGTGAGCATTGAGTTAAAAGCTGCATTAGAAAAAGGATATGAATTACTGGACGTGTATGAAGTGTGGCATTTCCCGGAGACGACACAATATGACAAGAAAACTGGCGAGGGTGGTATCTTCACGAAGTACATCGATGTCTTCTTGAAAGTCAAGCAAGAATCGAGTGGCTATCCCGAATGGTGCAAGACCGAAGCTGACAAGGAAAAATTCATACGTGATTACTTTGAAGCAGAAGGAATCTCATTAGAAGAAATAGAGAAAAATCCCGGACTGAGAGCTATAGCCAAGATTATGTTGAACAGTTTGTGGGGTAAGCTGGCTCAGCGTGAAAAAACGACAAAGACTGAATACATATCTGACCCAGCCAAATATTTTGAACTGATAACAAATCCATCTAAGATCGTGAAGAATGTAGACATATACGGAGAAAGATTTGTACACGTGAACTGGGAAGAAACAGACAATCTTGTTGAACCTCACACTTGTAGCAATGTGGTTGTAGGTGCATTTGTGACGGCACAAGCTAGGTTGAGATTGTACGATAAGTTAGATAAACTGGGATCAAGAGTATTGTACTTTGACACGGACTCAATCATCTACGTTCACGAACCAGACGAATGGAATCCAGAAATTGGGGATCGTCTTGGTGAATGGACTGATGAAGTACCAGATGCAAGAATTGTGAAATTTGTTGGTATGGGACCTAAGAACTATGGGTATGAGTATGTGGAGAAAGATGGACAGAGGAAATCTACATGTAAAGTGAAAGGATTGACACTGGACTATAACACGTCTCAGCTGATACATTTCCATCAGATGTTGGAATGGTCAAAGTCTGAAAGTAGGAACTTTTCAGTGACTGCAAAGTACAATAGAATCAAAAAGCACAGTGATAGGAAAGTGACCACTGAAGAACAAACAAAGACTTACAAATTCACATACAACAAACGCGTGGTTCTAGTTAAAGGATACACGGTACCCTATGGATATGATATGTAAGAGACTGAACAAATATGAACTGAACAAAAGTTGAACAGAATGATATGACTTGAACACAGAAAGTATACAAGTTCACAAAAAGGATTTTTGTCGAAACTTTTTTTGCAAATGTTAAATACTGTTTCACAAAGTTGTTTCCACAAAAGTTTTTGCAATTGTTTGATGTTAATTTAAAAAAATATTGTTAGGTGACAAATTGTAAATTTTTTAGCAAAAACTTTTTCTAGGTGACAAGATGTCAATTTTTTTTGCAGACATATGTTTTGTCATGCAATTAAAAAAAACATATAAAAACACATGTTTTTCTTGTTCTTTCATCAGTTTGTTACACAGTTAAACAGTTACGGTCATGTCGGCTATACAAGTTTTACAACAAGATATTGGTAGTTTGTTCTTCAAACATACTGCCAATATCTTTATATCTGGTCCTAGTGGTTCTGAAAAAACGGAATTTGTTAAGAAAATGATTGAATACAAAGAAGATTTGTTTGACATTCAACCACAACAAATTGTGTGGTGTTACAAAGAATGGCAATCTGCCTACAATATCCTGCAAGAACGTGAAGGATCAAACATAAAATTCATTCTCGGCATCCCAGATGACGAGGATGACATCGTCACTGATGTCAGTGTACCACACTTAGTCATCTTTGACGATATGTTGGGAGACAAAGATGAAGAAAAAATTAAGTTATGGTTTACGAGAAAAGGACATCACAGAAATGCGAGTTTGGTCTACATCACACAAAACTTATTTCAACAAAGCAAATCATCTCGAACAATTAGTTTGAACGCTCATTATTTGGTTTTGTTCCAAAGTCCAAGGGACAAAATGCAGATCAAAGTTCTTTCCAATCAACTGCAAACACCACATATGATTCCTGCCTTTAACGATGCAACATCAAAACCTCATGGTTACTTACTGGTCGATTTGAAACCAACCACACCAAATTACTTGAGATTGAGAACAAATATTTTTCAACATTGGTTTACAAAATCAGATCAATCGGGACCAGTGGTTTATTTTCCAAGCGTATAAAAGGGTGTGTTTGGTTTGACATTGATCAGTTTAGTCATCATGGCTGTAGGGAAAACATCTGTTAACTTGATTCGTGCACTTTACAATTTGAGCAAGGAACACGATGCTCAAAAACGAAAAACTTTGCTTAATGCAGGTTTAGCTGAAATGATCAAATGGTTTTCATTAGCAGCTCGTAAAATCATTGAGGGAAAAATGAAATTGCCTAAACAAACTAAAAACTTCATGGATAGACATAAAGATGATGTTAGAAAATTAGCAAGTGCAATGACAGATCCAGAAGTGAAACGTAGTATCATTCTAAAACCAGGCGGTGGTGGTTTCTTTGGTGGTGTAATTATCAGAAGTTTGATTCGATGGGATGGTACTAAACTCTTGAGACGTAAAAGATCAACTCACAAGAAATCTAAAACTAAAAAAAGGCCTGCCAAAAAAATCCAAAAAACGTATCAATGATAAATTTGTGACCAAAAGAAGAAATAAAAAAAGTAAATCAGTAAGTCCTAATTCACCAGCAGTAGGTACAAGTTGGCAAAATCTAGGAATGTCTTCACCTGATGCCAATGCAAGACGAATGTCTTTGTCAATTGCAAGATTTTCACCACTTAGAACTTCACCAAAACCAATTGTTTCACCTCTGAATTCAAAACAACGTTACATCATGCAAAACAGTCCTACATTTCAGAAACGACACGGAACTATTCCGTACATGCACTTGTTAGATCCAAAAGAGTTTGTCATGAATGATCAAACTGCATTTCCATCTGATGTTGAAAGAATAAAAAAAGCAAAACAAGAACTTGTAAGAAGAACTGCTAAGAAACGACTTTTATTTTGAAAAAAAAAAAAACTATAAAAGCTCAATGTCAACTAAATTTTGACACAGTTTGCAAAATTGCATCAGCATGGCAGCTACTAAAACAAAGCGTCGTACTAGAAAAATATTAAAGAAAAAAAGTTTAATCAAATCGTATGGTTCTTTTCTTGAAGGACTGACTCATTTACCACCTAGATGTCGTCAAAAAATGATCAATGATTCACCTAAAGAAGTCATCGACTCAGTCGGTGAATGTTGCCTCAACATTATAAAAGGCAATGTCCGTTTGACAAAAGCTCAAAAACAAAAATTGCAAGCTCGACAACGTCACATACGTTTACTGAGTTCAAAGCAAGTGTCTGTGCCAGATAAAAAGAAAATTATCAATCAGAAAGGAGGTGCATTGCTCGGTTTATTACTAAAACCTTTGCTTGCTCCCATTGTTGGTTCAGTACTTGGAAGTCTCCTCAATCCTCATCATGGAAGGGCGTAAAATGGCCATTGTTCCTTTTAAACTTTGGGAAGACATGAAACGCTGGAAAGAAGAACAAATTCAAAAACCTAGATTACCACCTAATCCAAATGTGTCTGCCACAGCAAGTCTTCAGAGAGACTTATCTTCGGTCATGGCTGACGAAGACATGTCCGAAGCTGAAAAAGCTCAATTATTTGGTGAAACTTTACACAAATTTCAATCGGCTCACAAAAAAGCTTTGCAAGATCAATCTTTAAAATTACCAAGTGTAACATCCAGTTCCTCTAGAATGAACCAACTTGTATTAGATAGTGTACCTAGCACGATGAAACGAAAAGCACAACTTTTACTTAACATTTTAAAAGATAATCCAAACATGACTTGGGATGATGATGGTACCGTAAAACTTTATGGTAAAGCTATTGAAGGATCTAATATCATTGACTTGGTCAATGATGTTTTAAGACATAGAAAAGGCAGTGAACCCACGGGATGGCAACCATTTGCTGAAGGGTTAAGAGAAATGAATATTCCTCAAGATGTAATTGGAAATAGGGAAAGGTGGGAGTGGATGCATCGGGGCGTATCTCCTAGAACTCCAGATGACAATTATGTCACACCAGCCCAAAAACGTGTTTCGACAGCACGTAAACGTGCAAGTCGTATTCCCGTTTCTAAGAAAACAACTAAAAGAAAAGTCAAATCAGAATTTACACCATCCGAGCTAGCAAAAATTAAAAAGCAGTTGTATTCTCCTTTGTCTGCCACAAAAAGTTATATAAAAGAAGAAATGTCTACGCCAAAGTTCCAACCCAAACAGTGGCTCACTTACGATGATCAATAATGAATTTCGATAAATTGTATTATGATCCAAAAAGTCCTGCAGGTTATGCTGGTGAACAAGCTTTGTACAAGCTTGCTAGAAAATCTTCTAAAAATGTCAAATTGAAAGATGTCAGAAATTGGTTGAAAAAACAACAGACCTACACTTTACATAAACCTATCAGAAGAAAATTTTTACGTCGTAAGACTGTGGTTGCAGGAATTGATCATCAATGGCAAGCCGATCTAGCAGACATGTCAAAAATGTCCAAGTCCAATGATAAGTTTAGATATCTGCTTTGCATTATCGATGTGTTTTCAAAATTTGCATGGGTTGTACCCATTGCAGACAAAACGGGAAAAACTTTAGTAAATGCATTTAAACTTGTGTTGAAAAATGGGCGTCAACCAAAAAGTTTGCAAACTGACAAAGGTACAGAATTCAAAAACAGAGACTTTCAAGGTTTTTTAAAATCTAAGAATATTCATTTCTTCACAACTGAAAACCCAGAAACAAAAGCAAGTATTGTTGAAAGATTCCAAAGAACTTTGAAAAGTCGCATGTGGAAGTATTTCACGCACAATCGCACTTTGCGATATGTTGATGTTCTTCCAAAATTAGTCGAAGGTTACAATCATGCATATCACAGAAGTATCAAACGTGCGCCTGTTTCTGTGACAAAAGAGAACGAACCTCAAGTGTCTGAAATTCTTTTTGGAAAACCTAGAAAACTGCAAAAACAAACTAAAATCAAAGTAGGTGATTATGTTAGGATCAATAAAACTAAACGCACATTTGACAAAGGATATCTGCCAAATTGGACACAAGAATTGTTTCATATTTCTGATGTGGTGAAAACGCAGTTTCCCACCACCTATAAAATAAGAGATCTCGATGGTGAATCTGTCAGTGGTACATTCTACTCTCAAGAGTTACAACGTGTCGAAAAAGATCAGATTTTTGAAATCGATTCGGTCTTAGCTCACAGAAAACGCAAAGTTGGAAAAAAGTGGGTTAAAGAAATCAAAGTACACTGGAAAGGATATCCATCTAAATTTGACAGTTGGATTCTAGAGTCTGATCTTGTATAAAAGCATGAAAATGGATTTTAGAAGTTCATTCAATCGCAGTGGTGATAACACTTCTGTGCAATCATCTGCAGACAGTAAAACCAAAATAGCTAAAAATCCTTTATAGTCGCTCAGCTGAAACTGATTTTGGAAAATAAAATTACCTCATCGTTCGGAAGGATGAATTTGGTCTCAAATTAAAGATAATTGATTGTACTTTCAAAATCCGGTTGTCGTAGTGGCAAAAAAGTGTAGCGTCATATTAGAAAAGGCGAGATAACTCTGTATTTAGTAAAATTAAGAATTGCCCGTTGGGATGGAAAAATGTCAAAATATTTTTATTCGATTTCGGTTTCGAGCCTTTGATTATATTTTCATATTGTACACTGATATGTCGACACATCGTAGTCAATTTGAATTTTTTGTGCCTTTTAACACACGCTTTAACGACCGGTAACGTACGTAACACGGTAGAAATTTTGATTTTGACGCCTTGCGTTTTTTATACAAAGTACAGTATTTTAGATATACCAATAATTTTGTATCTATGTAATGTTCAGTTAATGGGCAGTGTGTAGATGTTTCCATGTTTTCGCTTTTGCATCTCTCCATGTTGTCAGTATGCTTTTAAAACCCGAACCCATTCTTGAAAAGTAACGTTTTTTCGACATTGAATCGCCATTCGATAGAGAATAACTTATAGATTCACGTGTATATCTTTCGAATTACCAAGAGAAAATTGATAAACTTGATAGAATTGTTTTATTTTCCAGTTTAAATGGGAATAAATGATAAAATATGCCTCTTGGTGTATATGGTCACGTAGACTACGTGCCTGCTGACAAATATAAACACAATTAGTAAATACAATATAAATTCAGCATTCCCTATAAAGGCGTTATGCTAATCCGGGGCTCAATATGAAACATAACCTTATCGTTCGGATGGGGAAGTTTAGTCTAAAATGAAAGATGGGTGTTGCCTGGAATATTTGGTTGTTTTGCGCTCCAAAACATTGTAGCGTAATTTGGCAAATATGGGCACACATATCTTTCTCAAGCGTATTCATTTTTGGTGCATGGTTACAAAACCAATTTGAAACCGATTCGTAAATTGGCCTTTCTTCCCAATTCTTCCTGACTCAATAACTATAAACTCATATAGAAATATGTATAGAGCTTCAAGGTGCATTCTGAGATGTCACATATGTTACTTTATAAAAAGGACTTGGGTCGGCCGATATAAAACAGTTTTAAGTTTTTACAATTTCTGTTTTTTTTTTATTTGTTCTAGTATTCATGTTATTCATATCAAAGTACAGTTGTATCGGTTACATAATAGATTTAATGGAAACACTTCAAACAAAATACTACGAATCTATCTTTGACATATATTTCATAATATGTCGCTGAAGACTTCGACTCCTATTGAAAAGCTGGAAGATTTAAAGTCGCCCTTCAACCATTTTGCACAAATAAGAGCTATTTTTAATGTCTTTATGTCTTTGTAAAACTGGGACAGTTCTCTTACAACGTTTAAATAATTTCAAGAAAGAGGTTTCCTAGAGAAATAACGTATTTCAGTTAGAGCTATGCCATGTAACATACGTAACAGTTCTTAATTTTGAACATCAATGCATGTATTGAACATACAGTATCCAATAGGATGCGTCTACTTAGCAAGAACCTTAAACTGTTACTAAATATATCATATCGATTTATCAGGAAATTTAATGTGTTAACTAAAACCATGTGTAGCATTGAAATTGATTTAAGCAGAATGAGTTAACAGGATCAACATTGCTTACATCATACACACATGCGAATAATCAAAGAACATGTTGCTTGCAAAGATATCGTTTTGAGACATTATATAACGTTTAAGGAATAATGACTTAATGGTAGAGTGTATTTAACTTGATAATAATTGCATCGATTTCTCGGCATTTTGTACTTACTAAATTGAAAATTTAACGCGCGTAACACCGTAAAGTAAATGCCAAATACAAAGCATAACATGACATGAAATAAACAGCAAAAGAAAGAAAGAGGGAAAGAATGAAAGAAAGAATTTAAGAAAGAAGGAACAACACGTTATTGAATTTATTTTAAGGTAAATTGTTTGCACTTACAATTTACATGTACTCTGGGTGATATTAAGATCTACTTTGCACCCCAGGGTAATTACTCATGGGTGCAAATGTGTTACTCTGAATACAAAATAGATATGAAAGATACTTTAAGTTAGTTTCTTATATCAAGTTAAGAACGATTATTGCTGCCATTTTATAGACACAACCAATTAACAATTTATTTGTTTTTTAAATGTTGTAAACATATAATATTTATATGAGTTAAATGTATTTATCTTTAGATAGCCATGCCCCTTCCCAAACTGACACTCTTCCACAGGTATCACTGAAGTATTGCACACAATATTCAAATATTATCCCCGAAACCTCAATCGTTTTAGCAGAATGATTTTGTCTTAAGTATAAAACAACTGAAAGCCCCATCTTTACCGGTATAATATTTTCCTTTATGTTCAAAATGTAACGTGTATAACACATTTATTACAATTTCATAATTGTCTCACTACGTTTCTTTTCCCTTAAACACAGTAGAGCAATAAAGTGGTCCATTATGTATTGGCCGTCACTTCATATGCCAAAATAGTTCATTTTATATCAAAAGAATGAATTAAATGATACAATGATACTTTGATTAATAAAGTTATCCAAATTTGCGATCTCGTATCATGGTATATAATATTAGCCTTGATGATTATTATCAAGGGAATGAGTTTCCTTCTTAGCATACTTAAAACTTTCAGGAAACATGAAAGGTAGCTTTTCGGTTTCTGTTTGCCTACTTTTACCTTTCTGTGTATCATGAGAGTATGAAAATCTGAACGAATTCCTGCTTGTATCTTTTTCACAAAGATGATTTGTTACAAGCTATTATACCAACAGGTGTTTTGCTATAAAAGGTTTCACATACAATGTTTGTTGTGTTGCAAAATTTTGAAATTCTGCTTCATCAAGAGCAACTTTATGTCATATTCATTTAAAGGGAAATTCCATAAGTATCATCTTATTTGTAAGCGTTAAGGAGAGGTTCAGTAATGTGATTTGTGTGAAAAATGAATTACAACGCATCCGGCATTTTCTTATTCTTTAAATCGTTTGCTAGTTCTTCTATCCCGGCAATCCAATGCATTTCTATAACGTTGTAGCTTTACTTAGAATTACATAACAACATAAAAACACAGATAAAATACCTGCTCAATTCCATTTAAGTCAATAAAATATGAATCTTTATTCAATAGCACCATAATATATTATTATTGTGTAACATACGTAACATAATTTTGTAATTTGTTTGTACAATTTAACATACAAGTTTGTTTAATCATGTCGAAAACTTAAGGAGCGTATTTAATGTAAAAGAGGCAATTTTTACACAGAGACGGCAATTTCACCCCAATACTGTATAGTAAGTGTTACACGTTAGTGATGTCGCTGATATGATTTCAGTACTGCTTGTTTCACATATAACTGTGCGTTACCTTCACTTTATCTACAGTAAATTGTCTGAAATCAAAGTTATTAAGAGGTTTAAGTCAGTGGATTGGAAACAATTGTTCCCAAAGTGGCTTCTCTTACTTTGTAATCAAGTTTAAGGTTCTATTGATATGCTATAAAACATGAATGTGTAAACAATTAACAGTGCAAGGTTATCTACGATACGCATAGGAATATTATATACTAAGTAAACATCTATTGTGTAAACATCTCTTATTAAGTAAACATCTCTTTGAATGTACGTTTTGAAATGATTTCATGTTTTCGCTATAACGGTAACAGCGTTGGCTTAGATTCAGATTAGAAATATATCAAACTATGACCATATTCGTATCTATAGATGCTGATTAGGCACTGCCATGACTGTTGGAAATAATTGCGTACAGTAAACCATTGCTATCATTCTTGATAAAAACGGAACAATAACTGCACGCAGTAAATCTAACATTGAAACAATGAATCTTATATTTGGAAAAGGCACATGAATACACTTTATAACCCAATATTTTCAAATAACTCAAACGACTCCACGCAGTGAAGAAAGTAAATAAGATGTAACATATCGTGTTTTGTGTGTAACGTACGTAACACAAATTAAAATGCTGCCTCAGGACATATCGGTTTCACTGAACTCCAAAATAGAACCTAATTGCAAAGAAAAAAAAACCTGTAGAACTAAGAATAAAATGTAGGTTTTATAGACATACTCTTATTTGGGTCTAAACTTCTATGTTAGGCTATACAAGTCTTCAAACCACTTTTATGCTACAAAATAGTGTAGGAAAATACAAACGACGACGTCGACAGCAACAACGACAGATTGCATTTAAATAAAAGAAGTATATTTTGGTAAACGGAAACTGCATTAAATGATCGAACGGACCTTAAACTTACTTTGATCCTGAAATTAAACTGTACAGGTATGCAATGCTTAACTGTTTTATTAATGCATATGTAGTTTACGTAACCATTTGAATAAGACTACTTGGTACTTTAAACTTCAGCTTTTTTTTCACCTCCGTCGCGGTCGCGGACCGTGTTCCGAACTTTGCGATCTGGTAAAGGCCAACATTTTTATTTAATAACTTTCTATAGTGGCGAAGTATCCATTTCTACACAGAAAGCGTTATAATTCAAGAATTTGGTAGGTGATTTAACAATGGCTAACAATATAAAAAAAAGATAATTGGTAAAGTAAATTATTCATTGCAAAGGCTTATAAACAACATTTTCATGTACATTTTATTTTAGTACGCTATAAAATATTTTATTTTATAGAGAAATCGCATCGTATGGCGCCAGTTCAGTGTATAATTATGTGTTACGTGTGTTACGCATCGTTATGGCAGTAGCGTACGTTCTTAAAATGTTTAAACCAATTACAATGTGTAGACAAATGATTGAATGATGAAACAAATTTAACACAGTGATCAAAATTGAAAAGTATCAATGATATTTCAACCTTCCAATAATCCAATGTGTCATTTAGGATTTAACCCAATAAAGAGGCATCTATCTGCCCTGTCCTGGTTTAGTGCTACACCTTTTTTTAAAGAACAACCACTTTTCTTAAATTTATGACGAAATGTTTTCTTCTGGAGGATGAGGTATATTTTCGTTTCAAAATCATGTTCATGTATGGGCCTATCTATGGGGGCCCGAATTTTAGCGTTTTGTCTTCTGTATGCATAAATGTAGTCTACGTGACCATATATATTTTGAAGTCTGTTTCATTATTTATTTCTCCCAAAAATGTTGAAAAGAATTTAATTTGAGCCAGTATGTCCATTCCTCGTAGTAAATTAAAAGACATACATGTTTATCCATAAGTTTTTCTCTACTGAATGAGAGATTTAACTTCGTAAAACGGCATTTTTCAAGAATGGGTGGGTCAGTTTAAAACGCATTAACAAGATTTAGAGATAACCTAGCGGAAATATGAGAACATTTACATGCTTCCCACTGACTGAGCCTTATAAAGATAGAAAATCGTTGGTATACCTAAAATACTGTATTTTGTATAAAAAACGCAAGACGTCAAAATCAAAATTTTTGCAAGGTTACATACGTTACCGGCCGTTAAAGCGTCATTGAAAAATCACAAACAGTATAAATCAACCACATTATGTCGACAAATTATTGTACAATACGAAAATATAAACAAAGGCTCGAAACCGAAATCGAATAAAAATATTATTGACGTTTTCGTATCCCCATGGGCAATTCTTAATTTTAACGAAAACTGAGTTATCTCCCCTTTTTCTGATATGACGCTACACTTTTTTGACACTACGACAACCGGATTCTGAAATAACAAACAATTATCTTTAATTTGAGACCAAATTCATCCTTCCAAACGATGAGGTAATTTTATTTGCGATTTAGGGCTTGTTTGAATTTCAGCTGAGCGGCTATTAACATTTTTCACTCAGATCATTGTAGTTTACATGATAATCATCACATCCCTAGTTCACATCAGTTTGAGAAGTCCAGATAAAGAATTGTGGTTGATTTTACTCAGCAGTTCGATAGGGTATATTTTACCATCACCTGGTCTAAAATTCAGAAAACAACAATCTCTGTCTTCTTCTAGTGACGAACTTTCAAAAGAAGTAAAACCATGAAAGATTTTTACTTGACATTACTCAGTGATAGTTGTTTGAACACTTTTCCAAGTAACAAACAATCCAATTTTACGGTACGTTTAGATCATCCAATACAAATTGACAAAGAAAACTGGGAAGTTGCTCTTGCAGAAATTATCACTCCAGCAGAAATTTTAAATATTTCGGATGCTAACAATTTTTTCTTTCTAAGATTAACCGAACAAGCTGCAAAGAGACTCAAATTGTCCAGTGATGAAACAGAAGTATGCACGGAAAAAGATTTATGTGTAGAATATCGACTACAAATTCCAAATTCTAATTACACCTCTGCACATCACTTAATCCATGAGATGCAAAAAGTGATCGATGCTCGTTTCAAAACTGCATTGGACCAATCTAATCACTCAGTCATTCTGTCATATGGAAATAATAGCAAACGTACAAAAGTACGTTTCGTGGGAGAATATAAAAATGAAATGCATTTGATGTTTCCACAACCTTTGGCAGAAATTCTAGGCGTGGATAAAACATTCTTTGGCAAACCCATAGGAAACGATAAGTATCAGTTCAAATATGGTGTAGATTTAAATACACATAGCAATCGTTTCTATGTATACTCAGATGTGGCAAATTACACTTATATCGGAGACGTTACTGCACCAATACTTAGAGTTAATCCTTTCAAATACATCCAAGGAGAAATTCATTTTCATCAAGAGTTTTTGAATTTGCATTATGTGCCTGTTGCAAAATCTTACATTGATCAAGTTCACATTAGTATAAAAGGCGATACAGGTGAAGATATTCCATTCATTACTGGAAAGACGTTGATCAAGTTACATTTCAGACCCAAAGAATAATAAAAAAATGCGTACGCGTGGAACAATTTGTCAATATGGGTCTGGATTCAACGATTATCCCGTCTATCGTGGTGTTTCAAGACAATATGGAAATGGTTTAGGATCAATCTTTAAAGCTGCTTTGAGAACAGTTACTCCAATTTTAAAACCTTTAGCAAAAGTTGGCATACAGAGTGCAAAAAAAAGTAGCAAAAGATCATGGAATTAAAGCTTTGAGAGAAATTGTTAAAGGTCAGAATGTCAAACAAGTTTTAAAACATAGAGGAAAATCAGCATTGAAATCTTTTGGTCAGTCTACAATCGATCAGTTCTCAGAGGGTATAAAATCAAATCAGAAATCCAAAAAACCTCAGTCCAAATCTAGACATCGACCTGTTCACAAAGGCAGGAGAACACTTACAAGAAAAAATCTTAGGTTTCCACCAGATTTTTTGAGTAAATAAAACAAAATGATTCAAATTGGTTCTTGTGACTGCAGTAAAACCGAAATAGAAATGGAATCAGTTCCTCCAACCATGACAACCATGGAGGATACTCAGTGGACAGACTATCATCCTATTGTTTCATTGGATAGTCATCATGCACCCATTGAATTCGTCATTCCACCTCAGACAGAAAATTATACAGATTTATCTCAGACGTATCTCTATCTGAGATGTCGAATTTTGCAAGCTGGTGTTGGAAATGATCTTGAAGCCAACAAGAAAGTAGCCCCTGTGAATAATTTCTTTCACAGCATGTTTAGCAGTATCGATCTGTATTTGAATAACAAACTTGTGACAAGCAATATGGATACTTATCCATACAGAGCGTATCTCGAAAACTTGTTTTCATTTGGTTCTGATGTAAAACAAAATCAACTGAAAGCTGGGGAATTTTGGTACCAAGATGAAACTGGAAAATTTGTTGCTTTTGATTCTGAGCCGATCAAAGCTCGCATGGCAGCTGTGGCAGAAAGTAAACCTTTGGAATTGATGGGACGATTGCATTTGGATCTAGCCATGCAGGAAAAATATTTGCCAAATGGAATTGAGATCATACTCAGATTGAATCGAGCTTCACCTCAGTTTTGTTTGATGGTCGGTGAAAATGATGCTTATCCCTCGGTAGTCAAAATTGATGTTGCTAAAGTCTCTGTGAGAACAGTACAACTTTTACCAGCAATCACAAATGATCTGAATCAGACCATAGCTCAGAAACAGGCAAAGTTTCCTATCAGAAGAGTAGAAGTCAAAACTTTCACGATAAACGCTGGATTGAGATCCAAAATTGAGGATCATTTGTTTCAAGGCCAACTTCCAAAACGTGTGTTTATTGGCATGGTAACAAATGAAGAATTTAATGGAAGCTATGCAAGCAATCCTTTCAGATTCCAACATTTCAGACTAAGTAAACTGGATGTCACGTGTGATGGACACAATATATTTGGCAGACCATTCGAACCAAACTTCAATGACAATCAGTATCTGAGATCATACATGTCACTATATCAAGCACTGAGCAGTCAGAATCAAGTTCAGAACTGTAACATCAGTCTTCAAGACTATAAAGACGGATACTGCTTCTGGGGATTCGATTTGACACCAGACCAAGGAGCTGACCAGAACCATCTGCACCCTTTAAAAACGGGAAACCTGAGACTAGAGATTCAGTTTGCCAGAGCACTTGACTACACACTCAACGTGATTGCCTACGCAGAGTTTGACAATCTGATAGAAATAAACGGACTGAGAGAAGTGACCACAGATTATTAAGAAGATGCATCAAGGATACTACATTGAGAAAGACCTGGAATACCAAGCAGACGTATACAGACAGACATTCTCGTCACATGAATCCGACGAACCAAGTGCCTTACAGAAAGAAGTGGAAGGACAAGATGTGAAAAGAGAAAACTTTCTGGTCAAAGCTGTATTGATGAATCTGAGAGAAGGTGTCAGAGACTATGTTCGACATGAATGTCAAGGATGTAGAATTGACCATCCAAGTCAGAAATACCATGATATGTGTCTATGGACCACTGCAGAAGAATGGATCACTGACTACAAGTACCATGAACCAGCTTTAGAATGCCTCAACATCTTCGATGTCCTCGAGGATTTTGATGATCTCATGTGGGAACACATGATGGGATCAAAGAGAAAATCCATAGAAGCTATCCATTTACTGACTCCAGAACTCACCAATGAAGTATATAAAGACTGGCAGTATTTCAAAAACAATCAGAGAGACATGACAGATCAGTGGAAGACATTCTGGGCCAATAAACTGTTAGAATCATACCAAGAAACAACAGCAGCTTAAGAAGAAAGAACAGCTGAAGAAAACAACACAGAACAAGATTGTCCAGAATCATCTCCACCAACAGAAAACTGAAAATGGATACTATACAACTCAGCAGAATATTGAACAATATGCCAGTGAAAGGAGAAGTGTGTGCTAAAGACTTATTACCAGATAGAAAACCACTGCACACAAAAGCTTACATAGTAAACACAGACTTGTCAGATGATCCAGGAGAACATTGGACAGCAGTGTACTTCAGAGACGATAGAGTGATCTACTTTGATTCCTATGGTTTGCCACCAGATGAAGATTACATCCTACCATTTATCAAACGAAATTCAACTGGATGGATACAGAACACACAAGTGTTCCATGGAGTAACACTTGTGGAATGTGGTGTATCTATATCATCTATCAGCTCAACAGAGGACATGATCTGAAAGCAGCTGTTCACAAAGAGCTCAAAGGCACAGGAGAAGACTTATCTCAAAATGACAGAGACATTGACATGTGGTTCAGAAAGAACTATGGAACATTTATCAAAGACAGTACAATGTGCAAGACAATTCCAGACATCCTTTTAAAACAAAGAGTACAAACTTGCAGATGTCTGCATAAAACACATTGTCTTTCAAAACAGTATCCCATGTATAGATTATTGTAAATATGTTGCTGTTGTTAAGAGTTACATTGTAAACGAGAACAGAGGGACGGTCCTAATCCTCTGTTTCATCGTGCATTCACAGTTAGCGGGACAAATAAAATTGTTGAAAATGTTAGTCAGTCTTTGGTTTTTATTTCTCCTCTCAGGAGGTAGTAGTAAAGGGTTTAAAGTTTGACAATAACTAGCTGAGTTTTTGACGCTAATCAATGTTCTCGAGATACGAGAACATTGAAAAGCCTCAATATATTAGGAAGACGCTATAAAGTTATGCCTTTTGACTAGTTGAGGACTTGAGATACAAGACCAAGAGACAGTGAAACGCATACCACTTTAAAGCCTCTAAGGAAGCTATAGAGCCATGCCTCTAACAGAGTTGAAGTCCCCAGACTAAGACACTCTTCAGACGCATTCAGCTGTATAGCAACAGAGACTACTACATACCCACACGACTGCCGAAGACAAGTCCAGCAAGTGTCACAATGTGACAAGTCTACCCAGAAACACATTACTTCAAGTCCCTGTCTTAACTCAAGGATACTTACCTACATACCACTTAGCTAGTTCATTTTTTAAACTGAGACCCAGGGTGCGCACCTCTAGACCAATTTTCTGAAAACTTCTAGACTAAAACTTCTAGACCAAAACTTCTAGACCAAAACTTCTAGACCAATTTATGGACCCATTTCTAACGCTACGCTTATCTGAAATGGGTCCATAAATTGGTCTAGAAGTTTTGGTCTAGAAGTTTTGGTCCAGAAGTTTTCAGAAAATTGGTCTAGAGTGGCAGCCATTACTACTCTTATTGGTGTTTTGGGCTAAGGGGTGTTATAATATGCAAACAATTTATGAACAGTGTAGCCGTCTTTGTCCTCACATTAACATGCTAAAGTATTTCGAACTCAGAATTATGCTCACGCAGCAAGGAAATTTGTATTATCAGGTAAATAGTGGACGACCAATAACATTTGTCAACAAACTGACAGCTGCATTTCAAAATTTAGGCTTTCTCCTCGAGATTTTAAGCATCCTTACGCATGATTACAAAATGATAAACTCCACAGGCTTAAAAGCATTAAGATGGTGTCACATCTTTTGATACGGGAATAATTCTCGGAGTAATTTTGAAATGTAATATTGGGAACTCGGAGGGACGGTTTTGGAGATTCGGAGGTATTTCAACATTTAGAGAGCTGTTTTTCCTCTCTTTTTTCTTGATAATGCTTATCTGAGAGTATATTTGTTTTAATCACTTCCATTTGCCTACGAATTAAGGAAAGGTAAGCACAAAACGTTTATTCTGATTGTTGTGACACGGTAAGTATGCGCACATGCGTATTGGGGAGGGGGTGTTTGATGTATACCAGGAAAGGAGATGACTAACAAGCAAGCTACCGTCTATGCAATCTAAACCCCTTACATCCCATCTTGTGGTCATTATTTATTTTTAGTCACATTATCGACTGTGGGTACTCGGTAGAATCTTTCAATGATGATCATGCAAAAAATAACATTTTACAGCTTATAAAACGGCTGCCATGATGCTAAATTTTCTTGGCCAACTTTCGATTGGGAGAAATACGGAGAGGGGAGGATATTTTTGTCAATGCCCTCGTCTGCTTTTGAACTCGATCGACCTGAAAAATCTTGTGCACACGTTTTACTGGAACATACAGAATACGGGTTTTCTTTCAAGAGCTGATGATACTTTATGTACGTTTTCATAGTTATAGTTTAAGTTATGGTAACTGAGTGGCCCCCTATTGGGCAATAGCTGCTCACTCGGCTTACGATATGTTCTCTCAGTATAAGTACCTAATTGTCAATTTGTTTTTTTCCTGCCTCGGTTTCGTTGGGGTCGGAATTTCTTTCTGATTGCTCCTTTTCCTGACCATTGCCAACTTGTACTTTTTTATATCAAGATCTCCCTTTTTGACACTTTGAATTATGAGATAATAACAGATTTTGGCAAAATGTTTCAGACGAGTTAAGCTAATTGTGGGACGGGCGGTCGCTCAATTTTTATTATTATTGTCTGATGTCCCTTTCACCTTGTTTCAGACATATCGAGACGACTCCATCAATAGGTTGGGCGAACACGGGAGAACCCCAGAATAAATTTCTGACACACGCGCAAGCAGAACTTGGCTTGCTCCACTTGTTACACTCAGAGTGGATTGAACACATGCGGTTAGTGATTGAATGATTAAGAGTGCTTAAATGAAATCGACAACATAATAATCATGCCAAATAATTATACTCTTAAATATGTTAATAATAAGTTCATGCCATACATTTAGGTTAGAGTAACATACATGTAGGTTAGAGTGACATATCAATGTATATATTTGGTACTTTACATATTAACTGGGTATGTCATAAAATTAAAGCCTAGTTTGCTCCAGAAGCAAAATCATGAGTTATTTTCAATGAACTGATCCTCCGATTTCGCTGTATCCTAAATTTGACATTACTCCGAGTTATCCAGATCATACCTCCGATAATTACCGTACCCAAAATTGTGATACCTCCTACATTTACCTGGGTAAAAACAAAGGAAATTTTGCATATATGAGGCTAAAATTTTGCATGATGCTCATTAAGACACTGTATTTTTAGAAACCAGCTGCTGTTTAATGCGAAAATATCGTAAATACTCAAAATTAAGTGGTCCGAATTGAAAGTGCTTTACAATCATGCAATTTCCAGTTTACATTATTTATTTTTGATTGAAAATTGACGTGTCAGCTTAAACTGATGGTGTATGCAGGGGCTTCGTCTTCTAAACTTTGTATGTGCGATATGTTAAATTTTCTAAAGTGGACGTAAGTTGAAAATAAAATAGGATAAATACTGCCCCTAGTCGAATTTGCCTTCCATTGTTTACCTCCGAGTTCCCCGAACCTCTGAGTTCCCTGTAACAGGTAATCCTGGGTGTATATGTTAGCATCGTCACAGATTCTTTTTACTTCATAATGTGCTACTGTTCTGTTGGAGGAGTAGCACCAGCTTGATTGGTTCATGAAGCCTGGTCGCTAGACTCTATCAGTGTCTTTAATTCTTAATGAGACTTTACGGGTGTCTTTGTAGCAGTTCCGTTTTTTTCGCCTTGAGAATGGATTCCATCCTATAAGTCTCTGTAGAAAACATTTCTTTAGATGTTGCTCATCAGGCATTCCTATATAAAGTTGGTACATCTTAGCTGTGAAACTATAATACCATTTGCATTTTTGCGTCCTTGATTTCTCCAGGCCACTGTGTCTGTAAGCTTGTTTTAACGCTTGATTTTAAGTTTTCTCAAGCACCTTAAGTAGACATGGTGATCTCTTTGAATGATGTTGATATAATAGCCATGCTACGCATGAATATAGGAGAGTTGACTGAGCCATGTAGACTTTCAGCTTGGTATCGACCTTTGTTTCATTTCACTTATACATTTGCACATATTCTTCCAAATGCCACACTGGCTTTTGCTGTTCTAGTCGTCAATACGCACTGTTCTGGAGAAACTGCTTCTCGGGCAGATGGATGTATTAAACAAATCAGTATTTGTCCTCTGTGTCTGGTGTGGGTTCGAGCCCCGCGCTGGCAACATGTGAGACAAGCTCTGCTTGGAGCACAACATTTGTCGTCTTTTTTGTTGATTGTAAGGCTATAGCTATCACAGGTAATCCATATGGATCTGTTGCACCATGCATTTATGCCTATGAGCTGGTATTCTTCGCCATTTCCCTTATCTTTGCCATCTGCATAGAGTATCTCATCCAGCACATCTATGTGCACCTTAGTTTTAGTTTTCAACTTCCGTTGGTTGAATAACTTTCCATCAAAAACGTTCCTGATTGGAAAATGAGTATCACAGACTTAAACGGCTTCAATGAGTATTGCAAATGATATCATACACAACGGTGTTGTCCCCTAGCACAACCCTGTTTGGCCTCATTTGTCATATCACAAGGTTAATAGAACTCCCCATCGTCCTGTGCATGCATATCATCATTCCCACAGGATGACCATTTGACCATGATTTACTTTGACAGCCCATATCTTCGCAAGTCTCTCACAACTTTGTTTAAATTTTTGGTGAAGTTGACAAGCGCCATATATAGGTCTACTTTCTGTTCTTGACATTTCTCATGAAGTTGTCTTGCTATATGAAAATCATCTATTGTCTTCTTGTCATCTCTGAATCAGCATTGACTTTCCGGAATAAATCCTGTCTGTCAAAGACTTCAGGATTTCCTTTCTTTGTGTAAAGATGAAAGTTTTGTGGGAATTTTTCCTTCCTCGACGCAGCCGCGGTGAAACAGCTATTTCAGTCTCTCTGTCATGGATAGCCCCCAGACGGCAGCGGAACTTGCATTTGAGCATGGAAATTTGCCAGCTGAGATCTGTTGAACTGCTAGAGACTCCTTTAAACTACCCTTGCATATCTGATTTTAATTTGAAGTATATTTTTCTGGCTATCGTTGATCACTGATGACGATTTATTAGTATTTTATTGTCTTTCATCTATGACGGTTTGGTATTTATCAAGCAAACAAACTGAATTTCTTCTATTTTCTTTCAAGTCTTGCATGTCTCTGACTTTTGATATAGGTTGACAAATATTGCTGCTGGTTTGTCTTCTTTAATAAGGAGCTAGTATCATCTTAATGCTTGTGCTGTTCCTCAAGATTCTAGAAGCCCCCGAAATCTTAACCATTCTCATCGACCAGTAACTGAGTTTTCGAGATGGATGTCCTAAAAGTTCTATAGCTGAAGAATGTTCCAGTTTTCTTCTGTGTCTTCCAAACTGAGATTGATTGCACCCAGTTGGATGCAAATGTACCATTCTATTTTGGTTCAATTTCGAGACACCCAGTCTCTATGGTGGTTTCTTGCTTAAAAGTCGCCTCTAAGGCTTGTGTTTGATGACACCAGTCTATAATCTATCCAGCACCCTGCTCTACATTACATTTGTCACTCTGACACCCTGCCTGTCTTTTCTCCACACTATGACATACAGTTTATGAGAAGCCCGTGTTTGGATCGCAGATGCACCCATGATGTTCACTTGTATATCACTTCATCTGGACTGATCATGGTAGGTGTATGAGATGGACAATATTGACATATTTATCTCCCGTCAGAGGAAGTATCGAAGTCATTAGGTGGTCACTGATGCCTTATGGCAATCCTGACAGCTTACACAAAGCCAACTTCTCCTTTATGGCTCTTCTCACCAGGGTTGGGGTAATTAAAATTGTAATTGTAATTAATTGCAATTTAATTACATTTTTCAAAATAATTGGAAGTAATTGTAATTAAGCCTTTACTTTAATTACAATAATTGAAATGTAATGAATTACAGTGTCAAAAAGGAGAGTAATTAACAATTACTTTGAATTACTTTTGAATTACTTTAAAGAATTAAAACTGAGATCCTTTAAGAGCAGTGAATACATTGATGAGAAAGGTGATGGGCCATACCGCGGTTTCGACTATGGAAGTCTCGTCAGTGACCCTTTAGATTTGGCAACATGGAGCCAAAGACAATTACTGAAATTTTGCAACTTTCAACAAGGTAGTCGATACAAAGTCTAGTATTATCTAAATTGGACCAAATATATTAAACATTGGTAAGAAAATGAATCTCATCCGATAATAAATTTTTGAATTCTCAGAATATCTTCGCTGATCTCAAAGGACCAAAAAGAAAATATAACCTGCACTATGGATGATGTACGGGGAGACTTTTTAGGGCCGCCACACGGCACAACACCAGCTGCAGCAAATAAAAATTAAAACTGAGATCCTTTAAGAGCAGTGAATACATTAATGAGAAAGGTGATGGGCCATACCGCGGTTTCGACTATGGAAGTCTCGTCAGTGACCCTTTAAAAGATTTGGCAACATGGAGCCAAAGACAATTACTGAAATTTTGCAACTTTCAACAAGGTAGTCGATACAAAGTCTAGTATTATCTAAATGGGGCCAAATATATTAAACATTGGTAAGAAAATGAATCTCAACCGATAATAAATTTTTGAATTCTCAGAATATCTTCGCTGATCTCAAAGGACCAAAAAGAAAATATAACCTGCACTATGGATGATGTACGGGGAGACTTTTTAGGGCCGCCACACGGCACAACACCAGCTGCAGCAAATAAAAATTAAAACTGAGATCCTTTAAGAGCAGTGAATACATTAATGAGAAAGGTGATGGGCCATACCGCGGTTTCGACTATGGAAGTCTCGTCAGTGACCCTTTAGATTTGGCAACATGGAGCCAAAGACTGAAATTTTGCAACTTTCAACAAGGTAGTCGATACAAAGTCTAGTATTATCTAAATGGGGCCAAATATATTAAACATTGGTAAGAAAATGAATCTCAACCGATAATAAATTTTTGAATTCTCAGACAATTTAGAGGTGAATATTGAAAGAGCATAATGCAGAATCAGATTATCCTTTATGAATCTTTTTTCCTTGCATGTCTCATTGAAGTATCTGGACAATTATACATTACTCAAATCAAAATATTTCTCATAGACAAAACTTACAACAGAGTTAAAATAAATCTCTACATCTATTAAAACTGTTTCTTCATCTACTGATCAAATTAAATCTTGAGTACTAATAACCATTTCTTTACTGATGAGCTAATCATAATCTTATACACACAATACAGCAAACAATGATTGAGTAAAGAAAGTGTGACAACTCAAACAATTATTATCTTTTCTTTTGTGTCATTGATTGATGTTTTGCCTACAGGATTCCTTGTTGCTAATTTTTCACACCTCACTAACAGATTCATAAAATGAATAAGATGGGGTGTTCAGAGTAGTGTTTTAGGCTATTTAAGGTTTTAGAGTCATCTTAACCAAAATGGTCACAAAATTAAACTGATTCTTTTCAATGTCCCCTTGTATTTTGTAAATTTAATATTAAAGATAAGAGTGAACTTGAATATCATGTTTTCCAAATGCGAAAAATGATGGACATTATTGGTAAAAAAAATCTTTATTATGTTTTCATGATTGTAAGACACATGTGCAGTCAGACAGTTTAGTGGTTGTTAGCAATCTTTTAATTTATGGCTCTGGACATTTGTAATGCATGCAGACATTTGATCCTTTAGATGTTTTACACTTGAAGTCTTTACATTTAGTGATTCATTTGCAATTCATTGGAAACCAGGAGTGATCATCATCAGCCAGCATAGCCAGGCTTAGCAAAATGGTAGAATTTATAAAATATTTATATTGTACTTTACCTTGAGATTCAACAATTTTCCATTCATGTCAGAACAGATATCATGCTTCCTAGTGTATAAACCAGTGATATGAGGAGTTATTATATTTGCAAATAATCTTTTGACATCTGAAGGGATACATTGTATCAAACTTATAATTTGATGGTTAATTCAATATACATCAAAGTTTTCAAATATTCCGTATCAAACTTATAATTTGATGGTTAATTCAATATACATC
This sequence comes from Rugalucina vietnamica, assembly GCA_964017185.1. Taxonomy (NCBI): domain Eukaryota; kingdom Metazoa; phylum Mollusca; class Bivalvia; order Lucinida; family Lucinidae; genus Rugalucina; species Rugalucina vietnamica. The sequence goes on from OZ024870.1 coordinate 47,933,574, forward strand.
AAAGTTTTCAAATATTCCTGATCAGTGGGGGAAAAAGGAAAAAGACTCATAGTACAAATGGTTCCTGCCGGATATTTCTCAGTCATTATCACTCTTGTTCAAGTGAACATTTTGGGACATAGAAGTTTCATGCATCAAAACATGCAAAGTAATTGTGTGTAATGAATTACATTGGGCTAAGTAATTGTATGTAATGAATTACTTTCCTGAAATGCCTAGTAATTGTAATTGTAATTTAATTGAACAAATGTCAATGTAATTGTAATTTAATTAATTACTTTTCAAAATAATTGACCCCAAGCCTGCTTCTCACTTTGGCCTCCACACTAGGAGAAAGTACTGCCGGCATCAACTCTTTTTCCATAACCTCTACAAACTAAGTCTCACTCAGTACAGCTATCTGCTAAACTGTGACTAACACGTGACTGTTCTACGCTGTTGTCCAGTCGACCCAGGATTATCTATTAAGGGGCGAACATTCCTCTGCCGATCTTCAATGGTATGACTAACATCTCAGTATTTGGGAGACAATATTGACTGCTTAATAAAGGTGTTTTACATAAATTCATGTTGAATATTATGTTTCCCTACAATTATGACCAGGGGAGAGTGGTAGCAACCTAGGTTTCGCTACCCGGGGCACGTCGTATTTTGAATAATTCTGAAGCTACTTGACTTTGAAGAACATGACATTATATATATAATTACCATATTGTAGACAAAAAATGAGCTTAATCAAATAGCGGCATCATAGTATCATGGTGTTATCTTTATTCAAATTTTTAAGCATTATGTGAAGGATTTATTTTGTTACTGGAGAAAACAGATAGTGAGGCGTAACTGAAAAATGGCTTTAACGAGCAACGTCGTAACAAGAGCACAGCTACCATCTTATCTTTGATTAGCAAAAGGGTCCACAGAAACATTCAAAATGACAGTGATTTGATGTACATTTGTAGAACAGATACTGCAGTGGTATTTAAATGGCATGTTAGATGTCAGATGGACGCAATTTCAACTTTACACGATGAGAAATGTGCATACCTACAATTAGTTTACAACCGCCATAGCCAGTATTCTTATTTTACAGCACGGATATGCATAACACACTTAAAATAGGGTGAAACAGCCATTTCTGATGATCGCAGTATTTCGGCAATATTAATTAACAAATACCACAGTATGTTAACTTATTACGTAATCAGTGTACTTCAATCGGATGTTGATCGTGTGTAAACAATGATTACACATATTCGTTTGCTACATGTTTATGGAAATCTTTATAATTTGAGGTTTTATCTCGGAAAAACTGTGTGACATAATATGGTTTAGCTATGGTCGCCTAAATAGGGTAAGTTAGAAGTATCTTCGTATGTTTTTGTATTTTGATTCTTTCGTTCAATGATAAACTCACTGCATAGGCAAGCGTCTCGTGGCCGACTGATCGCTTACATGGCGAGTTTTTAAACGAAAAAGGCCATATATCTATCTTTATAGAAGTGAATGAAATAGGCATTTTAGTTATCTAGATGTTGTTCAAAGGATTCTATCAGATTCCTCTGAGAAAATGTTCTAAATTGATTCTAAAAGACACCCACAACAAATCTAAAGATGTCCCATTTTTTGACTGCAATGTGTACGACTTAATGATTTTATATGATGCAGAAATGTACCATTTCATGCAATTAATGCATGCGTTCTTGCAGTAAACGCATCCTTTTATTGCAGTTTATGTACCCGTTATTTCGGTCACTATGTCTGATACAACATTACTGAATAAGTAATAATACATTTTGTAGCCACTACTACTATTTTTACGCACTCTGACGTTACTTTTCTTCATACATGCACGGGTTTCGTTGACCATTAAAATAAGATTCTCATTTTATGTTAAACCAAACCTGAGTAAAGGCATGATTTGGAAGATATTATATAATTATATATGACCTATTTATGAACTCTTTCTAGGAAGACCATCTGATTACTATTAAACTGTTCCGGTTTGAGCCTGCCCAGGAAAAGTGGCTAAGGTCAAACCATCCAGACATATTATAAGCCTTTGTGACTTAGTTGGATGTTTATATTTTAAGCATGTGTTGGATGTTATCACATTCTCATTTTTGGTAAAACGTGGTTCATCGTGGCCAAATCCTGTAATCGCTGTCACACTATTGCGTATCGACTCACGTATCTACGGCGTATCAAGATTAGAAAGGTACCCTACGTCACGCGTACGTCGTACATACGTGAGCATACGTAGCTCATACTCCTCGACACGTAGCTCATACTCCTCATATGCCGAGTTGCTACGTTTTTATGTGTGCACTTAAAAATTCGTAGCACGTACATGTAAGTAGCAGGTCCGATACGCCGTACATACGCCACACATACATCGTACATACGAAAGCAATGTGGCAGATACGTAGCTCATACTCTTGATATGCCACACGTACGTCGCGGTTAACATGCCACGTAACCGTGACGTATGTACAGCGTTGCTTTTTTGTATCTGCTACGTATGTGTGGCGTATCCTCGACTCTCTTTTCGTATCTACGGCGTATTAGCGACGCATGTGTGTCGTATCTCGCGTATAAATGGCGTATGTGCTACGTACGTATCGCTGGTGTAGAGTATGTGTGACGCATACGGAGCATTAGGAATATTTTGTGGCGTTCCAAGAGAATCTTAATGCTTCTATATAATTGTTTTCGTTCTTCCGAAGTCATGGATCAGATGTTTCTCACGGTTCTGGGTGCCGTGCAGGGTTTGTTCAAATCTACGCTAGGTGTAGCGTCTGTCTTTGATCATGTCGTCCTACGACCAGGATAGGGAACTTGGAGAGCCCCCCACACACACACCAAACCTCGATTTTTTTCGGTGTTAATCTAGATTATGTAGATTTTGCCGGTGGCATTTTCGACCTCTGTAATGTGCGAATTGCCTGAACAAAGTGAACACAACCGTTTAATACCTCAAAGGTATTAAAAAGCAATTGGTACAGAACAGATACACCGCAGATAAGAAAGGAACGTTGTACATACGTCGTAGATACGTCACGCGTACATTCCATACGCCATACATACGACATACGTACGTAGAACATTCGCCTTGATACGCCGTACAAACGAATTTGAAATTTCATAGGAATACTGATACGTCACTGATATTTGCACTGTGGATGCTCGTAAGAACCGCCTCGCCGAGGCGGTTCTAACGTGACCCCGCAGTATGTGTTCTGGGCGAAATGTGAAGAATATCAAACATTTTCCCAAAGAATTTTTCCTATTTCTTATACAGTTGAAAAAATCTCCGTATTTTGTAGGGGCAAGTAACCACGTGCAAGAAACGAATTAAAATGCAAGCTATTGTCTGGATCAGACATTACCAAATGCACGCTTCTTAGTCATCTCTATGCTCAACATATTGCTGTCGAAGCTGGTTCTACTCGGACAACAACTCGTTCTTTTTTGCTTTCGATAGGAGCAGTTGTACCAACGGACAGAGTAAGAAAGTTTTCCTTCTGCCATTGGAAATTCCATTTAACTGTACAAGAATTGCCAAAATGGTTAGAACGATTTGTACTCGAAAAATACGTCTACACGTCTGTGCAATGCTGGGGCGACCTAAATGACTTTATTTAGAAAGATAATAATATTTTGGAATGTAATCATATACTTTTCAGAAACGCTTATTTGCATTTGGTCTCGAAATGACTGAATAAATGTTGACTTAGATTTTAAGCACCACACAAACAAACAAACATTGGTCTAGACAGCATGGACGTGTTGTCGTGACAGGATATTCTGTTTATATCTCTTGTTGCGTGTGCACTATTGTTTGTTTCAGTATATATCATTTGATTTGTTGCTTTTTACTGTGAGAGACTCAAACCTCCTACCAGCAATCTTTATAAGACACACTTACCATGTAACCGAAAACTTGAAAATTCCAAAACACTATGAAACTCTTTTTGTATTCCAACTACACTTATTTCACGAAAACACACTTTGAGGCAAAACACGTGTTTCTAAATCTACCTAAGCGGACCCCCATAGCGATAAATGGGACCGATATAACAACCTTTTAGATAATCAATTATTTTATTGGATAATTGTATAAATGATTGACATGTGTCGATTTTGACAAGCATAACTGAAAACCTGGCTCACCTTTTTGATAAGATGTGATTTTATAGTCAATTTGATCCATATCGTGTTAAAGGCTAACAAAAATATGTATATTTAATCATGTTAATTGGGGATGTTCTTTTTTTACCTTTATGACAGTTTTCCCTGCTTGAATTACCAAACAATTTCACCACACAATATTTATTTATTTATTTATTTATTTATTTATTTATTTATTTATTTATTTATTTATTTATTCTGTATTGCCACCATGAATATATTTTCTGCATTGCCATATTCGCTCATATGTAACTGATCTGAGTACTTATCTGAGCTTTCAATAAAGAGAATGTTTGCTGTTTGATTTTTTTATACGGCGCAGGAACGTAGCAGGAACGTCACACGTACGTGCTAGATACTTCGCTCGAACAAAATACGGCTCAGACCTCGGCGTATCGAAATTCTCATAGATATGCGAGCGATACGCCGCTGATACGTGAATGTGTGACAGAGCTTTTAAAGACGGTTTGCACCAGTTCCGACCCGGTTCACCCTGATAGTGTTCAGGTGAGACCCCGGATTTTGCCGGAATAACCAGTAGTTGTTCCGATTACTCAAGGTTTATGCTAGACGGAATATTTCCATCGTTATTCCGTAAGACCTCTCCATCACGGGAGAGGACCGAGGTCACGAAGTGTATCGGAGTGCAGGTTAGCCAGCTGATCTAGGTTTATGCCGGATTATGACGGTCGAGCTCCGGTGGTATCACGGTTGGTTCAGGTGTATCCCCGCTGATACGTGAATGTGTGACAGAACTATTATATACGGTTTGCACCAGTTCCGACCCGGTTCATCCTGATGGTGTTCCAGTGAGACCCCGGATTTTGCCGGAATAACCAGTAGTTGTTCCGATTACTCAAGGTTTATGCCGGATTATGACGGTATAGCCCCGGCCGGTGGTATCACGGTTTGTTCCGGTGTATCCCCGCTGTCTTGTTTTTTACACCCCCCCCCGGTTAGCCCCGATTGCATTAAACATTTAAAACGATCGTGAATGCTCCCCGGTTTACCCCGGTTTGCCAAGGTACACATGTAGCGCGGCGGTTCTGTCACGGTGAAACCCGGTTTATCAAAAGTGAATCGAAGTTTCACAAGGTGAGCTTATAGGATAGAGTTGAAACGGTGCCCTTCCGTGTGCCAGGGAATCCGTGCAACTGTCAACATTTTCACAAATGAGTGTTCTTGAGACATGATAACCAAAGGCAATAAACTTTTATATAAAACATGATTAGGATGGTGGGTTGCCTGCGTGAAAACGTTACATAGTCATTATTTGGTTACAAAATATAATTGATTTTTGATTTTGCATTTTCACCGTCTATCCGTGTTACATGTATATGGCCATTATTGTTTCAAATAGAAATCATATTGTGCATGTATAATGCGGTACTAACTGCTAGATGCAGATTAAGAGAAACGTCGAATAATATTTACAGCACATTTAATTATATACAAAGATGCTTATCTCTGCACAAAACGAAATGTACGTAACCATTTATAGGGTGTGGAATATTTGAAATTTATCCGTGCCGTGTGAAACTAGGTTTTCTTTAATTCGGACTAGGTCCAACATTAGTCTGTACAGTCACAGATGAAGGCTAGAAAAATGTAAAAGTAGGCAATGATCAGGAAATGGCACAATCAGAAAGAAATTCCCAATCCAAAAACTGATGTGGCAAAAAAATTAAATAATCAATCAGGTATACTTATACTAAGAAAACAAATCATACGCAGAGTGAACAGCTATTTTCCCAGTAGGTGGCCACTCATTTACCAAACTTAACCAAAAACACAAAAGCGCACATAATGTGCAAACAGCACACATATATCTGCTTTGCTTGGGAAACCCTGCAGGGGCTTACCATTCGAAGATCACACAGAGCAGACTACGCATGATATGCTGACAAAAACACGTTGGTAGGATTCATTTAATAGTAGTATTTTCCACTAATTTTAATCGCATATCATTGCCCCGGCTACGCATTCTCATAGTCAGTACAGACGACTTACTTATATGTACAGTTCTTCGCTTAGAATTGCAATATAAGCGGCACCACGGCCGTGACTGAACTACCTTTGACGCTGCTACATTGTATAATCCGAAAATAAACACGTAATTTCAGCAAGAGTGAAAAATTGTGTTTATCCATGTTTGAAAATGTTGACATCTGGACGGAAGAGCGCACTCTGATTCTTTAACCTAGCGTTTTATCTTTCACCTCAAGTGAGCTAAAACAGCAATTTAGTGATTTTTTTCCTATTAATTCCGTGCATCAATAAACTGATATTTGTGGTCAGCATAAAGTTTTATGCCGTAACAAGTTTTGAAAACAGCCCAGTAGAGACCAAAGAAAAGTTTATTTATCGTAATATACTTTGATTTAAACTCATCTACTGCCGCTAACAGAATTTTTCATCACTGAAAATGGTACATTGAATCATCAGGTAATGGTACATTCTTTCCATTAGGAATAACGGAAAATGGGACATTCGAAAATACAGCAGGCCGTCTATTTGTCGGAAGTTTTCCCCATTATGTAAGATACCACAACCATATCAATTAAACATTGATGAAATAGGGTATTTATGGATTACATTTAAACCTTACATCTTTGGATAAACACACTGATCTCACAAAGCGGGTCTGTTTTAGCGCAAGTTCTGTGTGTTAAACAATGTCTTTGGAACGAGTTTTACAATTTTATGCTGTTTTAAGATTCAAAAATGTGTAAGAGACGTCAAGCCTACCTTGGCTGGTTATCCAGACGCCAATCAAGTCCCAATTCTTCTTTCCAGCAACGAAACCTTTTGCCAAACGTGAAATATCCGACAACTAGATATACACGAATATGTGTAATCATTGTTTACACATGATCCACATACGATTGAAGTACACTGATTACGTAATAAGTTAACATACTGTGAATACCTGAAGACAGTTTTGCAGGTAACTAAAGGTACCGCATGTCGTTTGGTTCAAAAACAGACATTTTAATGCCGATGTTTATTGAAATTTGACGTAATTTCGACGTCAACGTTTCCACCGCGTGCCCCGGGTGATGGAGGGTCATTGTGTTTAATTCAATGTTGTGCTACATCCATTTTGAGCAGAAGTATGTTTAATATCTAATACGATAGGTAAAGGATTGTATTTTCCGTTGATATAATTTTGATTTCTATATTGCAAATATCTGAACTTTTATGAAGAAAGTCTATGAACTTAAATCCCAACCCACGTATACCCCTATACTACTATGATTAAAATAAAAAAAATATTGTTCAACTTTGAAAGATCAGTCGAGTATATAATAAATATTTGTAATGCTTAAATCATATTTATCTTGTGTCTTTTCACACAGGAGCCTGTAATGATCCAAATGAATGTGTACTTGTTGAGTGATGCTTAAATTATGGCAATTTACGGTATTATATTTTCACAAAAACAGTTTTATGGCATTGTTGGACACGTTGATGAGTCCCAGACCAATGGTTTAAGCAATGACAATCAGTAGTGCAATAAAATCCACCCATTTACAAATTCAATTAGTATAGTTTGTCAATTAATCGTAAAATCAAATGATTTTGACGGCCATCTTAAAAATTGCGTTAGCCACCTTGAAAATGGAAAAATTTGAGATGGCTAACGAGAAAATATTTATTAGAAAGGATTAAAGAACATATTCTGAAAGTCTCATACTTGTATCCGGAAGTGCAGGATTGTCTCAAAATCCTGACGTTTCCATCTCCACTATTAACCGAGTTTATGACCTAAGCTGTTTATATGGACGTTAAACATTAAAAAAGGACAGAAAAGATTGCACGTGCAACACGATTATTGCAACGCATCGACAACAACTTGAGTGATAGGAGCCGCGTCATAGAATCTGTTGAGGGCGGCGGGACACAGGTCTGCTACGTGTAGCGCCTATCGCTTTTACGTTTGTACGTGTATTCGGGTTTCAAGAACAGGCATTTTTTTCTGATTGAGCAAGTTCTTGACCACCGCTTACTTTTACATTGCAAAAAGGCGTCAAGGCAGCCGGTAGACCAAGAGAAAATAAGTTACCATGAACGAATTCTCTGCACAAAACTTTTACGAAATGTATCGCTTTTGTGAGGCAAAGCTCTTTGTTCACTCGGGCAACCATACAGTTTTCGTGCTACTAATAATTCATAGGCATCTCCTGGATAACAGAAACAGCTTATAGCTTAAATAAATATGGAATTATATAAAATAGACCTTGACATTCTATGTCCATCTTACCTTTTCATGGCAAATCTGTTTATTGATTACATAGACGCCATAAGTAAATTTGAAAATAATTCACTGTCAGATGTGATAATAGAAACATTTTAAATTAAAAAACATCTACCAATTTTGAACCCATTCAGAATCAAATCAATGAGAAGAAGAAAATTATAGCATGTTCTTAGTAACATGCTATATGGAGGGGTTCATAGAAATTTGGAAGTTTAAAATAAAATGAGATTGTGATCGAAGTCTACACTGACAAGAAGAATGATTCCTTTAGTAACGTATAGTGCATTTTGATACCAAATAAAACAGATACTGTGTTAAACCGTGAATGGTTTCATCACCACGTCTGAAAAATTGTTGACTTGATCTTTAAAACTTAAAAGAAACAAACAAACATATGTAAAATTCCATCAGCAAAGGAAGTTTTATTCAAAATTTCAATCATGTATTCTTGCTGTCTGAGTGACCCACAGTTGTATAGTGTGCTTGTGCCTAACCTGATTAGATTCACAGATACTCGGGGTTACTGTTTAGATTTTGCAAAAAGCTAATACTTGTACTTTTTTTAAAAAAACTTATTCTTGTATTTTTTTTTCTTCTTCATTTAGCTTTTCTGCATTAGTCCTGACCTTATACAATTAGAAAAATATGTCTAGAATACATAAAAAGCATTAGAAATACTGATAAGCAATCACTAATGTAAAGAAAAAGCACAAGATAAACAACTTCGCTTCTCCAAATTTTCGACCGTCACTTTGAAAAGACAAACTGATTCACTAATCCGTAACTTACAAGACTCTTATATATATCAGCATGTCCGGGAATCATTACGCTTCAAACGGATACAGAAAGCATTTAAATATTCCCTTGCATACCCACAAAATCGGCTATTAAACAACGATTCTCATCGCTACCGCGTTGAGATGGCCGGAAGTAAACAATGGATGTGACTGGATTCCGGGCGTACGTTTTAAAACGGCGAAAACGGGTAACCAGCGATCAAACCGAAAGTAACCTCTGATTGCGTCAGACTTGATTGACCAATGAAAACAAGCGATTCAGTCACATGACAATTTGAATTTCGTTGCGTCATACCTGATTGACCAATGAAAACAAGCGGTCCAGTCACATGACAAACGGGATTTCCTTTACTGTAATCCACTGTGGCCACCTCAGTGCGGTAGCGATGAGAACTGCTGTTTAACAGATGATTTTGTGGGTATGCAAGGGAATAATTAAATACTTTCTGTGTCCGTTTGAAGCGTAATGATTCCCGGACATGCTGATATATATAAGAGTCTTGTAAGTTACGGATTAGTGAATCAGTTTGTCTTTTCAAACTGACGGTCGAGAATTTGGAAAAGCGAAGTTGGTTATCTTGTGTTTTTCTCTACATTCAGGATGGCATATCAGTATTTCGATTGCTTTCTATAGATTCTAGACATTTTTTTTCTAATTTTGCAAGGTCACGACTATTGCAGAAAAGCTCAAAAAGATAACAAAAAATATAATTGTAAGTTTTGAAAAAAAGAGTACAAGTATGAGCTTTTGAAAAAGTCTAAACAGTAACCCCAAGTATCTGTGATTAGATTCTCTGAGTCTCCAAACAAAGATTTAAAATACATGATGAAAGTTTGATTTTGCTAGAGCCAATTAGAATAATACTAAATATCACATAATCAAGCAATAATGGAAGGACAGTGTGAATCCAGTATGGTTTGAATTTTATAAACCTGTGCTATAAATATAATTTAAATCTAAGGTTGTGTGATATAAGCCAAAATCTGCTAGCACGTGCGTGACCCAAATGGTATAATATTTAAAGTGAGGTTAAACTGAAACCCCATAAATCTTCATCCATGAGGCTTGGTTAGGGGTAGTGTGATCCAGATTTTGCCTTAGCTGTTTGTTTTGTAAATAACACTGGCAAAATATCTCGGACATTCACCTAGATATACTCTATTTTCCGTGGCAAGAAATGTGACATAATACATGTCTGTACACATGTTACATTTCAAGTTGACGTTTTCTGTGAACATACTTTCAAAACTTAAAAAAGTCACATAGTTGAAACAGAAAAGAAATGAATCAAAAGTTTTCGAATTCCCAATTTTTTTCCCTAAAATCTGATATATCTTTTGTGAACTTTTGCACTACAGCAATTTAGATATTTTGTCACCACTTGAAATTACAAACTGTTGCATTTTAAGAGTTCGATCAATATCAATACATTTTTGTGTGGCGTCGTGTGATGTAGCGTAAATCCGTACTGTAAGAAATCCGGTTCGGGTACGGTTTTCTTGCGTTCTAAGTAAATCACAATATTGTTGTGTACATAAAATTCTTCACATGCTACTATGTGGTGACCCATGATTAGCTTTGTAGCTTTGATATTATCTATGTCCGTTCCAGACAGTATCGGTTTGTTTCGGACAGTTTCGGCCCCATCCGGTAATTCGTGATACCGCATGTCAATCATCTATGTACAGCGGACGTAAAAGGGAACACTGTATTGGAAACAACACAATTTCATATGGATCGTTTTCCGATAAAAACCGATAAATAGGTCAACGTAAGAATTCGTCCAAATCTTATAATTAAAAACATTTGAAACTAAGCAACCCTAGTTAATATCATTAAACAATACATCTCCAGTTTAATTTTATCATAAGCATCGTATGTGCTGATCTTGTTAGCGTGAAGAAAATAGATTTATTTATCGAAGTGAAAGTGACAAAAAATGGCCGACAAAACAAACAATAGCCTAGTCTAGCCTCGAAGTGTGAGGCCCAAGAAAGGGAATTCAATATCGTGTATAGAAACAGAAATGAAAATGCACCTTCATAAACCCCTATGGGGCATTATTACGTCAAATGATTGACAGAATACTGAAAACATATGGAGAGGTCAATACTACGGGTAATGGCTACCCTCCAGAAAATTGAACGACCCTCACTAAAACATTTTTCTAGGCGGAACTGCGTACAGTATGCTTTGGCAAGAAACGATTACGTCATTGCTATTACGTCTATAGGAACCATTCCGTCCAGGTATAATACGTTATAGGGGACTGTGAACTAATTATTTATCCCATAGGCTCCAATGGTAAACCCCTGCTCTTTGACAGTCCCTCCTGTATCCCAGGTAACACTTGGGCCATCAAAATATACATGAATTTCAAGCCGAAAGGTAGATAAAAAGATTCAAAAACCAAAAAACATACCATCACCGGCTCATTTCTCAGCTGTTGCATGATGAAGAATGGCCGTCAATTTTTGGGTAAACCCACCTGACCTCATTTTCAAAATCACTTGTTTTAATTTTTGGACCAGAAAAAAACACAATTTAAGTGCATCAGGTGGTAAATTATATACCAATTTAAAGAAAAATGATTTTTCCACTTGCTAGAAAGAAAAAAAGTATTTTTAGTTCACAAATGTCATCCAATCATAAGCTTCCATTACCAGATAACAGCCTCGGAGCAACCTGCATATTTTGACAGCTGGGATATGTTGACATGATTAGTTCCCGGTCTCCTACACTGCATCTTTTTTTGAAGGAATTCTTCTTGTTCTGTGTTGTAAATGAAAATTTGATGTTTTTCGAATAAACTTGTATGATTTTTACTTGTTTCTTGTTTCCTTTCATCCCAAATGTCTCAATTTAAATACCTACCCCTTCTGAAGCAATATAATGAAATATAAAAGAAATTCACAAAGTAGAGTAGCACTTATGCCAAAGTAAAACTCAAATTTATACAGAAATAAACATCATATTCATTTGAAATCTTCAGTAACTACTAAAAAGACATTGTACTATTAGATGAATGAAACATTTCAGCTGAAGCCATTAAAAGCACCCTACACTGTTGCACTTACTCCACCCACCCCATATTTGGTCATTTTCTACCCCCCATGTAAGCACATCATGTATGTCACAGAAAATGTTGCAGTTTTTGATTTAAATGGAAGAAAGTACCTTCATAAGGGACCACTTTAGCAGATCAAGCTAAAATATTATTTTGTAATACTATATTTATCATGATAAAAACGACTGATAATCAGAACCAAAACAATTGCAGAATCTTGTATAAATATTTTAGCCCTAGCCCAATTAGGCTCCATCTCAAAGTAATTTTAGCATCTACATGATAAATAATAAAAATTAAGTTGAGATCCTTTAAGAGCAGTGAACATATTAATGAGAAAGGGGATGGGCCATACCATGGTTTCGGCTTCTTAAGTCTCTTCAGTGACCCTATAGATTTGGCAACATGGAGCCAAAGATTATGACTGTAATTTACAACGTTCAAAAGGGTAGTCAGTACAAAGACTAGTAATCTGTATGCCACCACCATGCTGAAATAACAACCAATAGGCATTACGGTACAAGTCGTCCCGACATGACTGAAAAATTGCTGACTGGGACGTTAAGCCTCCATACAAAAAAAGAGAGAGAAAAAAAAATATGAAAAACAAAAAAGAAAAACAAGTAACGATTATGATCTTGACCAACAAATTAGCTGTCCAGGGGAAGCAATCAATACGCAGCATGCTAAAATTCGACACGCAGTTTATTATCTTAGCCTGTGAGTACGTGTCTTGCTATAATGTCAAAAATTAACCCAAGACTCAATCTTTCAGTCTGCCTCGCTTCCAAGAAACAGTAAGAATGGGAGTAAACTGCTTAGGCATTTTACAATTCCGGGTGTTATTTTCAATTTGAGGAACACAATGATGAGATTCCATTGTTTATTTCTTCACCAAGGTGTAAAAATCGTGATATTTTCCTTACTTTTCCTTCAAACATAGATTATGGGTGCACGTTAGAACCAGCAATCTATGTTTTGGAGCTTACCCTAGTGTTACTACACAAAAATGGGGTGTAAGGGGGTATTCAATACACGGACATGTTATCCTGATAAAATTCCAGTGTGTGTGTGTGTGGGGGGGGGGGGATTACAACGGTTCTTCTGGGGTGGTTAGCGGCTAGTTGTTCAGTCTTTCAAAGAGAGCTAATTACCAGGGTGACGATGTTATGTTCTATAACATCAGCCTAATAAATCGGCGAATTAATCACTTATTCACGGGACAATACACAACTTTGCGATATTTATTTCATCTTTGTGCTTAAATTTTGCTTAAGTTTCTACAGAGCATCCCATATCTGTAACAAAACCTTGAGATCTACACACGACTTTAGCTTACATTTCAGGGGAAACAACAAATGCGTGACCTGGATTATTTATATATACACATTGGTTCCCCCTTCCTATAAACGCTTCTTTTTAAAGGCGGATGGACGACGAACGGACACCGGAGCATGGGTACACTATAAGCTCACCTTGTGAGCTTAACGGCTAAGGTGAGCTAAAACGAGTCTGGAGATGCCCAATAATTAAAACATGTTCTGAGGAAAAACTATGTCACCCCAACCGACCAAATCTAACTAAACAGTCTACTTTGTAGTTTGTGCAATTTAGTTGAAATTAGCACAAACATGGCCTAGTGAACTTTCAGTAATGTTTCTGTTAAAATCCATCCATTGACTGATTCAGAATATATTGTGGCGGAAGTTTTTTTTTTTTTTTTTCAGTTTTAAGGGACGTTTGCAAAGAAAATTAGGTCGAGGTCACCAAAATCTAAATTCTTTCAGCTATATTCCAACCATGACTGTATATAGGCTGTGAAAGTTTACTGTCAAAATCCAGACACTGTTCCAAGACATCCCATCAGAAAGAAGCTATGCGGACACCAACAGGATCAGCACCAGAGATAATATGATCACTCTTCTTTCGGGGTGGAGGGAAGGGGGGGGCATAATAAGAATATGATACTTCATGTCAAAATTTGGCTTCGACTGGCAAAGAGGTTTAAGATCTTTTAAAATTGTGGATGACTGCCTATCTATGAGCCTTTGGTGAGCTTAACTGAGAAAGGAAATGGTTGATAAGAAATGAAAAAAAAACAACAACACATCATTTTATACCAGTTTGAATGTCTGTTGTAATTATGCGCATACATGACATTGGACAATCAACAAAATTTCAACAAAATCTGGCTGCTTAGGCACAATACATAGATGCTTGAAATTTCAAATTTGCGCTGCTAAATAAGAACACCATCAATATGCATAGGCAAAATGAAAGGCACATATCAGCTGTCCAGTAACTGCACAGCTGATCAGCATCTTTGTTATCGTTACGCAGGTAGTACAACCACTTTTCTTCAATCCAAAATTTCAAGCTTCTAGCCTTCTTCTGTGATTGCATAGGCCGGATTGTGTCAGACATGGTTGGCAGCAAAGACAGTCGAAATGTACTAGTACTGAGACAGAAATAGCTCAGACGGGCATACAATGAGATATGGTTGTCTGATGGGTGAGAAAAGTTTAACTGTTACCCCAAAGGGTTAAGTTCAGTTTCTATTTTGCCATGAATCAATCTGCAAACATTGAAGAAATTGTATGAATAACATTAATTCTTTATCACTATGAATGGCTTTAGAAATACATAACATTTGAGTTGTCTCCCTTCCAATTAAACATTGAAATTTGTTGTTGGTTCCTGGTGCTTTTTTTCTTATTATTGAGAATGCAGCTGTTATCTGTTTTTGACGATTTTAATTTTTGGATTGGAATGTGTGCACATGCACAAAGCATTCCCATTGTTTTTCGTCAACAGAATAATAAGAAAATGACAATTATGTACAAGACAACCAATGCTTATCGAATGAAGACAGCTACATGTATACCTTACAATTTGACACAACATACAATACTCAACATGTCTTATTGAACAAAGGTGTGCAAAAAGTGTTAACAACAAATATATTTTATATTATGAAACTTTTGAAAACAATCATTTTGCAGTATACTTGATATGCACCATGAAAAGAGTGTGAAAGTTTTATTTTACAATGCACAAGGAAAATAAATTCTGGTATGCTGGGTCACAATCTTCTCCATTGACAACACAAAGTACATAGTAATGATATGTCTTGTTCCTGGGTTTATTTGCATCTTTGGTACAACAATGGCAGGTGAGAAGTATATGTCAACCAACAAACTTTAACCCTCCTCTGTCTTCTTGGCCTAAAAATAAACAGGGAATAACAATTTTTATGCAATTTGTCATGTAGCTTTGTCTCATATGTAGCCCTGAATTTAAAATTACCAATGCACACTCTTCGTTAGAATAAAGTATCATTAGGAAAACACTTTCGAGTAATACCCACATTTTTCTTGCAGCAATAAAAAATTTCTTTTCGTCTGTTTCAATTTTTTTTTTTTTTTTTTTTTTTTTTTTTTATGCTTCTGATCATATATTGAACAGCCACCATGACATTACAGAGACATATTCCAATGAATATATGCATTAACAGATTCTTATAAGTACAACTAAATTAATTGAACTTTGCAAAAACAATGCAAACCCTCAAGTATCTTTATGTTTCTCATAATAATGAAATCTGAATTGATATTTGTATGCTTAAACTCAGATCTAATAATCCTGGATATGTAACTACTGTGAATGTATGGTATTTATTAGAAATATGTTGTCTTGGCTAGGTTGTCAAATCTGTAATTGATAAGTTGACAAGCTGATAATTCAATAATATTAGCAAATATCCAAGATTTATTTTTATTAAGCAATAGCTTTAATACATGTATATTAAAATCAAGCAAACACAACATAAATTGACATTTGCTTTAGTGCCATATCCAGGTTATTTTAGATCTGAGGTATAATACACATGTATATTAAAAGAAAATTGCATGTTAAACATACAAACAATTCAGATACCATCACTGACTTACCTGCATAGGTTTTGTTTGTTAATGTATTGGGCAGTGGTGGCTTCATCTTAGCTTCCTGTTCAAATGGGGTGGTGGTGGCTGTTCATTTGATGTTCGGCATGAACTCTTGTTTCACTAAAATCAGAATAAAAATCATATAGCGTCCGACCACAGAATTAAACAGTCATGGTATCACAGTCAACAACTGGAAGTTTGTAATTTAAAAACAAACAAAAATGATAATGACACTTGCAAAAATGGTAATGATAGCAGAAATTCTGGTTATGGGGGTACAGGGGTGTATAGAACATCAGGTGTTAGGTGGGGTTGGGGTTGAGCAAACATGCTGACAGGAAAATTGCCCATAATCAATATTCTGATCAAAATGTCTATTTATTTCACTGAAAATTTTCATTTTTTTACAGCAGAAAAAAATATTGCATGACCAAGTTATCATAATATTAAAATATGATGACATATGTAATGAGTCATTGTAAGTTGTAGCCCCACCCTACCAGCCTGCCCCCCCCCCACACACACACATATATGGATACTACTGGGTAGAGTGGGGCCCCTGTGGGGATATCCAGATTAAAGTGCAATAACTTTTTGTCCCTGCAGCGGCAGGGCAGGGAAGATGCCAGGTTTTTACAGTATTATCCTTACCCCAATGAGGCAGGGCAAAGATCATGGGTTTGACCTCAAGTGTCTACTGAGACAATGGGGTTGACTTATTGCAGGGCACCGAAAACTGGAATGTCATAATCCCCGCCCTTCCCCACAGTTTAGGGTGGAGGAGCATGTTCCTATTTGTGTAGAAAATTACGCTTGGCATTTCGCAGAGTAACTTGAGATGATGATCAGAAATTGATCGCCTCAGTATATGAAGATATATAGTGGAGCGGACTGACGCAGGGGTAGAGTGGTTGATTCCCGTCTTGGCGGTCCCAGGCTCAATCCCCAGCTGGGGCACTTTTAGTTGTGGCCTTGAGCAAGTCACATTTTCCACAGCTCCTAAGGTTATGCACCAGTCATTTGTAAACACTGCACCCCCCCCACACACACACCTAGGGAAAGGGTGGGGGAAATTAACAGGGCTGAAGTGCGGGGCAATTACTTTTCAAGTGTCCCGGCAGTGCATGCGAAATAACGGGGTTTGACATTAAGATCTTTACCCCAGAGAGATTTTCTACTGCGAAGGGCGGGGCAAAGAGCAAAGTTTTGACCTCCAGTTTGCCGCCTGGGTGGGGCTCAGAGCAGAGACCTGAAACTGAAAAGTCATAATCCCTGCCCTTCCCCGTAGGTGGGGGGAGCAGTGGTTACAAATGACTGGTTCATAATGGTCAGAAATTGATTGACTCAGTAAACGGTAAAGAAAAAACAAAACAAAAATGTCTGACTTGGCAATGCTGCGCGTCAATGTTGACCGATGTCATTTCTTTCCAACAAAGATTTTGAGAAATATTTTGGAAAGTGCAGAACAGTAGTCGAATTAAACTCTTCTGTGAATAACGCTGTAAAACAACACTGAATGGCTTTATCATGTTTATTCCATTTCTTACCACTTTTGTGGATTCCTTCTTTCCCAGGTGTTGTAAAACTTGTTATCGTTTTTGTTTTTTTACACATTCCGGAAGCTCAACTTTGATGACGATTTCCTCAATAAATTGGACTTCTCCCGCGTAGCTACTCAGCTATAAGACGGACTAGAGTTTACACTTCGAGTTTTTGATAATTGTTCCGTTATTCCTTCTGGGGGATTTTTATGTTCCATTATTTTCAAAGACATGTCTCTCAAGATAATAATTTTCGAGAACTCAGGTGCTTCTTTTCCCATTGCATTTAGATAGCGTTCCTTGATCTGTTAAAGTTAAAAATGTTAAAAATAGATGTAAATAGGATAGAAAAAAGTAAACAAATATCAAGACAGAACTGACACTTCAAGTTTCTCGCAAAATAAAGCCCATAAATTAGGGAGAATTTCGCGCCATTTTCATGACGCCATTTTGAAGGGATTATTTTTTGACGCGCTTGGTGACGTTTTGTAAATACTTTCACAACTTTTGACGTCGTTGCCGTTCGACTACTATGTATGTCGTACCATTATGCGTAAATGGTCCTTATTTCTTATTTCCTGCTGAATGATTTTCGGAAGGGTTATCGTTACTCATGCCATTTCAGATTTTTCTTCTTCTTTGCGACATTCTAATTCCCACAGAGGCTATCGTAAACCTCTCCTGTAGTCTTTCTTCCTATAACTTCGCTCATCTCCTGATCGAACTTGATGAAATCGGCCTTGTTTCTCTTGGATTTGTTCTTCAAAATCCTAACTTCCGATTCCATAGTTTTGAATGCCATTTCTTTTCGGATTTCTTTATCTTCATCGGCTTCTCCGGGGATAGTCAAAGGTCGGAACTTCCTAGGTAAAACTGGATCATCCTTACCAAGCCATTTCTCATATGTAACAGCGGTATTAATGAAACGTAAATGGTTCCAGTAAGCTAGTTTTCTTTCATTCAGCGACCTCTTCCAGATTCTATATATACCTTGCTTAATTGAGAAAGCAGTAACTTCTCCCGGCTTCTCTATGAGTACAACTTCTGGATCCTGTTCAGACATATTCCCTGCGTTTTCCGCATTTTCAACGACATCAGTGAGTTTATTTTGTATATTGAGTAGGATATCAGATGACTTGCTTTTTCAGTCTTAAATGTCTCTATGAAGTCCTTGAAAGTAAGCAGTATAATTTCTAACTTACTTGAGATATCCTCTAGTAGTTGTGTGGTTTTCTTTCCTTCGTCCGCTTCCTTATCCATTTTTCCTCAAATCACACGAATAACACATAGAAAAAACAGTCAGAATTCTTCGAGTGACGCACAATTTAAATAAAAGTCTGGTAAGAGAAATAAATAGAAAGTCTGTTGTTGTATTTTTCCTTTTTTCATGTAAGCGCTTTCACAGCTTCATGGCTGACCTTCAGACATAACAAGAAATGATGACGTTTAAACGTAACGTAGAAACCACACAAAACAAACGTTACGTTTACGTCTTCCGCTAAATGTTTTGCCGTATAATAGTACATTACGTAAAGGCGTTTCCCGCCGTTGCTATTACGTTAACTTGAGTGCGATAATTTTCAACTGAATTCTTGCGAGCTGTGCGAGTATGTACAAATCACAAGAATCCAGCAACTATCGCTGTTCCAAACTAGGATCCATCAAATGAACATGTATTCTTTAAACAAAATACCCTTTCGTCATCTACAATAAATGCAACTTATATTCCGGTATCAGTGAACATTCCGGGAATTATGAAAAAAAGACCAATTCAAGGGGAACTACCCTTGAAGTTAGAAATACATATTTTTCATACACATTTGAAAAACCTGGGATGGATGTTGAATTTAAGAAAAATATATTAAAGTAAATAAAATAATAAAGCTGGAAAATAAAACTCTACCGTACGCCATAACCACAAAATCTTTTGAGATATTACGTTTAAAAGGAGGATCAAAAGATACAAGATGTATATAAATTAATAGTATAGTATGAGATTTTGGTAATATACATCAAACAGACAAACCTGTCATTCTCCATATTGTATCAAGTAGTCTTCAACTTAGCCAATTATTTAGGAAAACCTCGCCCGCAGCTGTTTACATAACCATAAAAATGACCAGCGTTTGTAGCGGTGTGTTTAAAGGCAGGCTTTGCATAGCCCACCTTCAGTAGTTTTGCAACCTTCGAAGTGAACGGTCGTGTTTGTTTACTTCTACTTTCTTTTTCTTTTTTTATTCCCCCCCCTCTTCTTGTTTGAGCTTTATTTTCGGGATTTTAATCAAATTGCATCAAATTTCTGTTGCTCATGTGTTCTCCAATTGAGTACAATTTGATTTTTTACCTGTATTTGCTTATCTCAAAAATCGAGGACGGCCATTTTCGCCGTCTCACCTTCTATTTTTCTGTAAACTTGCACTAATCTGTATGCCTCTGATGAAGCCGAAAGGCGAAAGCTAGCTCAGGCAAAAATAAAATTTTGCACCGTTAATGATAAAATCTATATATATATATTAAAATAAGAGTTGACGTCACATGTTTTTTGGCTTTAATAGAAAATATTTTAAACAACGCGTCAACGCGTTTCGCTCAGCTCTTCAGGACTGTTGCGTAGTAACTAGGTAACGTCGTCACGTGCGTCTCGTTACGCGACGAGATCTCACGTTACTTCAGTGTGTATTCATATAGCATTTAGTTTCGGACTGAAACATCTTATAAAATGTTTCTCTTTAGCTAA
This sequence comes from Rugalucina vietnamica, assembly GCA_964017185.1. Lineage (NCBI taxonomy): Eukaryota > Metazoa > Mollusca > Bivalvia > Lucinida > Lucinidae > Rugalucina > Rugalucina vietnamica. Next base: position 47,954,110 of record OZ024870.1, read on the forward strand.
CCTGGCAGAGAAACTTTCCGAATGCATTTTAAAAAATGGAAACATTGTAAACTTTGGATTTGTTTGACAACATATGTCAATATGTTCGCTTAAAGGTAACTGTCTTGTCGACGGGTCTCTTATTTGCTGCGCGTGCACGGTCCGCCTACAACGCAGTTTATCACCCGTTTGTCCTAAATACTAAAATAAAAATCGACGTTACATGTTTTTGATTTAATTAATACAACTATGCAAAATAAATGTCAACGCGTTTCGTTGAGCTCGTCAGGACTGTTGCATAGAAACGTCGTCACGTGGTAACGTTAACTTAAAGTCACGTGACGTGATTTTGCGTTATTTGGCTTAGCGTATTTTATAATACATTTAATTTAGGTTTAAAACATCGTATAAAATATTTTTCCTTTGCTAACCTGGCGGAAATACTTTGAGTGTGCATTTTAAAAAACGGAAACATTCGAAATTTCGGATTTTTATTGCTACAAATATCTATGTGCCCACTTAAAGGTATCTGTCTTGTTGAAGGGTCCCGTATTTGTTGCGCATGTATGGTTCTTCGCGTTCGTAGTTTGTCACCGGTTTGGCCGATATATAGTTCATTACATCCATTGCATTTAATTACATAAATCACATTTTTACGTCACAAGACATCGTTGCATTCACATAAAATACTTTGCCGTTGAAATCGTAGGCATTGCCTTCTTCAAGATGGTCGCACAAGGCGCAATTCGGGCGATTGCATTTAAATACCTTATTTGACGTTTTTATTTGTTGCTCGGTAAATTTTGCTTTTGTTATAAGTTTTTTAAAATTTGGTGGTTGTCTCTTACTTTTAATGAATTTTGATCCAGAAAGTGCTCCACTCATGGTTTGATCATTTGTTAAAATATGCAAATTACTTTTAAGAATTCCGAACATTTCTGTATTATTTGGATTGAAAGTTGACACGTATGGCAAAACCTCTTCTTTGCTTCGTTCTTGTGTGGTCAAAAGTACGTCTCTTGGAATGGATTTAGCTTTCTTAATACCCTCTGAAATTACTGTTTCTGGGTAGTTTCGCTTTTGTAAGGAATTGCGTAATTCAGATAAGCGAGTTTCTCGTTGTCTTTGATCAGAGACAATTGTGCAAATGCGTCTAGCTAAGTTATACGGTATACTTGTTTTGGTATGTTTAGGATGGCAAGATCGAAAATTAAGATATTGCTTTGAATCTGTTTCCTTGTAGAATATATCCGTACTTATTTTGGTATTTGATTTGATCAGCAGTATGTCCAGAAATGGTAATCTTTCGTCATTATATTCTATTGTAAAATTTAAGTCGGGATGCAAGTCATTAAGGATCGAATGAAATGTTTTTAAATTGTTTTCTCCTTTTGACCAAAATATGAAACAGTCATCCAAAAACCGTTTCCAGTTTTCTTTGATATAAAGTGCGAATTCTTGGTCAAATGTCATTGCCACCTTTGTGTAGAGTATTTCTTCTAAGTATGCGAGTACCAGAGTCGCATATGTGGGTGCAAATTTTGTGCCCATCGCAGTGCCTCGCACCTGGTTATACATTACGTCATTGAAAAGGAAATTGTTATTTTCCAGTATTGTTTTTATAGATTCAAGAATAAATTCTTTCGAAATTCTTTCTTTTGAAATATATATATATATATATATATATATATATATATATATATATATATATATATATATATATATATATATGCAGGGAAATCGCCTCTAAACCTGAGCTATGATAACTCCTTTTTTAAGGAGCGTAGTAGCGCAGTCGGTAGAGGGGATGGCCCTGTATAGCTAGGCGCCGGAGCCGAAGTCTGCGGGTTCGAAACCTACCTTCGCCAATTTAGTACATCTTTATTTCTCTACTTTATAATTTTTCCGATGTACTGGTATCAGAAATGATCTTGGTAGGAATAGCTGTTGAAGTTTGTATATCTTTGATATGAAAATATTATTTCCAAGCTTTGGCATCCTATCCATAGGATCCAGTTATTCCATGTATATAGACGAGTGTGCTTGCACAACGAAAAATAGGAACCTATCAGACGGGTTATGCAGGGAAATCGCCTCTAAACCTGAGCTATGATAACTCCTTTTTTAAGGAGCGTAGTAGCGCAGTCGGTAGAGGGGATGGCCCTGTATAGCTAGGCGCCGGAGCCGAAGTCTGCGGGTTCGAAACCTACCTTCGCCAATTTAGTACATCTTTATTTCTCTACTTTATAATTTTTCCGATGTACTGGTATCAGAAATGATCTTGGTAGGAATAGCTGTTGAAGTTTGTATATCTTTGATATGAAAATATTATTTCCAAGCTTTGGCATCCTATCCATAGGATCCAGTTATTCCATGTATATAGACGAGTGTGCTTGCACAACGAAAAATAGGAACCTATCAGACGGGTTATGCAGGGAAATCGCCTCTAAACCTGAGCTATGATAACTCCTTTTTTAAGGAGCGTAGTAGCGCAGTCGGTAGAGGGGATGGCCCTGTATAGCTAGGCGCCGGAGCCGAAGTCTGCGGGTTCGAAACCTACCTTCGCCAATTTAGTACATCTTTATTTCTCTACTTATATATATATATATATATATATATATATATATATATATATATATATATATATATATATATATATATATATATATATATATATATATATATATATATATATATATATAATACAAAAAAATGAATAGCGGATACGCGGCGAGATTCGAACCTGTAAGTCTGATTAGAAGACCGATGCGGAACACACTGAGCTAATGGGACCGATAGACTTTTAACGGCATTACTCATGTTATTATTAACATTTATGATATGCACGTTGCGTATTGGGTTGCTTCCCGGCGATCCTTGGAGAAGGCTGGACTGTTGGTATGCATCTTTTCTGGCTAGAGGCGATTCGGGACCGGTGTCTTGTCGATCGTGGTGGGACCGTCGGAAGTTGGACCGCTTTATTACCTCTCTGTACCCGGTAAGACGCTAAACCAATGTGCAAGTTGTAAAACTGCCCACATGATGCGCACACGACAATTTTAGTGCTTTGATGCATCTACATATGGTATATTTTATCCCCAGGGGGGGTACTCTCATTTTTGTGGATACATAGGCGAGGCCCCAGCTTCTAAGCCCAAACCCAAAAAATTACTGAGATTTGCTGACCACCCCCAAAAAATAACAGTCCTATCAGGCATACCCAAACAAATACTTGAACTTTTAGCTTACCCCAAAAAATTACATGTATTCATCTTTTTTATGCCTATTGATGAAATTTTATCACATCCATATGATCTAAGCTGTTGGTGGGACGTTAAATCCCAAATCAACCAACAGAACACGTCACAATACAGTTAGTATATGTAGAAACTAGGAAGTAAATACCAAGTTGGATAAAATTTAAAGATTTTATTTATTCTCAAAGTGTAATTCTTATGATGGTTTTGATTCCATTTGATTTGCAATCCAAACAACATCATCATGATCAAGCTTCCAAAATTTCACCGAGACCAGTCATAAGGCATGGTCGCAAACAAAATTGAATCTTAAGGCCTTGTAAGACATAAGTGTAAGACACCCTTATCTTTATAGAAATAAAGAGATTTCCCAAGAAATGTGCAAAACCCAAAAAAATTACTTAGAATTATAGATGACCCCAAAAAAATAATTCAGAAAAGGCATGACCCAAAAAAAAATATCCATAAAAAGCTCACTACCCTAAAAATAACTACTTTTTCTGAAAACCCCCAAAAATACGGAAATTCAAAATTTTGACCCCAAAAAAGTCAGCCTCGCCTATATATACAGAAAATTTCAGAGTACCCCCCCCCCTGGGATGTTATCCCTATGCTATAAACATAATGCGCCGCCTCGTGGGAAAACCAACAATGTGGTTTCCAAACAGGTCCGACAAAAATCAGGCTGTACAGTCACAGAAGATGGTAAGAGGCTGGAAATTTTGGATTTAGGAAGTAGAGGGATTGTACTATTCGTGTAGCGAAAGCAAAGGCGCTGATCAGCTTCGCGGTTTCCGCGAAGCTGATCTGCGCCTTTGTTTTCGCATATGCAAATTGTTGGTTTTCCCATGCGGCGGCTCAATTATAATACCATCTTTTTGTATATATTATAGTCTGCATCGTATGAAAAAAACATCATCATTTCATCAACTGTAACTGAAGAATAATTGTTAAGCACTATCAACTGGAACAATATTCCTCAATTTACAAGGGGCCTTACCCAAGCGTTACCTGGAAAATTACCTGTGAAAAACGAAATTCGGTTATTTCCCATAGATCGCGTCATCAGTGACTGTAACTGAAGAAGAATTGTTAAGCACTATCAATTTGCTGATTATATCACGTTCAATAAGTATAAAACGCGACTAAAAATAACAAAAAGTCATGGCGCTATCCTCTTTTAGTATCTAATTCCGATGTTGAGTTTGTTCTGCTTCGAGATGAAATATTCTCATTGAAATGAACATGAGTCACCTTGCCAGGGACCGTAGTTTGCAAAGTACAGTCAGTATTCGCTACGTCTTTTAAAATGCCATTATTATCTGCATCATCCTGTGATATATTTGAATCAGTTTCAGTTTTATTTACTTCTGCTACATTTTCGATCTGTTCATCATCACTATCGTCAGCATCACCTTTAGTATCGATACCTCTTATCTCTTCAACTTCATTCGATTTTCTCCTTTTACGCTTCTTATGCTTCATGTGTTTAGACTTTGGTTTTGAAAAGACTTTGTTTGGTTTGACTTTGTTGTCAGGTAATGGTATAGCTTTAACGTCACTTGGAATCTGTTCAGTTTCACTATAAATGTTTTGATTAGCATCTGCTGATATTTTAATTTTGCTTTTTTCTTTATGCTTTTTTCTCTTTTTCTTTCCTTTCTCTGTAGTATCTTCCTCTGCGGTCACGTTCAAACCACCTCCAATGACTTTGCTGCAATGATAAATAAAACATCAATGTATTCGCTTTCCAAAATATTATTTCCATTTTGTTTTCGATAGCAACTCGTAAACCAATTACAAAATCATGTTTTTAACACCTGATTACTGGGTTGACGTGACGCGCGATGTTAGTACAAATATTAAAATAATGTTTGCTATATCATTAAAATTTAATACAAAGTCAATTTCGGCGCAAGAAGAGAGGTTGCGAAAAATGTACTTGTACTGGTACGGGTAGAACGATTTTGTTCAAATATAATTCTTGCAATGTTTATTGTTGTGTCATCCGTCCTCCGTTACGGTGCAAAACGATATTGTTGGTACGGTATGGTGCGAAACGGTACGATGAATACGGCGCGGTACGTTAGAACGGTGTGATACAGTTCAGCGAGTACGATAAGATACGTAACCTTGCTGTGAACACAGTGCAATACGGTAGGTACAAACGAAACAGTTGGTGCATGTACGAAGCGATAAAGTGCGATAGGACACGATTAGTACGGTACAATGAGGTACGGCGAGTAAAGTGCGAAATTTTAACGGTGCATTTCGGTTCGATGCGGTACGGTTAGTACTAGTAATACAGTAAGAAACGATTCTGCAAGTACGATGCGGTACGGTACGATACGGTTTGTAATTACGGTGCGATACGGTAGTTCTTATATATATACCGTATCTAACTTACCGTTTCGTGTCGTACCATTCATACCGTTTCTGCAGTACCGTATGTACCTATCACAAAGTACTTAACACAAGGGATCGCACCGTTTTAACCGTACGGTATCGCGACGCACTTTGGGTACCAGATCGTACCATACGAACGGTACCGTATCGCACCGAACTCACCGTATCGTACCGTATCGCACCCTACTTACAGTTCTATATCGCACATCATCCCTTCATAAACACGGTACATTATCGAACCGTACTCACCGTACGGCGCGATGAGCATTTGCGCGTATGATGTGATACGGTAAGGTGCGTTTCGATACGGAGAGTAAAATGCGATACGGTATGATAACGACATACATGATATACTGTACGATATTGTAAGAAGCGTACGATGCGATAAGATGCGGTGCGATACGGTGCAATGCGATACGGTACGGTGATTCGGTGCGATATGGTACATTAAGTACGTTGCGATACGGTACGAAATGTGCGGCGCGATACGGTGGGGTAAAGCGGCGTGATAAGTTGCGTAAAGTGCTTTGCGATAGGTAAATAAGATACTGTAGAAACGGTTGTATGGCACGACGCGAAACAGTAAGGCACAGTATTAGTATGTACCGTATCACATCGTAATTACCGCACCGTATCAATCCGTTTCACATCGCCTTACCGTAACTATCGCTCCGTTCTAACCGAACCCCTACAGCACCAAATACACCGTATCCTAACATACCATATCGCATCCTACTCGCCGTACCATGTCGAACAATATCGCACCGTTCGTTGCGTACCAGATCGCACTGTACTCATTGTACGGTACGATGAGTACTGTCGTGCACGATGTGATACGGTAAGGTATGTTTCGATACTTAAGTATAGTGCGATACTGTATGGTCAGAGCGGTGCGATATTGTATGATATGGTATGATGAGTAAGATGCGAAACGGTATGGTGAGTTCGGTGCGATTAGTACGCAACGGTACGCAAAGTGCGGCGTGATACAGTACAGTAAAACTGTGGGATTAAGTGCTTTGCGATAGGTTTATACAATACTTCAGAAACGGCATGTACGGTTCGACTCGAAACGTTAAGGTTCGGTAAAACTATGTACCGTATTGCACCGTAATTACCGAACCATATTGTTCCGTGTCACGTACTTACCGTACCACATCGCCCCGTGTTTACCGTACTGTATCGCAATATACTTGCCGCACCGTATCGCAACGAATTTACGACACCGTTCCTACCACTCTTTTTATCGTAACTATCGTACCGATTCACAGCTAGGCATCGCAACGTACTTACTGCAACGTATCACATCGTACTCGCCGAGCTATATCGCACCGTTTTGCACCGTTCTTACAAACCACACTGTACACATCGTATCAACATGCAATTTACCATATCGCATCGCACTCGAAGCACATCACCGCACTTCATCGGACTGCACCGTGTCAAACCTTACTGCACCACATCGTTCCATCGCACCGCAAATACCGTACAGCATCGCAACTTGCCGCACTGTAACCGCCTTACCGTATCGATCCATACGACACCGTTCCTAACGCATCGTCTCTCTCGCACCAGTTCGCAATTTACCGCATCAGCCGTTCCGTTTTTCACTGCACCATACCTATTGTTCCGTTTCGCACCGTACCGTAGCGTATCCTGCCTACCGTACCGTTTCCCACTGCGTCGTACCAACCATATCGTTTCGCAACGTAACAATGTCCTGAACCAAAATCACATTTGACACGACAATAAACATTGATAGAATTGTATCTGAGCAAAAACTGCTCTACCCCTACCAGTACATTTTTTTCAACGTTTATATATCAAAATAATCCGCATCATTTGGACATTGCATCACAACATTCCTATATATTTTCGGATGCTCACACAATAGTACAAGTAACCCAAGAGCAACGATCGCTCACCCGAGTCAGGAAGTAATCACTGGACAAATGTAAAGTAGTTAGGGATTTTACATTCTGGCCATCTTGGTCATGTGACCTGTAATACAGTCCCTGAGGGGTCATCCGTGTGCACGAGAGGTCCAGAGAATTTTTTTTTCATAAATGGTTAGAGACATATCTGAGGTGCTAGAAATTCGAGGGTGATCAGCTGAAATCATGGTGCGGTCCGAGAAATCCAAGATGGCCACCAAGATGGCGGCCGATTTTCTTGAAAATGGCTGTATACATAAAATTAGCTACCACAACATGCTTTTACTTGTTTTTTGGAATCAAAATGATTATATTAGATAAGAATAGATAAAAATAGAATGTTTCATGCCATTTTATAATGGATAACATCAAAAATATTTTTCAGGGGCCTGTAAACCATACAAAATTGGTCAAATTTGATGAAAATATTAGGATGGGGTACAACTGTTTCCTTCTAGTCAATGTCTCTCCTGTGTATTTAGCAAGTACTGTGCGGAGCTGAAAGTGCCTTGCTCAATGTTACTACACAGAAATGATAAGTATCAAACGTGATTTGCAAATGAAGTACAAAAACACACATATCGGTGACAGAAGACCATAAAAAGAAGAACAACATAGTGTTCTTGAATGCGATGATATCGTCCTCTGGTCTAAAAAGATTATTTACTATTAATGTGAAACATACCGGCAAATTCGAAAAGTCATTCATAGAGGTTATTGATTTATAAACAGGACATCCATCTTGTGGATTTAATTAGGTTCCACTATATCAGTTAGTTGAAGTTCAAGAAGCTTAAGCACCAGTTACTACTAACTAGTCTCCAAATTGTCATGTAAATAATATATATATATATATATATATATATATATATATATATATATATATATATATATATATATATATATATATATATATATATATATATATATATATATATATATATATATATATATATATATATATATATATATATATAAGGAGCGTAGTAGCGCAGTCGGTAGAGGGGATGGCCCTGTATAGCTAGGCGCCGAAGCCGAAGTCTGCGGGTTCGAAACCTACCTTCGCCAATTTAGTACATCTTTATTTCTCTCTCTCTCTCTCTCTCTCTCTCTCTCTCTCTCTCTCTCTCTATATATATATATATATATATATATATATATATATATATATATATTACGTGAAATGGTTAACGACCAGCAGCAGTTTTTGTTTCATTTAAAAAGAAGTACGGACGCTTCGCTTAGACTTTAATACGAAATATTTTTCATATTTCTAAGGTCATGTAGTGCACATTATATATGAACATAGGCACTAGTTGCACAAACCTTATTTTTCACAAGAATTATTAATCTTAGACATAACCTATGACTGAAATATCGCCCCCCTACAAAACGGGATACCTTTGGCATTTGAGCTTCCAAAATAATCCACCGTTTATACTTATGTGACGTCATTTTTCAAACACTGAGGTCATTATGACGTTATTGTTACAAATAATTTATATTCAAAACCAGCATATTAATTTTATGTTCAAATGTGTTGTTTTATTAATATAACAGCTAATCGAACTATTCAAGGTTTTTACAATCAAGTAAATAGCCCTAAGTTAATAATTTTGGTATACGACAAAATAACTGCACACGTCACTTTATAACGGAACGTCGCGTTAACGTCAAAACAATCTTGGTTTAAACGTATTTATTTCAAATTCATGATACATGCATATATATGAAACATACAATATCAAAAGAATAGGATTTGAACGAAAGCCTATGGCTTATAAAGTTCAAATCATAAAAACAATCTTAAAAATTAGAAACATCTTTTTTTCTGATAGGGAATATATATTTTCTACAAGAAATATCTTGTTTGCAACCTTTTACCAAAATACAAACAAGACTACACAGCGACATGTATTTCACTTACTAACGTCATATTTACGTCATTATTACTCTCAAATAATTCAAAATTGCATTTGCTATAAACGAAAATGATGCCATCTTTATAATATTAGCTCAACTGATCAAGATATACAAGTTATGTCCAATATTTACTTTTAATGGGTTCATTTAACTTTATTTATAGACATTTTACACGCAAAAATGGGAACCATCTTATGTGACGTCACTATGACGTTAAAACGTCATGAAAAAATTGGAAACATCTTTTTTCTTAAATAGAATATATTTTTGTACAAGAAAATGCATGTTTCCCACTTTTACCAAAAATTTGCCACGGGATTACACAGCGGCCTTGATTAAATATCTAGCTGAAGAAATTCAGAATTCCATTGACAACTTTAAAAAGGCATACTGAAAAAAATTCAATGCTCAAATTAATTTTGCCTATGATCAACGTTTCAAAATATCAACTCAAAACAAAAGGCTGGTTAGGCTCATATTCCAAAAACAACTCTCAGGACTAGATCCAACATTGGTTGAAAAACCTATTGGAAATGAGGTAAATGCAAAGTTGAATCACAATATGAGCAACTTTTATTTTTATTCTGACATTGCAATGTTTACATTTATTGATGGTACTCTAGCACCTAATCTACGAATCGTTCCATTTCAAAGTAAACCAGATTCAAGTTTCTTCTATAAAGAATTTTAAACTCTGCACTACGAGCCTATGTTTCTGTTTCAAAATCTATTGTAGACCAAGTGCACATTTCATTAAAACAGAAAATGATATGATTGTTCCTTTTGTAACAGGTAAAACGGATTTAAAATTAAACTTTCGTAGAAAAAAAAACTAGCATAAATACAATCTAAGATTGTTGAAATTATCAGTTTTGTACAAAACACTAAAGAGATGGCTTCTTCAGAAAAACAGACAAAACAGTCCTGCAAGGCTATGGGAGAATCTAAGGCGACGCCAATGACGCAGAAACCAAGTGGATCTCATGCAAGTTATGCACAGATCAGATACCTTATGAAAAGGCTGAATACAGCTTTGAGTAAAAGGCTTAGAGAGGACAGACCATCGAAGTACTGCAAAGTGTGTCGGGATGAATTGCTTTCCATCAGTAAAGAACTGTTAGAGAAAAAGAAGAAATCAACAGCTAAACGTCAGCGGATCACGAAGAAACCACACCTGAGGAGAACAAGAACAAAACCGACGCCATTGGTGGTATAAAAAGACAACTTCAGGATGAATCAGTATATGAATCTCAGTATTTCGTCCTTGAGGTGGAACCATGGATTAAGTCCGTTCAGCCCGGGAAGCCTTAAAAGCCAACTTTCTACTACTACTACTTCTACTACTACTACTACTAAAATCTCAGTATTCTTCAACTAACCAGCTATAGGTCGATATCAGTGCCATCAGTGCGATCGAGAATTTTCCAGATCCTACAGTTTGAGAAGACACAAGGACAGTGGTATCTGCAGAGGTGCTCAGGCTAACATGTTAGACAGTGATGATGAAAGTGTTATGTCTGAAAGATCAGTGGTCGATGGAAGAGGCATTTTCAGAAAACCTGATCTTGAAGATGTAGAACAAGAGGACGAAACTGGAGAATGTTCGGAAGATGAGAATGAAGAAGAAGAGGAAGAAGAAGACGATGATAAAGAAGAAGCGGATGATGATGAGGAGGAGGAGGAGGAGGAGGAAGAAGATGAGGAGGAGCGTCAGAAAATGAAAACATGGGATGTTTTGATGGATATAACGACAGATAAGATGCAAGACACTGTCAACGAAACAGTTGAAAAAGCTCTGCAATAACTTCCTGGCAAAGACCTACAAGAGGCTGAAGAGAAAGCATATGATGAACTAAAGCCAAAGTATCTGTCAGAGTTCGTATCCCGCTACAAGTATCTAACTGACCTCTCAGCTGCACTGAGAGATCCAGTTAACAAGAAAATACAGTAAACAGCTAAAACGACTGAGGGATGAAGAAGATTATGACAAGGACGAATCAAGACTGTATGCAATTAAGAATCGAAAATTCTTGGTTGAGAAGAAACTGAATGAATATGACCCACCAAGCTATAAAGGGGCTGAGGAAGCGGGACAAATAAAATAAAATTGTTGAAAATATTATCGTTGCCACATAAAACACATATGAACAGTATTAACAATAAACGAAAGAGTAGTTATGTTCAGGGAAAACATTTGTAAACGAGAAACAGAGGGACGGTCCTAATCCTTTGTTTCATCATGCATTCACAGTTAGCGGGACAAATACAATTGTTGAAAATGTTATTCAGTATCATCTCTCCTCTCAGGAAGTAGTAGTAAATGGCTACAGTTTCACAATAACTAGCTAAAATTTTTGACGCCAGTCAGTGTTCTCGTGTTCTCGAGATACGAGAACATTGAAAAGCCTCAATATATTAGGAAGACGCTATAAAGTTATGCCTTTGACTAGTTAAGGTCTTGAGATACAAGACCAAGAGACTGTGAAACGCATACCACTTTACAGCTTCTATGAAGCTATAGAGCCATGCCTCTAATATAGTTGAAGTCTTGAGATACAAGACCAAGAGACTCTTCAGACGCATTCAGCTGTATAGCAACAGTAACTTCTACATACCCATACAACTGTCCCATCCCAGACAAGTCCAGAGGTATAGATGTGTAGATGTGCAGAAGTGCAGATGTGCAGAAGTGCAAATGTGCAGATGTGCAGATGTACATATGTGTAGATGTGCAGATATGCAGATGTGTAAATGTGCAGATGTACAGATAAGCAAATGTGCAGACCTGTCTTAACTCAAGGATACTTACCTACACAGGCAACTTATTAGCTACTTCATTTTTAAACTGAGACCCAGCGTGCGCACCTTTATGCCAGTTTTCTGAAAACTTATATGCCAAATTTTATATGTCAATTTCTGGCGCTAGCGCTTATTTGAAATTGGCATATAATGTTTGGCATACAAGTTTTCAGAAAATTGGCAGATATAAGATCGTTCTTCTAACCCTTTTTGATTCAAAATGGGACAGGATGAAGTAGTTATTTGCTGTGTCATAATGATGCCCCTTTTAAGTCAATTAGTTTGCGATGCTAAATTGCATCGTCCTAAAATGGTTGGGTGGTTTCAATATCGCAAAGAGCCTATTTATAATTACCAAATCTCTTTGCTGTGGTACAGATGCTGGTTTAGGAGAAAATGAGTCGAAGACAAGAATTAAAGAACAACCCTCGTATCTAATTTATAATGGTCATGACCTCAAACGCTTTTAAAATTGGATTTATGATTAAAATTTCAAATGACTTAATACGAACATGAATGCGCTTTTGTCTGAGTACAATTACCGATAAATGGGAAACATTCCCAACGTAGATGGGGAGATTATCAGGGCAGAGACCCATGATTATCGTTCCCTTAGACTCCCATTGTAATTTGCCCCAAAACAAGACTCATTCATATGCGTCACAACTTATAGTGGACCCCAACACATTCAGCAGACAAGAGAATGCCCCAGGCCGTGTACAGGTGCTGCAAAAAATAGGGTGTTAGCCAGCATTTAAGGACGGTATTTTTCGCTGTTTAGGGACACCCCAAAATCGCTCACTACATCCGCAATTTGGCCATTGTATGACAAAACAGCAGTTGATTAAATCACATAATATCGCAAAATATTCGAGAAAGGTTATACAATCATATGACAAAAGACCGTTGATAGTTACGCATTTATGACCAATCGTAGGTAGCGTTACATCTTAAATTTATCGCGGCAGATCTGCCCACACTTCGGGCCAATCACATGCAACGTAATAATTACTGGTCTCTGTCCTAAAAACACCCGTTATTTCATTTATTTTGACGAGATATTGCAATTTTACAATGGAGAGAGCTCTTACAATGGCAACGATGTTTGATGCTTGATTAAATGTACCATAGTCATGGAGCTATTAAAAAAGTCAACCGACCCCCTACTTCCATAAGTCTAAAAAAGACAAGTTTGCCTCTCTACATGGTAAAGATACAGCCACTGAATTAAACTCAAAACATTGGCGCACCACCGATTCTGGTATTTAATCGTTAAGGACTATTACAGGAAAGGTTAAATAAGGCAATTCAATGACCTTGACCTTTGGCCTTTCGACCTTTATGATAAAATTGAAATTGGATTTTTGTACCAAAATTACCTATTTTCGACAAAATACATGTAATGGGTCAAAACTGTGACCTTGACCTTCAATTTATCTGTTTTGTATACTACTGTTTTCATTTTAATATTATGGTGCACTGTCATTGTGATTTTTTATTCCGTTTATTTCGTCAGAAAACGTGAAAAATATGAAAATCATTAATGTTTACATTATACATTATAGGGGTCATAACTGCGCCTTGTTGACTTCCAAGAGTGTTGGGAACTCCATCTGAGGCAAAAGGTGAGGCTTGGCCCAGTAAATTTGGTTTAAGCACTCAAGTAATTTCTTAAATGACCGTTCCAAGGCTGTTCTGTCGTGATTTATCTTTATATGTTGTCTGTTTTTCTGTCTGTTTTATGTGCATTTTTATTTGACTTTTTCTATTTTAAAATTCGAGGATGGCCAGTTTCGGTCTGTTCCGCCTTGGGCTTCAGATGTGAAATCATGGAGAGATACGAAGAGGGTACCGGTTCCTGCAAACGCAGTTTCATTCCAGTGTCGAAACAGGGAGCACACCTGAAGATGATATTCTCTTTAGGGCAGAGACCTATAATTATCGTTCCCATAGACTCCCATTGTAATTTGCCCCAAAACAAGACTCATTCATAGGCGTCACAACTTATAGTGGACCCCAACACATTCACCAGACGAGAGAACGTCCCAAGCCGTGTACAGGTGCTGCAAAAAATAGGGTGTTAGCCAGCATTTAAGGACAGTATTTTTCGCTGTTTAGGGACACCCCAAAATCGAACAACAATGAACAAGAAAAGTATAGCATGTTCTTAGTAACATGCTATACGGAGGGGTTCATAGAAATTTGGAAGTTTAAAATAATATGAGTTCGTGATATTGATCTACACCGACAAGAAGAATTATTCCTTTTAATTAGTACAGCATGTTACTAAGAACATGCTATATTTTCTAATAACATGCTATAAATTTCTTGTTATCACAATCTATGTCCGTTTCGGACAATATCGGTTCGTTTCGGACAGTTTCGGTCCAATCCGGTAGTTCGTGATACCGCATGTCAATCATCTATGACAGCGGACGTGAACGAGAACACTGTATTGGAAACAACATAATTTCATATGGATCGTTTTCCGATAAAAACCGTTAAATAGGTCAACGAGAGAGTTTGTCCAAGGGTTGTAATTTAAAAACATTTGAAACTATATAAGCAACACTACTTAATATCATTAAACAATACATCTCCAGTTTAATTTTATCATAAGCATCGTATCATTGATCTCGTAAGCGTGAAGAAAATAGATTTATTTATCGAAGTGATGAAAAGTGACAAAAATGGCCGACAAAACAAACTCTAGCCTAGTCTAGCCTCGAAGTGCATGGGGCCCAAGAAAGGGAATTCAATATCGTGCATTGAAACAGTTATCAAAAATGCACCTTCATAAACCCATAAGGAGCCTTATTACGTCAAATGATTGACAGAATACTGAAAACATATGGAGAGGTCAATACTACGGTTAAACACTTCCCTCCTGAAAATTGATCATTCAAAAATCACTACATCCGCAATTTGGCCATTGTATGACAAAATAGCAGTTGATTAAATCACACAATATAGCAAAATATTCGAGAAAGATTATACCATCAGGTGACAAAAGACGGTTGATAGATACGCATTTATGACCAATCGTAGGTAGCGTTACATCTTAAATTTATCGCGGCAGATCTGCCCACACTTCGAGCCAATCACATGCAACGTTACAATTACTGGTCTCTGTCCATCAAGTAAAGCTTTGGTTTATATAAGAATACTATGGTACATATTTTACACTTAACTTTTGTCATCTCTGAAAGCTTAATTGCTATTAATATATGGGCCACAACGTGAGAAAATGTACCTTCGGACAATTATTTCAGTATTAGAAAAACAAAGTTACACTGAATGCATGATGTTTCTAGAGTATGTTACTCTTTATTTGACCAGATTATTTCATTTATTTTGTGAGTTATGACCAATTTACTATTTGAACCCGACAGACGTCATTGTCCTGGAAAATTACGTCAAAGTTGCGTAATGCATTTCTGCATGTTAGTAGAGCTTACAAAACTCGATGCATTTGCTTAAAACTGTTTAAGCACTGGTCAGAACCTATTGCTAAGATAGAAGCATATTATCCTTACAGGCAATCTGTCGTAATTATTTTGTCTATTTTCATGATGATGCGGTTGCCATGGTTACCGTTTAACGTTACATATAGGAAAATTATGTATATTGTGGGCTAAAACAAGGGCAGATAACTCAAAATATTGACAATAAATATGTTTTAAAACTCATTCATTTGGTAGCCCAGTGTTCAAAGATTACAAATACAGTGTTATTTCTATAACCCATATTACATCGTTTTTCCGCTTTTTGCTGCTTTCTACTAGTAATATCAGAATGTCCGAAGGTACATTTTGTCGCATTGAGGTTCATATGTGAGCGTGAACATTTCAAAATCCTTTCAATAGCAGACAGTTATATGGATATTTTCATATCAACATTTTGATTTATCATCCACAAAATGAATGCAGTGAACCAATCATAATGCAATGAAACAATCATACAGTGGTTTGTAATATACAGTCAGACATAAGTTAAGCATCACCTGAATATATTATGTCATAACATTTTTAATAGATGACATTTCTTCACCATGTATGTTTTGAAACCGAGCGTGATTATTAAGGGGTAAAGAGTTATTTAGCAACTGCCAATGGAATGTAAACATTTGTCGTACTGACCGGTTGCATAACCCTACCCTCCTAGACCAAAACATAGAGCTGTCTTAACGCCAATACGTTCCTTGTCGTTAGACAGCCCTAACGCAAGAATTTCCCTAATCATTACATCATTTCCCAGCTGAAATTATCACCATTTCTGTGCGTCACCCTTCAAAATTATTTGGCCGTAACATTAAACACATACAATGCCATAAGTCTACCTGGAAAAGAATCCTTTTATCCCTTTGGATTGAGAATTGTTGCTGCTTTTTGTCATTCGCGAAGTTGTCAAGTTTCGTGCTGCCATCTTGTTTCTAACGCGGGAGAAGGTTGTTTCCTCGTTGTAAACATAAAATGTACATGTACTTTACCTTGCTTTTATGGACCCGCTATACACAATGTAGAGTGCTTTATGATTTATCTGCAACTGCAACACCTCTTGGAATATGTTCCAGAATAAATTAGACAAACTATCCGACTCCAACTATTTATTACATTGATAAAATTGACAACAAATCTTGATACACCTTAAGGTAATTGACTATGTAAATAAAATATAATTGTTAGATCTTTTGGAAGCAGTAAAAACATTCAAAGAGAGAAGGTGGGCCATATTGAACAATTTCGGGTAATGAACCTTCGTCAGTGACCCTTTACAAAACTGGCAGCGAAAGCCAGACATTCATGATTGCTGCAATTTCTAGAATTTACACAAGTATATTCTAAATCAAAGACTAATATTCCAAAAGAGGCCAAATATTCAAAATTCCGTTAAGATGGTGATTCTAAACATACAATATATTTGAAATATACCATGAAATATTCTCAAATAAATATTCCAGAGGGAATAGATGATAAACACTAGGGTAATTTTTCACTTCATTTCAAATTTTCGGCACTGGGCCTTCATCAGGAAAGTAACTAGGTGGCATCCATTTTGAAGCCTTATATCAGTAGTCAGTGGTGACGTTACGTCGTTTCCTGTTAAGGTAACGTCAAGTTCACAGGAAAAAAAATCCTGTTTGTTTCGACATATTGATTTTTTCAAAGTTTTTGACTTAATAGGACATTTGTCAGATCACTGTCTGATCTCAGTTGGTTTGAAATGTAATTTTAAAACCAGAGCACAATGTGATTTAAACGTGTATAAATTGAATAATAATTTTAAATGGGACAGTCAGTCTGAATTAATTTATAAATCAATTTTACTGTCTACCAACAAATGGTATTTTACTTTCGGAGTCTGATATGACTGTCGAAGATATGACCAATCAAGTAAATGATGTATTACTTAATTCAGCAAAACACGCATTGCAACAAAAGAAACATGTAAACATACATTCAAGAAGGAAAAAGAAATGGTTCGATAAGGATTGCTTTCATCTAAGAAAAGATGTTATAAAACTCGGTAGACAATTATGTAAAACAAATGCATCTCATGAAACAAAGAGCTTTATGTTTCAAAAAGAAAAAGGAACTTAGGCGTTTAATCAAAACAAAGAAAAAGATGTTTAAACAACACATACTAGATCAGTTAAACGATATGACAGATAACAATCCTAAACGCTATTGGAATTTAGTAAAGGAACTTAAAGAACTTGATGCAAATTCGGTGAACGGCACAAATCCGGTTTCGCCTGAAGATTGGTTAAAACACTTTAGCAAGCTTTTGTATACTGACTGATAAACAAAATTGGAACTCGCAGTTAGAAGAACGCATCAAAGAGATGCAGTCATGTAACACTTTTTCAGATCTTGACTTTCGAATCACTAGGGATGAAATTAAGAAAGCTATAAGCAGTCTGAAATCTGGAAAGGCAACGGGCTTGGATAGAATTAGTTCTGAAATGGTAAAATGTTCTGCGTCTGTTTTATTATCTGTTTATGAGAAATTATTTAACGCTATATTGAGAAGCGGTGTTTATCCAAGTTCCTGGCGTGACAGTTATATTTGCCCAATTTTTAAGTCTGGATCACGTATTGATCTATCTAACTACAGAGGAATTGCGATAAACAATATTCTGGGGAAAGTTTTCAGTATCATCTTAAACAACAGACTAGAGAAATTCATAACAACTAATAACTTAATAGACGATACACAAATTGGTTTTAAAAAGAATTGCAGAACGACAGATCATGTTTATACTACGGACACTTATAGACAAATATGTAAAGAAGCTAAAATCACCTCTTTATATCTGTTTTGTTGACTTTAGAAAAGCTTACGACATTGTTTGGCGTCAGGCATTGATGTTTAAACTGCTTTCACAAAATGTGTCTGGTATGTTTTTCAATACAATAAAAGCAATGTATATGGATAACAATGTATGCGTAAAGATAAATAACTGCGAAAGAACGAGTTTTTTTAACAGAGCAATGTAGGAGTACTTCAAGGGGATAGTATAAGCCCTTTACTTTTTAACCTGTATGTGTCAGATTAAAAAGCTTCTCTTGGGGTAGACGATGACACGACAAAACTGGTCAGCACTCATGTTAACTGTTTAATGTACGCAGATGACTTAATTAAGGATTGAAATTCAGATTTTAGCTTTCACTGGATGATGAAAAACATTAGGCTGTTTTAATGAAGCCGAAGGGCTTCTCGGAGACATTAAAACAGCTAATGTTTTTCATCATCCACTGAAAGCTAAAATCTGAATTTCAATACTTATATTTACATTTTATATTATCAATTAAGTATCAGATTTTTAATTGCGCATATCACCGTTCATTTTCATGTTATTTTACATCAAATCCGACTTAATGTAATTTTGGAACAGCCAAAACGTCAAATTTTCGCGCCTAACGTCATGGCGATACGCGACCAACGTCACGACAACAAAAGTAAACACACAACGTCACTGGGTGGGTTTTGACGTCGCCTCGCCCATAGGCGTGGCCTCTAGATCACGTGACATAATGTTTTTCATCGGGAAATGAAGAACATCAAGAAAGATACTTTCATCTAGGGCGATTGCAATAAAAATGTAAATATTCAGTCTTATATCTAGGTCTGAATTGGGATTACAAGCTCTTTTGAATAAGTAAAGCGAATATTGTAGGAAATAGCGAATGGAAGTTAATACTGAAAAAACTTAGGTAATGAAATTTAGCGGAAACGGACACAGATGTAAGTCAGTGTTCCTATATAAAGAAAGACCCATCGAGAATGTGTCTACTTATAAGTATTTGGGAATTGAATTTAGTTCTTCTGGTACATGGAGCAATGCAATTACAAATATATCAAATAGGGGAATGAAGGCACTGTTCCTACTTAAGGGCTATATATGTTCTGGAAATATAAAACCGGGTTTGGGATTGAAACTATTCGATCAGATGATACGGCCTATTTTATGTTATGGTTCAGAGATTTGGAGTGCATTTGATGGAAACAGAAAAACTTTCTCAAATATTGATGGCATCTCACAGTTTCTAGATTCCTTAGATATAGAAAAGGTACACGTAAAGTTTTGTAAGTTCCTTCTTGGTGTGAATAAACGGGCGGTCAATTTAGCTGTAAAGGGGGAACTTGGACGTTTTCCAGTTGGAATTTCATGTATGCTACAAGCCTTTAAATACTACTATCACATTCAGTCATCAAATAACATATTACTTCGAGAAGCTCTAACATTATCCGAGGACCTTCACAAAGAAAAGATTTTTACTTGGTTCTCATTCTTTACAAGTTTATGCAAAATGATAGATGTAAAATCAAATGATGTCACTTTGGAAGCGTTTGTTTTACTAAAAGAGACATTATGTGAACGGTATATTGAGTTTTGGTCAGATCGTTTAAAAACATTTAGCAAAATGGAAACTTATTGTCTACAGAAACAAAATTTTGAACTAGAAAATTATATCAGTGATGTCAACATAAGGGAACATAGAATAGCTCTTTCTAAAATGAGAATCAGCAATCATAGATTATGAGAATCAGCAATCATACATAGATTAGCCATTGAAACTGGTACAGGATTTTCGAAGACCCCGAGGAATGAACGGTTATGTATATTTTGTAAGGCTAATAACATATACGAGATAGAAGATGAGCAGCATGTTTTGTTACGATGCTCTAAATTTAATGATTTAAGAAATGACCTCTTTGATAATGTTAGGAATACTTGTCCAAGAATTGACTCGTTGAATGACGAAAATAAGAAGTTTCTTTACCAGTGGTTCTTTATTCCAGTGGTTCGACAATTAAAAACGTAGCAAGATTTGTTCATTCAGCATTTACGACGAACTCTTCAAAAACTTAAAATTGCATATTCATTTGTCAATGTTTGTTTGTATTTTGTACTTCTTTCATGAATGTACAGTATTTTGTGAATGTCTCATATGAATTGAGATCAAACAATAAAATCATTGTATTGTATTGTATTGTAGTTGGCGTAACACCAAACGACGTAACGTCATCTCCCGCCAAAGCCATTCAAACTATCAAGAGCACAAGAATAACTCACGAGCCTGAATGAACAAACAAGTTGATAAATAAAAGAAAATAAATAAATAAATCTAACACACCCTGCCTATTGAAGCCAATGGTAAAGTGCAGTGATATATTGAGTGATATATCACTGTGCGGATTAGCGTGACATTACTTTGCGCCGTTTTGACGCCATTTTGATTAAAATTATGACGTCAGCTATCCCAAAAGTCACGTTACCTTGACGTCAGACGGTGTAACGGCATTTCAACGCATTCAAAACGTGACAAACATATGTTAATATTTGCGGTGCAGTCAAAAGTTTGGCGGGATAACTTCAGTGCAATGGTGGAAAAGTTAAACAAACTGAAGGTTTAAAAATGATTTTATTCCGTTTATTGTGTGTTAGAATCGAAATAGATCAGCTCTAGTGCATGAATTGTTGAGTAATACGAGGTATGACAGGAAAGTTCGTAGACACTTCAGCTATCAGAAAAAGTAACGCGTTGTTGAAGAAGCGTTTGGCATAATTTCAAGCAGCAATATCTTCTGAGTATATTTCAGAAATTTTGTGCACTTTGAAGTTATAACACGCTTGGTATGGCCACTTTTCTGCTTGAGGGTAGGGTCGTGCGGGGCAGGTGTCAAAACGTGATAAAATGTGACGATTTTCACATTCTGTTTTTGCTCGTGAAACGGCACGGAAAGTGCTGTAACGTTAAAATATTTTGATCCTGAAAGAATGTTCTATCAACATCGTTTTCTGAATGTTTGATATCTGTGAATAAAATTTCAGATGCAGTCCGAAAACATTGTTTGAAAAAAATGGCGTAATTTTGACAAACAGGAGAAAAGCCGATAACCATAAATTGTGTTTTTGTTATGGAAATGGCCAACAAACACGATGGAAATGATATAAACAACAACATAAAAGCAATCAGCTTGTCTGATACTAGTTTACAAGTGGCAGAGTTGATTTTTTGATGCTCGATAGATCATCTAAGATGATAAACGGAGGCAGAAGGGCACTCGTCTTACATTCTCAGCGAATGAAAATGGTTTCATATGTTCAACCGGTCATCAGAGAACCTGAGGACAGTTGGCACAGATCTGCATTTGACAGCTGGATACACATAATAAAATTGTACCGATATCCAAGGACCTTTTGTGGAATAACTCTGAAACATCGGTTAAACTTGTTACAAATATATAAAGCACTGACAGCAATAAGCTTCAAGTAACGTCACTTCAAGTAACGTTGACCCTTGCCCCGCTCCCGCTTAGGGAGGTGCACATAAAAAGCTGTAGAAGATGTCGTGTTGGCCAGATTTTCATAAAATTTCGCCTGTTTGCTCATGAAATATTTTTGCAAACCCAGATATATTCATTTTGACTGAATTTCTTTTCCTGTTGAAAATACTAATGGTGTCTACGAACTTTCCTGCCATACCTCGTATATCACTTTGCCTATGCGAAAAACAAAGATGCAGATCAGCTTCGCAGTAACTGCGAAGCTGATCATTACTGCGAAGCTGATCAGCCCCTTTGTTTTTCCTACATGGATAGTACAGTTAATCCGAGATTTCAAGCTTATAGCCTGCTTCTGTAACTGTACAGTTTGTATCAGGTCTTGTCGGACACCCCGAAGACCGGCTTACTCGCGCCGCGGCTCATATGTTAATCAAGTTAATCAATGTTTATTCACTTGCTATAGCTGAAATTATAGTCTCCTTAGAAAACTTTCCTCTTGGTAAAGTCACTATGATTAGTTGTTTAATTTAACATTGCATCCTTGGGGTATTTTAGTTTTAAGTTCTATGATCCACTGTTCCTCGGCTAACTGTCTATATATATATCTCTCTCTCTGAACATCCTTTGCATGATGGCGACTTTCACATCTTCCTCTTCATGACCTTCAAAATGTCTCATTATTGGCTTCTCATTCAGGCACTGCATCTTTGTTTTTCGCATAGGCAAAGTCTGGTTTTCTTACGATGTGGCTCATATTGCTATGTTTTTTTTTTCATGTTTTATGCATTTGCTTGTTTGCTTTTTTGTTTACTTATTTATTTATTTATTTATTTGTTTGTTTATTTTATTTTTTATTTTTTTTTAATTTTCATTTGATTTATTTATTTCGGTATCATGTTTAATTTTATTTATTATTTTATTTTTATTTATTTATTTTTTTATTATTATTATTTTATTTTATTTATTTTTTATTTATTTAATTGTTTGTTTATTTATTTAAGAAATAGATTAGCTCTAGCAGTGAATTGTTGTAAAGCAAAGCAAATCACGAGCGCGTAGCGCGAGTGATTTATCTGCGTACAACTGACCGACAAACAGTGATATATTACTCAACAATTCATGCACTAGAGCTGATCTATTTCGATTCTTACACACAATAAACGGAATAAAATCATTTTAAACCTTCAGTTTCTTTAACTTTTCCACCATTGCACTGAAATAATCCCGCCAAACTTTTGACTGCACCGCAAATATTTACATATGTTTGTCACGTTTTGAACGCGTTGAAATGCCGTTACACCGTCTAACGTCAAGGTAACGTGACTTTTGGGATAGCTGACGTCATAATTTTAAACAAAATGGCGTCAAAACGGCACAAGGTACGCCACAACGTCACGCTAATCCGCCCAGTGATATATCACTCAATATATCACTGCACTTTACCATTGGCTTCAATAGGCAGGGTGTGTTAGAATTATTTATTTATTTATTTATTTATTTACCTATCAACTTGTTTGTTCATTCAGGTTTGTGAGTTATTCTTGTGCTCTTGATAGTCTGAGTGGCGACGTTACGTCGTTTGCTGTTACGCCAACTCGACGTTGCCTTAACAGGAAATGACGTTACGTCACCACTGACTACTGATATAATGCTTCAAAATGGATGCCACCTAGTTGCAGAAACGTGGGCTGAAAGATAAATGGCAGAAGATATACACAAATTCTACAAAGACAGACTTGCTGCAAGAAATTATTTCAGAAGTCGGCAAATCACAAGTTACCATTGGAGACAGGAAAGTAGAGTCAATCATAAATCAGATAATTACGGGCCAAGTGGGAATAATCTAAAATTAACCAAACCAAATCAGATCTATGTGAGACATGTTCAGAAAAAGAAACCATACAGCACTATGTATTTCATTGTGAAAAATACAATAATCAACGGAATGACTTAGAGAGGGGTGTTGAGGAAATTCTGGCCAGAAACGGGATTGTTCAGTCGGTAATCAACCTGAAAGTCTTGACGGGTAATCTAGAGGAAGCAAGCAGAAGCATCAACGGGGAGCTGAAGAAGGCATTCGGAACATTCTTGAGATCAACAGAACGACTTATAAAAAATCAAAATTAAATTCAAATTTTCAAGTAAATAAATTCGTAAAACACCTTTTGAAGTAAACTCGCTCGAAGATCTAACACTTTGTAAAAAGCACCTAGAGACAGCAAAAGAATTAAGAAGCACCTAGAGGATATAGCCAGTGTTATATTGGCAAAAGAATTACCACCACCACCACCACCAGAAATTTAAAGTTACTTTCCTGATGAAGGCCCAGTGCCGAAAATTTGAAATAGAGTGAAAAATTACCATGAAATAGCCCAGAAATTTAAAATGTTCAAATCGACAAAAAAGTGTAAAATGTTAATGTCATTTTGTTACAATGTCTAATCCAATCTAGCCAACATGAAAATGCGAACTGATATCTTAAGTCCAATTCGTATGCGCAAAAAATACACGCGTGTAAATATACTCCGGTGTGTAAATATACTCCGGTGTGCAAATCAACCTGTGAGTAAATTTAAATTGCGTTCGCATGGGTTTTATCACCAGGAGTATTTTTGTATGTAAATTTATCATTTCTGGATTAAAACCTGTTCATTTAAGTTTTCTGTATTTGCAAAACAAAAAGAGGCTGCTTCAAGGTATTCTTGTAGACTTTGGCAGCAGAGGAGAATCATGTAATGGTCAGGCATAACCTTAGCAGTTATACAGTTCCCTTTTATCATCTTTTCACAAGGAATTACTGTTAAAATGTCCCAAGAATCCTCACCAAGAATGATGAAGAAATAGTATGGCTGTTTGCACTCCATATGATCTAAAATGTGCTGAATGGCAATAAACTCTTATTTAGCAACAATGTCCACAGTTTCAGCAACTGTCATATAATCAGTTATAAACAAAAATGTGAAAATTTGTTATCTAGAAGCAGAATATTGACTTGAAATGAAAATACTCATGGGTAAATTTTACTTTGCATTCGCATGGTACAAAATAGTAAATTTACACGTGTGTATTTGTAAAAATAAAATTTGCATCTGGTCAGGAGTAAATTTACCCATATATAAATAAACTCCGGTGTGTATTTGTGTTCGCATGCGCCATTTGCTCACCCCGAGTAAAATTTGCACACCGGAGTATATTTACACGCGTGTATTTTTGGCGCATGCGAATTGAACTTTATGTTTTACTTATTCTCTCATCTCGTTTAGTGACAACACTTATACCATAGCTTTATGTACATCGATGCATGCATTACAATGCATGCGAAACATTTTCAAAATACGAAAACAAGTAAAAATGTTTTCGAATAAATATGTGGTATTTTAAATGGTTAATTTTTCTCTTTGGGGACGTTTTGTGAGAAATCGAAATCCAAATCGTAAGATTTCTTGTAGCATAGCTACTTTCTTGGATTTCTCAGCAAGTGTGCATTATACTGATATACCCGAATTACTTCATTTGACTAAACAGCAATTACAAGAGCATTACAGGGGTCAGCGTAAAGAAAAAAGTTACGCGCGCTAACACTACTGACATATTCGTTTTGCTCAATAATCACTTTTTTTATCGAAACTATGGTCATGTTGTCGATTTAAGCGGATTTTGGTAATAATGTGAACAAAATACTGGCAAAATATCTTGCACATTCACCTAGATTAGTCTGGCCCCAGACCCTATCTTTTCCTTTTATCCAATTTTTTTCTTCTTTTTATGAAGGGACACAAATCTAGAACACCTATAATTTCTCTGCTTGCTTAAGTTTCCTGATTGCAAAGATTGTTGAGCCATGAGTAACAGGTGAGTTTGGATTAAAGAGGCACAGAGGAACTGAAAGATTTCTTATTTAAATAAAATTTATAATAAAAAACAAAAAACAATAACGACTGGGGCCAGTCTATCACCTAGATATACATACACAGTTTTCACAGAAATTATGGAAAATGAGTATATAATGTGTTACTGTACTTTTGCACTAATTCGGCTATTTTATTACTTCTTGACATGCAAACGGTGGTTCATAGTTTTCACATTTTCCCATGTAAAACCCTATGTTTCCAAAATTGACCTTCCCGTCAAATAGGTCAAGGTCATCCTTGGGTCATCATTTGAACAAACTACATGTATATGGGCGTTCCGGCCATCTTGGTCATGGATTTTGCGATCAAACTTTCGTTACCCCTAGTCATGGATGTTCCGCTTTAAATTTCACTTTGATTGCACAAGTGGTTTCAGAAAAGATCTTTGAAAAGTGTGTATGGATGACAGACCGTCCAAGGTCAAGAGATGACCTTGACCTAAATTAATCATATACCTTCATCTACTCTATTAGTTGTTTGCATCTACCACTTTTCAGGCCTCGGGCTGCAATAGTTTTCAAAAATTCCATAGTTTTCACTTTTTCCCATGTAAAAACCTATCTTTCCAAAATTGACCTCGCCGTAAAATAGGTCAAGGTCATCCTAGGGTCATCATTTGAACAAACTATGATGGGCTAGAGTCCCAAATGCCACATACCAAGTTTCGTGAAAATCAGACTGCCGGTTCTGGAGAAGATTTTTGAGTATTTTTACCATATATGGGCGTGGCGGCCATCTTGGTCATGTGACCCGGATTTCGGGATTAAACTTTCGTTCCCCCTACCCATGGATGCTCCACATAAAACTTTGCTTTGATTGGCCAAGCGGTTTCAGAGAAGAAGATCTTTGAAAAGTGGGTATGGATGACAGACCGGCCAAGGTCAAGATATGGCCCTGACCTAAATAAACCACATACTTTCATCTACTCCATTAGTTGTTTACATCGACCACTTTTCAGGTCTCAGGCTGCAATAGTTTTCAAAAAAACAACAACATAGTTTTCACTTTTTCCCATGTAAAACCCATGTTTCCAAATTTGACCTTGTCGTAAAATAAGTCAAGGTCATCCTAGCGTCATCATTTGAACAAACTATGATGGGCTGGAGTCCCAAATGCTACATGTACATACCAAGTTTCTCGAAAATCGGCCTGCCGGTTCTGGAGAAGAAGATTTTTTAGTGTTTTTTACCATATATGGGCGTGGCGGCCATCTTGGTCATGTGGCCCGGATTTCGCGATCAAACTTTCGTTCCCCCTACCCATAGATGCTCCACATAAAATTTCACTTTGATTGGCCAAGCGGTTTCAGAGAAGAAGATCTTTGAAATTGTGGACGACGGACGGACAGACGGACGGACGATGGACTGATTGGTATATTATAAGCTCACCTTGTGAGCCTTCTGCTCAGGTGAGCTAAAAGTTAATCATAATTGATAAAATAAAACGGAGATCCTTTAAGAGCACGGCGCATATAAATGAGAAACGGGATGGGTCATACCGCGGTTTCGGCTTCAAGCCTCATTTAGGCAACCATCCAAACGATGAAAAAAATCTTAAGATGGCAAAATGGGGTAGAAGCTGGCATCCATGCTGATATTGTTCCTAGACATGTACTATGACATATAGGGGTGGATGCCAAGTCTGTAAATGGCCCTGGGTCTCAGAATTAGGTCAAAGGTCAACTGGGTGCAAAATAACAAGAAAATGTATGAAACTCTTTTCAGTGTCATACCTTTGCTGTATTTTCCACAAAATTTCACCGAAACTACATTATATACACTTATTGTGCATGTGGCGTTTATAGCATAACAAATGAGAGTGCTAAGCATATGTCCTAGCAAGCTTAAAGGTCATTTCAGTGCAAAATTACAAATATATTGGTAAAATTCCCCTTAAGTTAATCTAACCTACCTTGCACCCCATGACAATTTTTCATGGGTGCCAAATCATTCATTGGGACCCCAGAAATGCAAAGAATTTTGTCCTCAAAGAAAAACTGTTTTGCACTATGAAAAAATTCATGGTTTCCATGGCAACCGACGACATGATTCTTTAGCATAGGGATGGGCATGCAAAATTGGTCTTATCTCCGCTGTTACTGGTACTATACCACTGACCCTGGTCCCGTTTTAAAGCTAAGACATTGCCCTTTCATCCAATGGTAAGTAATGTTCTAATTTGCATATTCATGAATTTTAATGAAAACATTAAAATGACAGAAAAATCGCTAAAAATCTATAAACAAAATAATTTCAGGCCCAAACGATCATTGAGACACTTTGTTATTAAACCAGTAATGTAATTTGACAAATTTATTGATGCCATAGGCGTAAATGAAAGTTTCTCATTTGCATATTCATGAATTTTCATCAAAATGTCGAAAATCGAGTAAAAACAAGCGGAAACAATAGCCATTGCAAGGTTTTTGATGGGTTATATGATCTATCTTATATCTCTGAAACCAACTCATGGCTGCCAGTGTGATCAGAGGTACCGCCTAAATGCCATAAAATATTGTCCTCAACAATGAACACATTTGCATGATGTAAAATTACATAGTTTCCACCTCCATCCCCAGCGTAATTCTGAAGGATGTACTCACAAAAAATTTCATATACCAACAATAGCATGCTCTAGAATACTATAATTGGTGTGATATTGATGCATGGTGTTGGCAATTTAACCTTTATAGCTTGTTTCAAATCACTGAATTTGCTTATTGATAAAAAATAATAAAACACACAAGAAGAAATCAGAGAAAAACCTTGGAAAAAATAGGGGGTATACGTACAAAATCACTTGTACCAGAGCTGTTAACAAATCCGGGTTGCTGAAATAAGTATCAAATGAATGCTTTGGCAATGTACTGTGACCCTAAAGTCTGATATAAGAATGATCCGATTTTCAATTTCATAAATTTTAATGAAAACTTCATAAATGGGAATGAAAAGTGGAAAAAATAAACAGGTAAACCTACAGAATGACTTGTGTCTCGGCACCCAAAAGCCCAAACATGCTGAAAATGGCATCGAATGATTGCTAGTGCAATATTATACCATCCTGTATTACACTATATATATGTAATTTGATTTTTTGTTTAATAAATATTAACAAAACCTTTCAAATTTAGAGAAAAATTACGTACAAATTAAGGCCTTATACATAGAAAATCACATGCCGCCTATCAGAGCTCCATTCGAAGAAACACTGAACATTATCCTTTTAGAAATGTATTAGCAAAATAAGCTATCTACACAGATGTCAAAATGTTTTTAAACGGCCAGATCTTGTTTATATTGGTCAACTTTAGATAACTGGATGTAAGGTTAACTCAGGAGTATGGTTCAAGATTCTTGTGTTACAAAATACCAACCACAATGCAAGCTCTATTCTAGCCAGGCGAGAATCTTTGCATATAGAATATATAATTTTAGCTGTCAAATCCTTGATGTAGTGATTTCAGAGGCATACCCCGGAAATACAAAATATGTCCTGTCTTTTTAAGACCATCGGCAATTTGCATATGGAGGAAAGGGGCTCTAGCATTATGTACGTTAACACTTTTAAGTAAAATTGACCTTGATTACAAACAATGCAGTGCACCATACCCAGACAATAAAAGTCGGATGCCCTTGACAAGTATTACAGAAACCTATCACCAAAGCGGCCAATACCACTTCCATTCTGCAATGGTAAATGTGCAACCCTACCTCATATAACCACGAAAGATGCGTGAGGTCCAAAGTAGAATACTCTCCTACAGTACAGGTAAACACACAAAAATTGAACCAACAACATTAACTTGTTCCCAAACCCAACATCCCCAAATACTACAAAACTAAGCCCAAAAGTTTTTGTACATAGTTACTAGAAGATGCAAGTCTTATCTTCCACACCCACCCCTGTTGTACCCCGCCTATCTCTAATTGTAATCATAGGCAAAAGTTGACCTGTTACATTAGGTGATCGACGTTAAATGATCAACCAAATAGATAAGAGAATGTCCAGTCAAATACAATATCGAAAGATGTAAACATGGTAAAATATATAGAGATTTGTTGACGGATCTGAAATGGGAGCGGAATATATTATGCAGTGGTCTCAGGCATAATGCACATAATGACATTTGTACTGACATTTGTACTGGTTTGCTGTACAAGTCGGCTTTTACAGCCATATATAGAGTGTTGGCTTATCATGTCCTGGTTCTATCCTTGCTCGAGGCAAACGGTAAAAAAACAGTAACTTTTTCACCTGTTACAATATACCAACCTACTGTTCCTTAACCTACCATACACCAGGGGAATGTGGTAGCCTGGTAGTAGAGTACCAGAGCAAGAGAATTTTTTCCATATCTCCGCCAAGTATTAAGTCCCTGATCAAGACACTTTAAACTCCTAGCTCATAACAAAAAATGTGGCTTTATATATAACAACATGGCTGAAAAAATATTGCCTGGTTCCTTCAAAGCATAACCAAACCAAACCCTCACCATCCCCATATTACCGTTCGTAATCTCTATAAATACAAACAGCTTTAAAACCCAGTGCCATATCACATACCATTCATACTTTGCCCTATTCTAGCCTACCCAATCTGAGCCTATTCTACCATATCCCTGCCCATAAACCCTATCTAATACCTTCAAAACAGTCCATGTCTCGTTTGCGCGGATCAAGGGATGTGGCAGGGTAGTAGTCGCCCATCTTATATTGGTGGTTTTCCCAGGTTCTCCGGTTTCCTCCACCTCGTTTGACCATATAACGCCAATGTCCACGCCTTCAATAAAGTGTACATAAATTTAAAACCTTCATGCAGATAGCAATAATACAAAAGTGAATTCATGTCATTGTGTTTATTTGGGTTTACTAAAATGCACAGCTAGCTGAAACTCACAAGATGAGCTTATAGGATTTTGCTGAAGCCGGCGTCCGTCCATCCGTTAACACTTTTAAGCATTAATATATTTAAGACCGCTGGGCCTATCACGATCAAATTATAACTTAACCATCAATTAGGTAGGGGAAGGTTGCATTATGTCTTGGGTCAGGTCAGATCAGAACTCAGGGCTCTGGGGTATCATCATCTGACCTTTAAGCTTACAATGATCAAATCTCTCAGGTGAGCTACAGGACCATTGGTCCTCTTGTTTAATGCAGCCATCTTGGATTTTTGAGGCCATATATATTTTTTTCTGAATTTCTTCTTGTTTCAAAATTTTCTAAATAGTACTTTTATGTATTCTCCACTTTACATGTCGTATGTTTAGATTGTATCACACATATGGATGAATTTCTATCAAAGCCCTTATTTTGGCAGCCATCTTGTAATTTGGCGGTCATCTTGAATTGCCCATGAATGTCAACCTGCATCACCTGGACTATAAATCAGGATATCAATGTGAATTTATTTTTGTAAAAGTATTTCTATAGACGCTATTGTACTGCAATACTGGGCTCATGACCAACTATATAAAAGAAGTTTACCTTTATAGCAAATGTGTTGTTATAGAAACGATCAATGCAGTTTAAAAATAAATGTCTAAGACTGATGAGCTATCTATTCAGTGATGTTTTAAATGTGTTTGTTTCAATAAATTTTATGCAAATTCATCCATAAAAGGAGTTTAAGCCAAAGATTTTCCATTATTCTAATGAAAATATGCTAAATTGCACTTATTGACCTTTTGACCTTTTATACCTTGCTTCAGACAAACATGCTTGATAAAGTGACATATACAACCCCTTTTGTTTATTATTTAGCCACTAGTAAACCAAATCTCAGCATTCAAATCACTATCTTTGGCCATGATTATACTTGTATATTCAGCTGTGGTGAAGTTTCTTAACTTTTGCACTCATTGAACTTCGACCTAATTTCTGACCTTAATAGGCAAATCTGGACATGGCATCCACCCTTATGGCTTCAGGCATACATCAAATAATATGTTTATGCCAACAAATTGCTTCTACTCAATTTTGCCATCTTAAGTGAAAATAAGCCTCAAATGATTGATTGGATGGCTGCCTAATTAGTGACCCTATAGATTTGGCAGCATGGAGCCAAAGAGAATTACAGTACATTTGAAACCTGCTTAGACTCCCGAATTCTTCTACACATGTGCAATAACATGAGTTTCAAAACAAACATCATTTTATAATCATAAAAACCACAAATCACCACTTATTTGATTAAAACAGGGTTTTCTGAGGAATTCTATATCCCCCCCACCCCCACCCCAATCGTTCTCCCGGCAATATTTTAGTTTAGTTGAAATAAGGTAAAGGTCACCAACATTAAGCGCACTCTAAATCTCTTCCCAGCAATGTTTCTGTGCAAATTTGATCAAAATCAATCAATTGGTTCTAAGATATTGCGCCGTAAAACTATTTCTTCCAGTTTCTAAGGTGGCGTCGACCTTGAAAATTAGGTCAAGGCCACCAAAATCTAATCAACACGTTTCTCCTGTCAATGATTCTGTGCAAGTTTGGTCAAAATCAATCGATTCGTTCAGATATATAGCATTAGAAAAAGTAGTTTCAACATTTTTTTCATGAGCTTGTGACCTTGGATAATCGGTCAAGGTCACCCAAATATAATCAACTGTACATGTAGGTTTCCTCACAATAATGTTTAAGGGAGCGCGGTGGCGTAGTGGTAGAGCATCGGACTCCGAATCGAGAGAACCTGGGTTCGATCCTCACAGGCGACACTGTGATGTGTCCTTGAACAAGTACTGGTTAAACCCAGGAAGCGTCCGCTCCGTCCCGACATGACTGAAAAATTGTTGACTGGGACGTTAAGCCTCAATACAAACAAACAAATCACTATGTATGTAAGTTTGGTCAGAATCCAACCATTTGTTCAGAAGATATCGCGTCAGAAAAGCTTATTTCATCAATTGTCATGGGCTGGTGACCTTGAAAAATAGGTGAAGGTCACCCAAATCTCAAAACAACCATGTCATTCTTTAGGTGCCAAAACGTCGTACTGTTATATATGGCGATCGAAGTTTCGCGACAGTTGCTCCGAATCCCACCTGGGGTTCGAGAATGCAGTACTTTCTGTGCTTTCAAAAGGTCACTAAATACACTTATTTATAAAAATGTATGGACAAGAATGATTGATCAGTGAAATATAACTGGACTTTCAAAGTACGGTGTTCGCATGGATTACTTAGGTTTAAGAGACAAACTGTTTTTAATATATTCATTATACATTTTGGTACATGCATTTTAAAGAGGAATTTTCAGCACACAGCAATATTTAAGCAAAGAAAGAAACAGACGTTGTGCTGAGTATTCTAAGTTTCAGCCTGTAGAGAGTTTAGAGAGTAAAACTAGACGGACAAAGGATGGACATAGGACGCGCCTATGCCGAATAATAAAGCATATATGTAGACAGTTTAAACTGCTGAAACTGCGTGTGGTTGTAATTGAGTCGAAAAATGAAGCAACAGTGGCATTCCAAAATATTGTTTTGTTCTTTATTACTCTGGAGAATGGTTCTTGAATTGTAATTGGTTTTGCAAGGCAATCCCTTATATTAAGACCGATGGAGAAAAGACTATATTTATTTGCGGACGAACGAAGTGAGGGAGAACATAACTGGATTTTCAGTTTTAATTTTTATTTGCTATTACTGCAGCTGGTGTTGTGCCGTGTGGCGCCCCTAAAATGTCTCCCCGTACATCATCCATAGTGCAAGTTATATTTTCTTTTAGGTCCTTTGAGATCAGCGAGGATATTCTGAGAAATAAGAAATTTATTATTGGTTAAGATTCATTTTCTAACCAATGTTTAACATATTTGGTCCCATTTAGATTATACAAGTCTTTGTATCGACTACCCTGCTGAAAGTTGCAAAATTTCAGTAATACTCTTTGGCTCCATGTTGCTAAATCTAAAGGGTCACTGACGAGACT
Source organism: Rugalucina vietnamica (assembly GCA_964017185.1). Lineage (NCBI taxonomy): Eukaryota > Metazoa > Mollusca > Bivalvia > Lucinida > Lucinidae > Rugalucina > Rugalucina vietnamica. The sequence continues at coordinate 47,988,038 of OZ024870.1, forward strand.
TTAATAGTCGAAACCGCGGTATGGACCATCCCCTTTCTCATTGATGTGTTCACTGCTCTTAAAGGATCTAAGAGTCAAATTGATTTTAATATATTCATTATACATTTTGGTACATGCATTTTAAAGAGGAAATTTCAGCACACAGCAATATTTAAACAAAACATTTTAACCGTTTTAAATTCTCATTTAAGGATTCTGTATGTATGCATTGATGGTTTTATGTATAACATGTGTGAAACACTTATGAAGGCATGTACATTATGGTAATTATGATAAACGTGATATATAAAGCTGGTATAATAATAATAATAAATATAATAATAATAATAAATCTAACCACTTGCAGGTCTCCTACAAACAATGTTTCTGTGTACGTTTGGGCACAATCCATCAATTGGTTCAGAAGATATCCAGTCAGAATATTTTTCATGGGCTAGTGAGCTTTGGCATTTGATAAAGGTTACTCAAATCTAATCAACTACTCACAACAATGTTTATCTGTAAGTTTGGTCAGAATCCATCTAGTTGATCAGAAGATATCACATCGGAAAAGCTAACTAACTTAACTAACTTTTTAATGGTCTGCTGACCTTGAAAATTAAGTCACTGTCACCAAAATCAAACCAACTCTAGGTCTTCTCCTAACAATGTTTCTATGTAAGTTTGGTCAGGATCCATCCATTTTTTTTTCAGAATATATTGCATCAGAAAAACTAATTTCAAGATTTGTAATAGGCTGATAACCTTGAAAATTAGGTCAGGATCACCAAAATCTAATCAACTCTATGTCTCCTCCCAACAATGTTACTATGTAAGTTTTGTCTGAATCCATACATTTGTACAGGAGACATCGCGTCAGAAAGATTAATTTAAACATTTTTCATGAGCTGGTGACCTTGGAAATAAGGTCAAAGTCACAAAAATCTCTAGGTCTGAATCTAAGTCTTCTCCTAACAATGTTTCTGTGTAAGTTTTATCAGATTAAGTTCGGTCAGATTTCATAAATTTGTTCAGAAGATATTGCATCTGAAAATCTAATTTCAACATTTTCAATGGGCTCACCAAAATATATAATCAGCTCTAGGTTTCCTCCCAACACTGCTTTTATATACATTTGGTCGGAATCCATTCAGAAGATATCGCGTCAAAACAGCAAATTTAAACATTATTCATTGGTAGGTGACCTTGAAAATTAGGTCAAGGTCACCAAAATTAAATCATCTCTTCCCCCCTCCAAACCATATATCTGTGAAAGTTTGGTCAAAGTCCACCCACTGATTCAAACTATATCGCAGCAGAAAGAAGCTACGCGGATGCCGACGCCGACGGGATCCGCATTAAAAACAATGACGCCGCGCACGGTATTGAGCAATTGGACGTTACGGAGAAACGCCAGCTTTTAGACATATTTATAAAGTGTTGTAGGCCCTATATTTTCTTTTTTCCTCCAGCTACTGATAGCGACCTCACAAAAACAAATTAAAAATGATGTTCTGGAATGCGCATGATTTCAATATGTGTCAAACATGTTAAACTTTCTGTTGTGGGTAGATATTTCTAGCCGTGACGTGAAAAATCATTATTTCGGGGTTTTACGACTGGGTTTTACGACTGGTCTTACATGCCGTACATGTCTTAGGCAACGGTTCCAACTTAACCATTATGTAAATACCGTACATGATAATAGAAAGACCAGCAAAGTGTTATTCAAAATCCAAACACAGACACTGGGCATTTTGCGTTAAATACAGAATTTGAATCCATAGGCATTCTGGCCAAAGTATCGCGAGTTGTGCTAGAATAAGTTTCAATGGAATTTGAAAATAAATCAATCGTTAAAATAAATAAATAAATAAATAAATAAATAAATAAATAAATAAATTAGTAGACACGTCTCAAAATCATATTGTGACAGGTTCCCGCATTGGTGGTTCATTTCTTCATGTTTCGTGTTCTCCATATCCCTGCCTCAGTCGACTACTAGCACTCTGTTCTAATGGCTGGTTAGCTTATACGAGTATAAAGTACGATTTCTTGATCAGACTTTATCGTGCTGTTGGATTTACAGGAAATGCGTACAACATAAAGCGTGCGAAAACTGCGTAATGGAACATTTTGTGAGAAATCGGAATTTTTTTACTTATTTTCTCATCTCGTTTAGTGACAGCATTTATACCATAGCTTTGTGTGCTGTTTTGGGACGTTTTGTGAGAAATCGAAATCCCAATCGTAAGATTTCTTGTAGAATAGCTACTTCTCAGCAAGTTTCAAGTAACATATGAGCATTATACTGATACACCCAAATTACTTCATTTGAATAAACAGCAATTACAAGAGCATCACAGCGTATAGAAAGTTACGCGCGCTAACACAACTGACATATTCGTTTTGCTCAAAAATCATTTTTTTAACCGAAACTATGGTAATGTTGTCGATTTAAGCGGATTTGGGTAATAATGTGGACAAAATATGGCACATTTTTGAAATAGAAGAAAAATGAATCAAACATTTTCGAATTCTCTGAAAAAAAATTCTAAAATTTGATATATAATTTGTGTTACTGTACTTTTGCACTAATTTGGCTATTTCATTACCTCTTGACATGCAAACTGTGGTATTCTTAAGAAATTGCTCAATACCGTGCGCGACGTCAATATGCCCCCTTCGGTTGGGGAGACCTAATAAATTCCATCATTACCTACAGATAGCTCACAAAAACAAATTAAAAATGATGTTCTGGAATGTACATGATCTCAGTATGTGTTAAACATGTTAAACCTTCTGTTGTGGGTAGATATTTCTAGCCGTGACGTGGAAAATCATTATTTCGGGGTTTTACGACTGGGTTTTACGACTGGTCTTACATGCCGTACATGTCTTGGACAACGGTTCCAACTGAACCATTATGTAAATACCGTACATGATAATAGAAAGACCAGCAAAGTGTTATTCAAAATCCAAACAAAGACACTGGGCATTTTGCGTTAAATACAGAACTTGAACCCAGAGGCATTCTGGCCAAAGTATCGCGAGGTGTGCTAGAATTAAGTTTCAATTGAATTTGAAAATAAATCAATCGTTATTAAGATAAATCAATCGTTATTAAGATAAATAAATAAATAAATAAATAAATAAATAAATAAAAGATTAGTAGACACGTCTCAAAATCATATTGTGACAGGTTCCCGCATTGGTGGTTCATTTCTTCATGTTTCGTGTTCTCCATATCCCTGCCTCAGTCGACTACTAGCACTCTGTTCTAATGGCTGGTTAGCTTATACGAGTATAAAGTACGATTTCCTGATCAGACCCTATCGTGCTGTTGGATTTACAGGAAATGCGTACAACATAAAGCGTGCGAAAACTGCGTAATGGGACATTTTGTGAGAAATCGGAATTTTTTACTTATTTTCTCATCTCGTTTAGTGACAGCATTTATACCATAGCTTTATGTGCATCGATGCATGTACATTTCCTTACAATGCATGCGAAACATTTCAAAATATGAAAACTAGTAAAAATGTTTTCGAATAAATATGTGGTATTTTAAATGGTTAATTTTTCTCTTTTGGGACGTCTTGTGAGAAATCGAAATCCCAATCGTAAGATTTCTTGTAGAATAGCTACTTGCTTGGATTTCTCGGCAAGTTTCAAGTAACATATGTGCATTATACTGATAGGGTCGAATTACTTCATTTGACTGAACAGCAATTACAAGAGAATCACAAGGTATAAGAAGAAAGTTACGCCCGCTAACACAACTGACATATTCGTTTTGCTCAAAAAATCATTTTTAACCGAAACTATGGTCATGTTGTCGATTTAATAATGTGGACAAAATACTGGCAAATTCACCTAGATATACACAGTTTTCACAGAAATTGTGGAAAAATGAGTAACACTTTACATGTTGACGTTTTCCGTTAACATACATTCAAAACGCAAAAAAAAAATCACACATTTGAAACAGAAAAAAAGTATCAAACATTTTCGAATTCTCTGAAAAAATTTCTAAAATTTGATATATAATTTGTGTTACTGTACTTTTGCACTAATTCGGCTATTGTATTATCTCTTGACATGCAAACGGTGGTATTAAGAAATTGCTCAATACCGTGCGCGACGTCAATATGTCCCCCTTCGGTTGGGGAGACATAATAAATGCCATGATTACCTTCTGTTCGACATATTTCTTGTAGCAGGTGTTTCAGTGACTGGAGACATTGCCAGGTTTTTGTCGTCAGAGTTTTGAAGAAGTTCTGAAATATAAAAGAACAACTTTAGATAACAGTGTGGAAAGATAGCACTGATGCTAAACGGATCACTCAAGCACAGAGCTGTGCACCTGCGTCAGGGCTCAGTCAGGTCGTAGGGACTTCGTACGGACATCGCACGGGCTCCATACGATTTCCACTAAAAGTCTGTGGAGACCCTACAATTTCCATACAATCTCCGTACGGTTTATTCTCACCCATCAGACAAACATACCCCATGGTATGCCTGTCTGAGATTCTTCTTTCTCAGTACTAGTACATTTTAGCTGTCTCAAAATGCCAATCATTTCTGTATTTAGCCAATAGAAATGTACATCTTTATGTGTACATCCATATAAAGAAGTGATAAGCTTGGTGTTAGCGCAGAAGCCAGCAGGGCAAAAATTAATTTTCGTTCCAACCCCTCCACATAAAAGGTTTGATAGTTTTATGTTAGAGACCATTAAATGGGCAAACTTTTAGGCCTGGGTGCCAAGTCTGGATGTGGATTCTTCATATCAAAATCCAAGATGGCTTCCAAAATGGCCGCCAAAAAGATGAATTTCTAATTTCTCACATATAGGAGTTAAAGATCTACACAAATTTACACATTTTTATGTTGTTTTACTCAGCAGTAACTTACAAACCATAATAAGGCTTTAAAATCCTGATGGCAATAGATTTCTTCTCAGGGAGCCCAAAAGTATCACAAAAAATGATACATTTTAAACAGATTTTCTACATGGCCTATTGGTCAAACCAAAAATATTTTGTTGCACACACACTACAGAAAAGGTTTTTAATGGTTAAAATTAAATTTAGTATATGAGAATTTATTTCAACCTGGGTGTCAGCTAGGATTATGGTATCAAATTGGAAATATTTTCATCTTAATAATGTAAGGGTACATCATGAGATTCTCGCAAATCAAGGGGGTAGGGGTAGGTTTAGCTTCACAAATTTTGTTTCATCCACCACTTAAATGTTTGATGGTTTTATGTTAAGGTTCATAGAATGGGCAATCTTTTAGGTTTAGGTACCAAGTCTGTATGTGGTTTCTTCACACGGAAATCCAAGATGACATCCAAAATGGCCGCCAAAACGTCAATTTTTCTGATAATTCAAATACAACAGTTAAAATAAGATAAAAATGCAGATTTTATTATGTTGGTTTACTCTGAAGTAACTGGACAAGCATAATGAGGCTTTAAATCATGCTTGCAATAGATTTCTCCTAAGTGAGCCCGAATTTGTAACAAAAATTGGCATAATTTATACAGATTTGCTACCTGGCCCATTGCTGAAACAAAAATAACTTGTTGCACACACACACACTACAGAAAAGTTTTTTTATCGTTAGAATTTAACTTTGTATTTATAAAATTGCTCAACTTGGGTGTCAGCTAGGAGTGTGGTATCAATTTGGGAAATATTCTAAATAGTCTTCATAACTTAGGGGTACATGATAAGATTATCGCAAATCAAGGGGGTAGGGGTAGGTTTAGCTTCACACGTTTCGTTCCATCTGCCACTAGAAAGGTTTGATGGTATTACAATGAGGTTCATAGAATGGGCAATCTTTTAGGCCTAGGTGCCAAGTCTGTATGTGGCTTCTTTACACATGAATCCAAGATGACATCCAAAATGGCCACCAAACCGTCAATTTTCTGATAATTCACCTGAAACAGTTAAATTAAGATAAAATGCAGATTTTAATATGTAAATACTCAGACGTAATTGGAAAAACGTAATAAGGCTTAAAATCTTGCTTGCAATAGATTTCATTTGAGTTGGTTCTTCTGATGGTTTTATGTTGAGCTTCATAGAATGGGCAATCTTTAGGCCTAGGCCTGTATATGGATTCTTCACACGGAATTCAAAAATGACATCCAAAATGCCCACCAAAACTTCAATTTTCTGATAATTCACCTAAAACACTTAATATTAAGATAAAAATAATATGTTGGTTTACTCAGAAGTAACTGGAAAAAGCATCACAAGACTTTAAATTATGCATGCAATATATTTCTTCTGAGTGAGTCCAAAATTGTCACCAAAAATTGCATATTTTATACAGATTTTTGCTGCCGAACCCAATGGTCAAACAGAATATTTTGTTATAAGATTTTTGCAAAACAAGGGATTAGGTATAATTTTGTGTCCCAAATTTTTGTTCCAGCCTCCAGATTATATGTTGAAGGGTCATACAATTAGGGCACTTTGAGGCCAGGGTCTAACGGCTTTATTCTCAACCTACACTCGAGGCATACTCCACTCAAACTCATTCAGATTATCTGATCAGTCACTCGTGTGAGCGCATAACTGTTTTGGTATGCACATGTCACACTCACACTCGAACTCAACTCAAATTTCGAGTAAGCGTTGAGTGAAGGCTACACCTCACTCGAGCGCTACTCGAAAATTTTTGGACCCTTATTTCTTCACATTTCCTTCGAAAGAGCCCCCAAATAGCAGATTATATACATCACATGGACCAAGCTTTATGCTCGGGACATCTTTTCTTGAGAGGGGTCGCGAATTCTAGAACAGATTTCGATTTTCCCAAGGCATGTCATTTGCGACTGTTTTGAACATGAAAAGCAATGATCCGTATTTTAGGTGAGTTGTCAAAATTGTACATCCAGATGCAGACACATTTGTGCCTTAACGCTAGATATCGCTGTCAAAGACTCACCCCCTCCTTCCCCACGAACACCCATCTACTCACGCACCCACCGACCCACCCACACACTCCACACAAACAGAGAGAGAGAGAGAGAGAGAGAGAGAGAGAGAGAGAGAGAGAGAGAGAGAAGAAAGACAAATAAACCAGCAAGCAAGCAGAGAGAGAGAGCATCACAGAAAGAAAGACAAATAAACAAACAAGCAGACAAACAAACAATAGAGAGCAAATACGATACCAAGGTTGCACATCGAAATCGCAATATGCCGTGTCTAGTCATCTCTTTGCTGCTAATTTGATGTTAGAATAGTAACATCAAATGTCCATAAGGTTTCAAATTTCTTTGTTTTATAATGAAAATCTGACACTCCAGTGAGTGATGGTTGAGTGACTGTTGCGCATACCAAAACTATACTCCATTCACACTCAATTTAACCTCACTCGACTCATACTCCAGCCATACTCTCGCGAGTTGAGTTCGAGTTTGAGTTTGAGTGACGGAAGAGAATATAGCCGTAAGTCTGGATGTTGAACAAAACATCCAAAGCCTCCTAAAACATTTTCTAAATTTTATCACAGACACTATGAATTAATTTCTGGTTAAAGACGCTTCAACGTGAGGGCCATTTCCGAACCAGAATTTTATGGTGACTTGGTTTACAAATTTAAGAAACTTATAGGAAGGAATGTTTTTTTTTTATCAGTCTTTTTTGTTTTCTTTTCAGTTTAGAAAAAATCATTATACGATATAAACGTATCTGATATATGTGATGTGACAGTCTGCATGCTTAGTTTTTAACCCAGTCATGGTTCATAACTACGGTACGACTTCAAGCTATTCACTTTAGTTGGTTGGGGCTGGAGCTTCTTGTCTGTTGCTTGGCCCTCCGGTGTTCAACTGGTGTTTTTCTTCTGCTCCGGATTTCAATAAGTTTGGCGCCCAAGGATCTCCAACATCAGGCAGCTCATTGTGACTGCAGACCCACTGCAGAAACTGAGGGCTAGTTTAGGCTTATGTATAACTAGTTTAAGCCCCCCCAGTTATTTATAACTGACGTTCCAAGGCGTGACTGCTGTGGTTCACAATTATCCAAGCTATTCCAATAACTTCACTTCAATAGCTGCTCACCCTGATTTCCGTTACACATACTATACGTTGGTATCTATATTTTATATTTCTTTACATGATTTTCCTTATTGCTAGTTTATATATAGATTATAGATATATACAGTGTATTTATAGATATTGGTATATTAGAGCCACTGCAGAAACTGAGGGAGAGGTTAGGTGCCTGTAAAACTAGTTTAAGACCCACAGTAATTTTATACTACTGATCGTTCCAAGGCGATACTTCTCTGGCGTAGAATTTGTGTGGTGTTTGCACCTTATGTATGTCTTCATATTTTAGTTTTGGTAACTGAGTGACCACTTATTGGGAAAAAAAACTGCTCACTGGACTCACAATATGTTTTCTTAGTACAAGTACTTGATTGTTAATGTAGTCTTTTCCCATCTCGGTTTTTGGAGTGGGAATTTCTTTCTGATTGTGCCTTTTTCTTGAGTGTTGCCTACTTTTACCTCCTAAGACAGGTGTGTAAATGAAATGACTTATTTGACCAATGGGCTGTTTAAAATGATTTTTGAGACACTTTTACACTCACTCAGAAGAGATATACAGCTTGCAATGTTTTAAAGCATCGTTATACATTTTCAGTTATTTGTGAGTAAAATAACAAAAATAATCATATAATTAAACAGATCTAGTGGTAGAGCGTCGGACTCCGAATCGAGAGGTCGTGGGTTCGATCCCCACAGGCGTCACCGTGTTGTGTCCTTGAGCAAGACGCATTAACTCCCTTAAGTACTGGTTAAACACAGGAAACGTTGGTTCCGACCCTGCATGACTGAAAAATTGTTGACTGTGACGTTAAGCCTCAACACAAACAAACAAACAAATAATTAAACAAACAATAACTCTTTATTCACTGTAGGTGTAATATAATTTCATAATTTTGGTGGCCATTTTGGATGTCATACTAGATTTTGGTTCAAAGAATCTACATGTTTATATGTGACATATCAGTAATTTCATCACTTTGGTAGACAATTTGGATGCCATCTTAGATTACGGTACATAGGATCAACATCCACAACATGGCCTCAAAGTGCCCTCATTGTATGACCTTCAACATATAATCTTTAAATGGAGGCTGGGACAAAATTGGTGACGCTAAACTAGACCTTACCCCTTCTTTTGAAAGAAACTTACCATGTACCCTTTAATTATAAAGATGAGAATATTTCTCATCTGATACTACAATCCTAGTTGACATCCAAGTTGAAAAATTTTCTGATATCCTTAGGAAGGAATTTTTTACCATTCTAAACTTCTAAAGTAGTTTTTGTGCAACAACATATTTTGTTTGACCAATGGGTTCATTAGCAAATTTGTAAAAAATATGCAATTTTTTGTGACAATTTTAGTCTCACTCAGAAGAAATCTGCTGCATACAGGATTTTAAGCATCATTTGGGTGTTTTCCAGTTATTTTTGAGTAAACCAACTTATTAAAATCTGCATTTAATCAGAAAATTGATGTTTTGATGGCCATTTTGGACGTCATCTTGGATTTCCGTGGGAAGAATCCACACACAGACTTGGCACCTAGGCCTAAAAGATTGTCCATTCTATGAACCTCAACATAAAACCATCAAACCTTTCTGTTGGTGGATGAAACGAAATGTGTGAAGTTAAACCTACCCCTACCCCCTTGATTTGCGAGAATTTTATCATGTACCCCTATGTTATAAAGACGAGAATATTTCCAATTTGATACCACAATCCAAGCTGACTCCAACGTTGAACAAGTATTTTTATATATACTCAATTTAATTCAAACGATAAAAAACCCTTGTCTGTTGTGTGTGTGCAGCAAAATATTTTTGTTTGAGCAATGGGCCAGGTAGTATATCTGTATAAAATGTGCCATTTTTTTTTTTAAATTTTGGGCTCACTCAGAAGAAATCTATTGCAAGCAGGATTTAAAACGTTCTTATGCTTTTCTCGTTAGTTCCGAGTAAACTAACATAATAAAATCTGCATTTTTACCTTAATTTTAAGTATTTTAGGTGAATTATCAGAAAAAATACGTTTTGGCGGCCATTTTGGATGTCATCTTAGATTTTCATGTGAAGAATCCACATACAGACTCGGCACTTAGGCCTAAAAGATTGACCATACTATGAGCCTTAACATAAAACCATCAAACCTTTTTAGTGGTGGATGAAACGAAATTTGTGAAGCTAAACATACCCCTACCCCCTTGATTTGCGAGAATCTCATAATGTGCCCTCACGTTACAAAGATGAAAATATTTCCAATTTCATACCACAATCCTAGCTGACACCCAGGTTGAAAAAAAATCTTATATACTAAATCTAATTTTAACCATTTAAAACCTTTTCTGTAGTGTGTGTGCAACAAATTATTTTTGGTTTGACCAATGGGCCAGGTAGAAAATCTGTTTAAAATGTATCATTTTTTGTGATACTTTTGGGCTCCCTGAGAAGAAATCTATTGCTATCAGGATTTTAAAGCCTTATTATGCTTTTTAAGTTACTTCTGAGTAAAACAACATAAAATATGTATATTTGTGTAGATCTTTAACTCCTATATGTGAGAAATTAGAAAATTCATCTTTTTGGCGGCCATTTTGGATTTTGGTATGAAGAATCCACATCCGGACTTGGCACCCAGGCCAAAAAGTTTGCCCATTTAATGGTCTCCAACATGAAACTATCAAACCTTTTATGTGGAGGGAGTGGAATGAAATTCCTTTTCTAGCTGGATATTTTGAGCTGGCTTCTGCGCTATGCCAACTGTCAAGTGATAAAATAAATAAAACTTGTAGGTGTTAATTTTAGGAAGATTACAGGAGTAATTGTAGTCTGCTGCTTTAACAATAAATTTCAAAAATTAAATTTTGGTGGGAACACAATGCTGAGTAAATATTTTTGTAACGTTAGTACTTTTTTTTTTTTTTTTTTTTTTTTTTTTTTTTTTCACTGATTAATTTGCATAGTGTTTCATGTATAAACGAAATGGCTGCTTGAATAGCATTAAATGGTTTAAGTGATGGGTGAGAAAAATAACCATTGATGATGCTGAAGCCTCAAGAAGGAAACCTCAGGCTCGTTTTCAGATTATTCGAGTCTCATACTTGGCAGAGCCTCGAATGAGACTTGAATAATCTGACAACTGGCTTGAGATTTCCTTATCTCGGCCTCAACCCCATCATAGATTCTTTTAGTCTAGGAACGTCGACGAAAGCCAGAGCAAAAAATCGTACGATACCCGTGTAAATTGTAAACACATACGTCGTAGCCCATGGTCACTTATGGTGACACTCTAGTGTTCCTCTGAGTATGAATTTCAGAACACAACCTAATATATCCGTACTTAGCTTAATATTGTTTACGCGGTCAAAGAAGTATGGCTTTTGACTGTATAACGAATGTTTGAGTTGGGTAAAAAAACAACTATTTAAAACCTTCCCGTGTGACAGTCAAATCTATCACCCCGAGATGCCGTGGATGACCCGATGAACTGTTGCCCAAAGCCGAAGGCTTCATCGGGTCATTGGGTCATCCACAGCTCCGAGGGGTGATAGTTTTGACTGTCACACAGGAAGGTTTGAAATAGTTGGGTTTTTTTTTACCCAACTCAAACATTCGTTATATACATTATAATAGACACATAATATATAATACATATATTATAATAAGATTGGTTGTAACACTGAATTTTAAAATTGAAAAATGCATGAAACATCCTGGTTTAGTTGTAAGTATCATTTGTTTGCTTGTTTTATTCCGATTTGCTTGTTTGTTTTGTTTTGGTTCTTAAGTTGTTTGTTTGGTTCATTTTTGTTTGTATGATTGTTTGTTTGATATGTTCGATTCTGTTTGTTTTGCTTGTTTGTTGATTGTTTGTTCTAGCTGGCTGTTTTATAATATTGTTTGTTTGGTTGGTTTCTGTTTTCTAAAATTTAATTTATATGTTTATTTGTGACTAATGCTTTGTTGGATTTGTTTGTTTTGTTTTTATTTCTTTTATGTTTGTTTGCTTGTTTTTGCTTGTTTGATCATATGTTTTCTTGTTTGTTTGATTCATTTGCTTGGTTGGTTGCTTTTTGTTCTACAATAATTGCATGTATGGTAAGGCAGTATAAACGCATGCAAAGCATGTCACATGACTGGGAAACAGTCAAAACTGTTTCCCGTGAAACAGTTAGTCACATGACATGAAACAGTTCATTGAAACTGGTTGGAACTGGCTTTTACTGAAATTGTATTACCTTATTACATATGACTTATCATGTGACCAGGCAATAGACAGCTGGCCGGGCAATAGAATTTTCTAATGCCTGGTACAAAACGATTTATCATACGACGTCGCTGTTTTCCAGTGGCTAACGTCATGTAATAAAAGTGTTTTGACCACACGTGTAATAACACTTTTGTGTAATAACACTTTTGCAGGAATACGTAACGCCGTTGACGACGTTCGTAACAACAATGTAAATTTTCATGGAAAATATGTCATCGTTGAAAGCGATAAAATCCTAATTTGAAAGTCATATGATAAAACGAATCTTACACTCGTGGTCATTTCATATGAAATTTATTAAACACGCCGAAGGCTCGTTTAATAAATTTCATATGAAATGACCACTTGTGTTAGATCCTCTCTATATATAATAGTACATAACCCAAATGAGCTGCTATTACACCTAACACAGATTTAGTTAAAGTTTATATTAAGTGGGCAGAAGTTTGGCTAGTGGAATTCAATCCACTCAAGACTTTTACAATGACTATCTCAAGGCGTTTATTTTAAAAGTCCCCCTCATCCTCTATTGATATTTAATAATCTACAAGCACAAGTAACACAATCTCACAAACATCTGAGCTTAACATTTTCGTACAAGTGCACTGGGTCCGAACACATTCAACTACATGTACGACAATCTGAAAGTTTACCAATTTTTAAAAGTCGCGTGTTTACAAACAATACGCCTTGGTCGATTTATAATAATGTAGGTTCTCGTGTAGGCCAAATTCAGCACACACGACTCCGTCTTGACTGTAGCTCCTTACACTACGATCTTAATCGAAGAAACCAAATCGACAGTAAACTATGGCGAATGTGGCGATGTTGAAAATGCGACGCACTTTATTTTTCAATGTCCGCTTTTTAACGAACATAGACAACTGCATTTATCTGATCTCGTCACAAACTGCAGTCTGAGAGTAAGAATAGAGGGACCAAGAATCGATGCAATTAAATTTAAAGTCCCAACAAATACACCAGGTGGGAAAGAAAATACGTAAAACACAACAAAACATTTTCCGACAACACACACAAAGAGCAGAATGACTAGCTCTTTCCCAACAAGGTAGCGATTCGGCAGTTCCAACCAAAACGAAAGGCAACGAGCACCACAGAGAGGCAGGCACAATAAACAGTAGTATAATGAAGATAAACCACTTTTTCTGGGGACAACGCCGGGAACTATTTTCCGTTTTCATAAAGAAAGAAAATTCAATAAAAACAAACATAGTGTTCAACTGGCGAACACGTGTAACAAAAACTTTTGATGCAACCATGCCAAAATCCCAACCAAAGACACCAGAAATACAGAGATTATCATTAATAAAACCATTTTTACTAGGACAGCAAAATTTCCGTTTCTATCAGGACAGCGAAAATGTATCAGCGATTATTAAAGACGGATTAAAATAAAATTAAACCAAGATCTCAACTGACTAACACATATATTACAAAATGCCAAAATCTCAACCCAAAGATACTAGGTGGGAAGGAGACCATTCCACCAGTTCATCAAGATGTTCATTCACGAAACTAAACAAGAGCCCAACAAGAAAAACAGCTACTCGTCCAATAAATCAAAAACACCCCGACGAGCACAGCAGACAGACAAACGGACAAAACAAAACATTTAACTTTAATATAAATAACAACAGAACCGCCTTGTAACGGTCAGTAACGAATTACTGGGGGGCTTAAATCGATTTTACAGAGCTCTAATCACAGACCCACTCTTCTGCACCAACAATTTAACCGACCAGGAAAACGCAGAAGTGTTTCATAAAGTTCAAATGTATATTTTAGAAACGAAGCGCTTCCTAAAAAGCTAATTCAACGTTATCTCCATGTGCGTTCAAATCTGATATCCGCAAGTTGAACTTATCCTAAAAACTTATATTGTTACTGTTTACTCTGGTTAACTCGCTTGACATATCCATCCACTCATCTTCTCATTATTGCTCTCATTCACATAAATCCAAACGTATTACTAGGTCTACTTACATCTATATTTCATTTTTTTGTACACAATAAGTGGAACTGGTCAAGATAAGCCAAAGTGCTTTCGACCAAATCCTGAATAAATATACATGTATAACAATTGTATCATATTATGACAATACTTAAAGTTCAAACCACCTAAACCATGTCCGAAAAATCGTAGGGAAAATCGCAGACAAAAAATCGTGCGGTGATCGGGATAAAACAGATAGATACAGAAGACTTGTCCGCAGCGTCCGTCGCATCCGTATGTGCTAGTGTGACTGTACATTGACAATAAACAGCGGTCACTTACATCACATTGCACCGTTTAATACGCAAGAGAGCGTAACATTGCGTATCTGAAGGTGTCTGTAATAGATGGAATTGAAAGGTATGTACACAAGTATATTATCCATATGCATCTGAATAAATCGGTAACTAACATTTATACAATGTATGTAATTATAATATACGTATATTATCCGCAACTATCCGCAGCATACGCAAGTACTAGTGTAACCTCGGCCTTACCAACCTGACAAATATTACCGCAGTCGGTGTGTAATAACATATATAACATATAACTATCTTAGCACACAGACATTAAAACAGCCTAATGGTCTTCATCATCCAGTGAAAGCTAAAAATCTGAATTTCAGTCGTTAAATAAACAACACATTTAACAGCAACTTTCACTGAGCGGTACAGGTCTCAAGTACCTGTTAGAAATCTGTATAGAGAAATGTGTTTATTTCACTGATGTTTGAATCTGAATAGAAGTTTGTTCTTATTGGACAAATGTGTTTATTTCATTGATATTTGAATCTGAATAGAAGTTTTTTCTTATTGGACAAATGTGTTTATTTCATTGATATTTCTAATGGTAAATCTCTGACGTCACTCTTATGTCGATGGCCGAGTACTGTTGTTTAAGAGATGATGGGGCGTCAGACTCTTTCATGGCCCCGACTTGAAGCTATTCATTTTAGTTGGTTGGGGCCGAAGCTTCTTGTCTGTTGCTTGGCCCACCGGGGTTCAACTGGTGTTTTTCTTTTGCTCCGGGTTTCAGTTAAGTTATTCGGCGCCCAGGGATCTCCATCGTCGGGCAGCTTACTGAATCTGTTTTGAGTCCTCGTTTTTGATTCATCAAGTTGATTATCATGATTTATTCGTTTGTCCTTGATGATTCATTGACTAGTTAGAGATGCACCACGAGGACCGAACAACTAACTAAATGTTGTGAACCACTTCAGAAGATGAGGGTGAGGCTACGCGCATGTAAAACCGGTTTAAGACCCAAACCCCCACACCCAAAGTTAGTTTATATTACTGATCGTTCCAAGGCGATACTTCTGTTGTGGTTCTCTGGAGTCGAGTTTTTGTGCTGTTTGAGCCTTATGTACGTTTTCATATTTTTAGTTTAGTTCGAGTGGCTGCCTATTGTGGAATAGGTGCTCACTCGGCTTACGATATGTTTTCTTGGTATAAGTATCTAAGCGTCATTTTAGTTTTTCCCCACCCCTCGGTTTATTGAGTGGGATTTCTTTCTGATTGTGCCATTGCCTGATCATTGCCTACTTGCACCTTTTTATCCCCATCAGAATACCATTGACATGATGTTTATATAGACAATTGTAAAAGGGCATGAAAATAAGCGATTTTTGAACTAAGTGACCTTTGACCTCAATCTGCATTACTTTGTTGTAACAATTGTAACTGATTAAACCATACAAATGTATAAGATGTAATTTAGGAGTCACTTTGACAAAAAAAAATGAAAATATTTCATGAGACATTGCTGTAATGTTGATATATATATGAAATTTTGCGCTTAGTTGACCTTTGACCTATTTTTTGGAATTCAGAGGCATTTTAAGACTTGACATCCACCCTGGTGTGTATAGTTACGCATTAAGGTACACACTGAGCATGGATGCCAAAATGTACTCAAAAATGCCAACAGGAAAATATTTGTGGGGCTTGTGAGGCCAACTGTATAGGGACCAACCATGGTTTTAAGTGTTCAGACATTCGATGGATCAAAAGGAAGGTGTTTGAACACAGGGTCGAAGGCCACGTAAACCCCTTCCGAGTGATGTAGCGAATGTTTGAACACTTAAACAAAGCATGATTGATCACTATACTTACATTTTCACATGAAATCACTTAAAATCTCTCGAAAGTAACATTAACAACGTAAAAAATCACCGTCTTCAACGTCGGCCATTTTGTTTCTACGGAACACAATGACGTCACCTCGCATTGGCCAATGACGTCGACGGATTTGACCAAAACCATGTTCAGCTAGGAAGGTACGCGTTGCATGAGACATAATCTTACTATGTCGATATTTACCTGTTTACTGCTTTTCTCAGACCACACTCTGCATGCCAATATCGATATTTGACCAACGCCGGAGTTGGATAGCCAACTCCGAGGATAACGCCTACGCCTGAGGAAAATAGAGAGTGCTCTTCTTCTAAAAATGTCAAAATAAGTTGGAAAACAGGCTCTTTACTCAGTTTCCCTAATTCTATATCTTCCTATGACAATGAGCTTGTTGTTCAAAACAATTTTAGGCGCAAAGATATTCGTATTATTGATAAATTTATGAAAGATGTACGCTAATACAACAACCTAATTTAAACAGCTAAACGCGTGTTTCTGTACGAAGATAGTGGTTGAAATTGTGCATATGGAAGAAACAATATATATCTGACACTAACAGAACCAAAGCACGCTTGAATTTGGTATATTTTGAACATTTTCATGCATTTAATTAACAGACCCTCTTTAGTGAGGAAATGAGGGTAACGTTAACGCCGGAGTATGATACGACTGCAGCCGGAGGAAATGTTAGAGAAGAGATGAGACCAACTACGACGCCCGATTTTGTTCTCAAGATTTGATGGTCTTTTTATCAAGAAATCGTATTTACTTTCATCCCATAATTGTCTGTAATGCTTATAATCTCCTACAAGATGCTTACCTTCTGGCGTGGGATCGCGCGCGCACGTTTCTGTTACACATAGAATTGAGGACATGTATCTTGTTACTTTTATTGTCTCAAATTCGTAGTTTATCAAAAATAAAAATATTTCTGTACACGAAGATACAAACGAGCAATAATTGAAACAAAATCATGGCTTGCTAGATTCGCCACAGACATGCAATGCAACATACACTAAAAGAGCACAGTTTTATTAAGTTTTGCAGACATTTAGATTGTACAGTTTCACTCGGTCGAATCATTCATATTGAATCAGAAAACCTTTCGTTTTAACGCATTACTTAAATGTTCATGTCATGCTTTTTAAATACGAATAGTATTAAAACACGGTAATGGACATTCGTATGTACTTTAAACGGGAGGAAAATGCATCACGGTATTTCCATAACCGTGCACGTGCTTTCACGTATGTATCATTATACAGGTGTAGCTGCCAAATATTGTTGCTACCACTCGATCAAGTAAAAGTCGAGTAAAAATAGTTTTTGTTTTGAATCAGCATTCTGTGCAAACGTTATCATCCTCAGGCGTTGGTCATGTCCATATATAACCTTCCTCCGGCGTTGGCGATCCCATTCTTTTTTCCACAAGGAGTCTTTGGTGGCGAAAAATGTCTAAATGCTTCGTCAGAAATGAGCTTTAAGTAAAACAGTTTGTACAGCGAATATGAGTTATAAATTATAGCATGAATAGAGAATGAAAAGTTTTGACTTTAAAGAATTGTTGACTTCTAAATCAGTCTTGACGGACAAAACCACAAAATTGTGTGTGTTTTCTTGTATTTTATATGTTTCAGACAAAGTATTGTAACATGATGTCAATTTTAAATGGAAGCAAATCCATCTTAATACATTAACTTATCATTACAAATACATTATCCACTTGCTCTATAAAATAGTTCATAGTTTTGTTGGCAGCCCTTCACACACTGTTCCTCAGGCGTTGGCTATTGCCTCGGAGTTAGCTATTTCACTCCGGCGTTGGTCAAATATCGATAATTGGCATGCAGAGTGTGCAGACGCAAATTTATTAAATTTGATAAATTTGAATACATTGAATGTATGCACTGTAAGCATACATTTGCAAGGTATTTATATACAAGGTAGTGGGTACATAAAATTCCTTTTTCTGACTCTGTACTTTTTCGAATGTGGCACAAGGTTTAAGACGTCTCAAATAGGTGTCCATGCATAGCATTCAGGTCAGAAAGTGGCAATATTCGCAGTACATACATCATACCAATCGCCTAAAGTTAATACCATTTAAACACACATAAACAAATGCACAAAATGTAGAAGGTTCATTCGAAGTAGAGGCCAGTTGTTCAAAACTTCGTTAACTTAACGTCATCGTTAAGACCTCAACTCGTTAAGTAAATGCCGACTACATAAGCAAATGCACTGTTATTTTTTGTTGATAAAATGTGAGAATCCCTTGCAAAGGATTCTCACATTTTTTCAACCAAAAAAAAAAAAAAAAAAAAAAACACAAAAAACAGTGTATTTGTAATATTGCCAATTGCAATTTTAACGAATCGTTAACTAACGACATCGTTAATTTTGAACAACTGGCCCCAGGTTAATAGCCATCAAGCAAATGTCGATGCAATGAAGGTTAATTTATTTTGCGACATTGCAGGGCTATGTTATTTTTGAAACCGAGGTGTACATAGCCCCGGGACAGGGGCAGACAGCCCCTTGGGGACAAAATTTTTCATAAATATAAATATTCTGTCAATTTGTCCATTTCCTGCATCCTGCAAGTTTCGCCCTTCAAATCACATTTTAACAATTTTCCCCTTTCAAATGCATTGGCGACCTAAGTTGACCTTGCCGTAAAACAGGTCAAGGTCATCCAAGGGCCATGATTTATATAACTTTTGTAGAGCTTGAGTCCTAAATGCTGCGTGTCAAGGCCTTCTGGTTCTAGAGAAGAAGATTTTGAAAGGTTTTTATTATTTATAGCCATGGCGGCCATCTTGGTCATGTGACCTACATCATTTACATAACGTTTTGTTTTTATTGTTTTTTTCTTTAAAAAAAAAAAAAAAAAAAAAATACAGTACGTCTGGATGATACATGTACTTCTTAAGAAATAATTGTTTATCGCGTGGGCCGGTAGCTTTTTTGAAAATGTTAAATAGTGAAAAAATGACCTAAAGTGCAAAAATTGGTGTTTCTATGTTTTCTGACTGTTGCCATGGCAACATTTACTATTTGAACTCCCTTTGGTACATGTATATCACGATTTAAGTTACACGCAATGTTTTAAATGAGATTCGCAAAAACTAATATAAATATTTTTGCGTTACACATGTTTAACCAGCTGCTGCGTTTCTTTTGTAGTCCGGTGTACATTTCAAATAAATACTACAAATAAATCCTACTTTTCGTCTGTGTGGGAGATGCTGCCCTAGATGTGTTCCTTGAAGTTCCCCTAGACCGAGTGCCCAGTGATAACATCTCTCTTTCCTCTATGATCTTACCAGACATTTCCTGGAGAAATAAGAACATGACCTAGGTTTCGTTTAAATTACTGTACATGTACCAGCAATAAAAACATAAACACTAGTGCTTTGAAATAATGGTAGCAGGAGATTTGCCCAGGAAATTACTCTTAAAACTGGTCTTAATTCTTTTAATATTTAAGGATTGTGCAATTTGTATTAACTGCAAAAGATATGTACCTGTGCATTTAAGTTCTAAAACAGTTTTATGTAATAATGAATCTCTCTATTCCTGAAATAACACTGCTGTATTATCGTTGCATTGCACATAACTCACGAAATAATTCTAAAGCTTGCAATAATGCTTATAATCTATTTACATTGGCAGCGACAAATGTCTTTGAGCGTATTCCTTTGATGAGCATGTTCCTCTCGTGCCTGGTAACCTGCAGTTGTGAGTAATCTCCTCTCAGATGTCGAGGATCACCAAACCTGGAAGTCTGTGTAGGTTTCTCTTCAGGCTTTACGCCACTGACTTTGTTGGTCTCGTCTGAAAACCATATAGATAATAATAAATAAAAGGAGAATTATATACTTAACCACAAAATAAAGTTGACAGCTACTTTTTGTCGATTATTAAAGCGCTCTCCGTTCGTGTTTTCAGTGCATAATGTAGAAGTATAGGTGCATTTGATGCTTAAAGCCTAGGTTACATTTGCCCCGATCATCGTACGATTTTTCGGTCTGCGATTTTCTCTACGATTTTTAGACATCGTAGGAGATCGTGGGCTACGACGTATGTGTTAACAATTCATACGGGCATCGTGCGATTTTTTGATCTGCCATTTGTCGACGTTCTCATACAAAAACGCAAGGCGATCGTACGGCAGTCGTATGTCTCTGCAGATAGTACGTAGATATCGTACGGATCTCGTGCGTTGTCCGTACGGAGTCCCTATACGTTTTGATACAAACGCAAGGAGGCCGCACGGTAGTCGTAGGGTCTCCGCAGATTGTTAGTGCATATCGTACGGAGTCCCTTGGACTTCTGACTGATGCCTTAGTTACATTTGGCCTACGATTAGCTTGCGATGATCGCACGATGCCATTTTTTTGCATTTTCGTGCGGCCTCCACACTACGATGTCCCTACGATTCTACGACTTCCTACGATCTCCGTAGCCTCCACGATCTTGTAATAGTCTGCACTATTACAAATTTTAAAATCGTAAGACCGTAGACCGTAGACACGTCGTAGAGCATCATACGGGCACCGTACGGATACCCTGCGATAATCGAGCGGTCACCGCACGATTTTTTTTATGATAATTTGGGAACAAAAATCGTACAGTGATCGTAGGGAGGCCGCAAGGGGTCATGCCTAGTAGGTTACATTTGCCCCGATCATTGTACGATTTTTCGGTCCGCGATTTCCCTACGATTTTTTAAAAATCGAATGCGATCATGGGCTACGACGTAGGTGTTTACAATTCATACGGGCATCGTTCGATTTCTTGTTCTAGCTTTCTTCGATGTCCTGAGTCGGAACTGTTTGGAGATTGTAGGGAAATCAAAGGGTCTCCGCACACTTTAAGTTGAAATCGTACGGAGCCCGTGCGATGGCCGTGAGGAGTCCTTACGATTTCTTGCGGTCTCCCTACGATAGCCGTACGATGTTAGGTGTCCGTACGATTTTAATAAACTTGTGATATAACCGTACGGATGCCGCACGATCACCCTAAAGGTCTACGATTATCTTATTATTTTAGTCCCCAAATTATCATAAAACCGTGCGGTGACCGCACGATCATCGCAGGGTTTCCGTAAGGCGCCCGTACGATGATGCTACCTACGACGTGTCTACGGGCTACGGTCTTACGATTTTTAAACTACTACAAAATCGTTGAGGCTACGGAGATCGTAGGAAGCCGTAGGAATCCGTAGAATCGTAGGGGCATCGTAGGGTCACCCTGCGGAGACCGCACGAAAATGCAAAAAATGACATCGTACGATCATCGCAAGTTAATCGTAGGGCAAATGTAACCTAGGCTTAAGGAACTATTAATTACAGGTGCGACTTCGACACGTCAATGGTCAAACAATGACGTTACCCCTCATATCAAAATTCGCAAATTTAAACAGATCTTCGCGGAGCTATTTTCAGTGCCTTTTGATCAATATATTTACTTTGTATAGGCGTTTAACCGCAACGACCTTAACTGGGGTTAACGCGTTGTCGCCGTCTGTTTTTCATCAACATACGGTAGTTCTTCTCAGTCCACGTTTGCTTGATAAACTAGTTTGAAATTGCAACTATTTCCGAACGTTTTGAACTGCTAGAAGTCAATTGTGCTTTGAAACTAAATTTTACGTCCGTTTGTTCGACGGTAGCCATCTTGAATAAACCCTGATAATGTGCATACTGCAAGATCCACAATTAACGTCATAAACAGGTCGCATCTCAAGTATATTATGCACAATAAATTTCAGTATTCAAATGGCATACTGAAGTCAGCACAATATAATATGGTTCAAAATTTGAAGATTTAATCTATATTAATACCTCTTACATTTTTTAAGCTTGCTTAGTCTTGACCAGGATAAACTTTCTCAACATAATGTAAAAAGTTTGTAAATATGTTATCATTTTTGCTGTAGTATTTTCTAGTCTTTTACATGTATTTCCACTCCATTTTATTTTTACCTCACCCATCTTTTCAATGATAAGAATTTAACAGTATTATTTTGAGAAAAAATATTTATTTCACTTGCATTGCATCATTTATGCTAGAATGGATGTATTTAATGCAATATATCACTTACAAGCAGTTACCTTTCAACATTGTTTTGATGTAAATTAAGTTTTCACCGAACTAATTTAAACATATGAGCCGCCTCAAGGAAAAACCAACAATCTGCATATGCGAAACCAAAGGCCAGATCAGCTTGGCAGTAACTGATAAGCTGATCAGCGCATTTGTTTTCGCTACTCGGATAGTACAGCTCCTCTTCTACTTAAATACAAAATTTTAAGCTCCCAGCCCTTGTCCGTGACTGTACAGCTCGATTTGTGTCGGATCTGTTCGGAAACCACATTGTCGGTGTCCCCACGAGGCGGCTCAATATTATATCTCAGTAAAACAAAAACTGTCCATGTCTCATGACCAAGATGCAATCATGTGCATACGCAGTTGTATTTATACGCTATCCCCTAGCCCCAATGTTATTATAATACACTACAAACAATTCACAAATTTTCCGACTCTTATGTCCATACGGTCTGACCATAAGCATCCGAAAACTTGTTATTGCAGTTCACAATCCAAAGAAAAACACAACAAGGTTTGCGTAATGGCTACTGTATTGTATCGTTTTGGTAGATATGCAATGACAATTTATAGGCTAATGTATAATTATACAGGCAAAATCTGAGACTACAAATATCTTGTTTCTCATAGTCTTTTGATAATAAGGGTTGATGGGGTAAATATCGCCACAAACCACAGCTTCGGAAATGTGATCCGAAACTGTGGTTACCCCATCAAAACACAAAAATACCTAAAAGCTGTTTGGAGGGTAAACTGTTTATGTCTCATGACCAAGATGCAATCATGTGCATACGCAGTTGTATTTATTATTAACACAATACTCTGTCATTGTTAAGGGTTTAAATGCCCACTGGTGCTTAAGTTTTGATATCGAAACTGACACATTTATATGCACATTGTTAATTTCAAAAGTAGTAGATGTTATTATTATTTTTAGAAAAAAAGTTTACTTTGTTATATTAAAATTTCAAAATCAAAGTTCTTGTTGTCTTCAGTTATATACAGATCCAGAACTCCCAGTGGTGCCTAGCGGTATCCATAGGCAATACAGAAGCACTCCATATATGTTTATGACACAAAAAAGATGGTTGTACTACCGGTATCTGGAAGCAATGGCTGAACAAGACTGAATAAGCTGACTTAGACGCTAAACCACAACAAAAGAAAAAAAACAAACACTAAAGTCTTTAGCTAACCTGAGCCGAAGGCCCACATGTAAGCTTATCTTAACGGTTTAAGCCCGCCAGTAATTTTATGTTACTGATCGTTCCAAGGCGATACTTCTGTGGTGGTTCTTATTGTTTTATGTCTTGGTGTTTAAATTTTTTGTGCTGTTGGCGCCTTATGTACGTTATCATATTTTTATTTAAGTTTAGGTAAATGAGTGACCACCTATTGGGAAAATAGCTGCCCATTCGGCTTACGATATGTTTTCATGGTGTGGGTGCCTGATTGTTATTTTTCCCCAGCTCGGTTTTTGGAGTGGGAATCTTTAACTGATTGTGCCTTTTCCTGATCGTTGCCTACTTGTACCTTTTTTATACAGCGAAGCAGATTACGATGCGTACTGCGTATGTACGCATGATTTTTGCTCTATACGCATACAAAATTCAGACCTGTGCGCACCATGTACACAGTTTTCGGTTTTATGCGTACTCAGATTAAAAGAACCTTTAAAATTGTCACAAAATGACAATTTTTCAACTAGTTTTGTCTGGCTACCCTGTCAACAATCGAAAAGAAATTAGTTACAATAATGATATTAATGTAGCTTTTGGTCGTTCCATATTACACACCATGCAATATGTTTTGTATCTTCAGTAGTTATGCCATATACGTGCTCTCCGGTCAGTGCCTCGGTCAGATAAATTGTTTACCAAAGTTTAATAATGGTAGTGTGTCACTTTGGTTTATTGAATAAGCATTTTGCATCGATTTCTGGCTATTGTTTTGGCTATTTAAAACTTGATGTAATTCCATGTTCTACAGCCATCCCAGTTTATCATGTTTTCTCCTTTTTTCTCTCTTATTATCTATACAGGGGACAAAAGTATGGTTTAATATGCCTAAATGATAGAATAATATGTGATTACAGGATAATCAACCAGTTTTCTTGAATTTCAAACTTGAATAAATGGTCTTATCCACAAATGTACACATATCTATAATTTTGATTCTGAATGAGAGGTTAGAATAAGCATCCTCAGGAAACGTATACGCAGTTGTATTGTCGGTACGCATTGTATATTTATTGTGATGCGTACAGTACGCAGTGTGAAAAATATTTATCTACATCACTGTTATAGTATACACATGCTCCGTCTCGTCGTCCAAAGTTCACAATTTCAAAGATCTTTTCCTCTGAAATCCCTATGTCAAGCAAGCCAAACTTCATGTGGAACACCTTAGGAAGGAAACAAAAGTTTGTCTAAAGTGTCAAGGTCACATAACCAAGATGGCCACAATGGCTATAAATAACACAAACCTTTAAAAATCTTTTTCTTCAGAACTTGAAGGTCTATTATTTCAAACTTGGCACGAGGCATCAGGAAAACCTGAGATGACCTAAACTTATTTTACGTCAAGGTCAACTTAGGTCGCCCATGCATTTTAATGGGAAAAATGGATAATGCCATTTAATGGCGGAAAACGTGCAATGGACAGAAGATTTATGTTTATGAAAATATTTTGTACCCAGGGGCTGTCTGTCCATGTTCCAGGGTTATATACATGTATATGATACTCCGTGGGCCAGGAGGGCTTACCATGCACCCCCCTAAGGATCCTCTGGGAGTGGTATAACATTGTTCATAGGACACCCCTGATTAAGAATCAAGATGTTAACACTCGATATCCTCATTCCGACCCGCCATTTTGGACGGTTTTCAAGGTGGCCGCCATGCAAAAATGGAAAAGCGCATGTAAAGTATAATAAAACTCTTAAAACTTCTAATCTGCTCACTTTTATGAGCAGAATATGCACATATAAATATCTTCACTCCATTTCTGATGTAAGTTTATCAAAATTAGGTCTTTAAATGATGGCATACAAGATGGCCGCCACACTGAAAAGCATTTTTTTGCGATTTTTGTTAACCCCCACCCCCCTCCCCTCAAAAAAGCTTTTTGTTTACTTTCACTAAAGTCTATGTTGTTTCAGTCATTAAGAGAGATGAAGCTATTATTTTCATGATAATTCAACCACTGTTCTGACCCACCATTTTGGACTGTTTTGAATATGGCCGCCATGCAAAAATGGCAAAGTGCATGTTTAGTACTCAGAAACTTCTAATCTGCTTACTTTTATTAGCAGAACATGTACGTGATAGTGTCAAAACTCTAATTTTGATGTAAATTAATCAACATTAGGTCTTCAAATGATGGCATACAAGATGGCCGCTACATTCAAAAGCATATTTTGTGATTATTGTGAATGTTCCCCCATAAAAGCTTTTTTTATTCAGTTTCACTTAAATCTATGTTGTTTGGGTCATACTCATAGATGCAGATATTATTTTTATGCTAATTCAACCATAACAATCTGATATAAGTGTATTTTAGTACAAGTGTATAATCTGCAATTTGTCAGAAAAGCTGGCTGACATAATTTAACAAGCCATATGTAAGCTAGATATGACAATAATATTCAAACATCTCTAAAACCGCTTGGCCAAACAAAGCCAAACTTTATGTGGAACATCCTTAGAAAGGTGGGTTAAAAATCTTTATAAAATGGTAAAGGTCACATTTCCAAGATGGTCGGCATGGCCATAAATAGCAAAAAAGCTTTAACAATATTCATCAGAACCAGAAGGCCTGTGATTTTGAAACTTAGCAGGGAATGAAGATAATGAAGATGGAAACCTGAGGTGATGATCAGAAATTGATCGACTCAGTATCTGAAAAAAGTAAAGAAAGAAGAACTATAAAGTTTATATAAATCATGATCCTGCTATGACCTTGACCTATTTTACATAAATTGTAGACAATAACACTAATTTTCTAAGAGCAACCTATTGGCGGCTTTTTGAAAGCAGCCAACTTGTTAAGTTAATTGTAAGAAAAGAAATGTGTGCAGAGTTAAGGCACTATACAGAATATTGGAAAAATAAATTTTCCTTGTTAAAAGGAACGCTTGGCTAGTCTGTATATACCATTATTTGTCCGTGTGTTGTGGTTTTTCGTAGGTTCGGTAACTCGCTGGATCGCATCGGTCATGAACACTTCCTCGCTACGGTGGATTTCAAGCTTTCGTACTTGGTCGGACCTAGGACAAAGTTCCGGTTTTTAACATTATCCGTCCAGAACGCCAGCAAAATGTTTAACGTTAGATCCAAGTACGTCATTTCTTCCCACAAGTCCTAATAAAAACGGCGGAGAGCAAGTCTGGTTTCCGTCTTCAATTGCTTTATTATACAAGAAGTGTAGCAAAACATTGCGACTGGAACCAGGCACCTGGATGTCAAAGGGAAACCCCACAGATTGAAGGAAAAAAACCCACAGATTGAGGAGAAATCCTCGTTCCGTTTCAATTGCTTGACGCTGTCGCGCCAAGCAAAAACTATGGAGTTACTGTAGCGATTAAGAAGGTTCATTCAGTATAAATTTGTTAACTCACTGTATATGCTTGGATGAATAGAGGAGCCGCATCCCATCCTGATTCATAGTGACATGTTTATCTGTTAATCAGTTGTGTCTTGTTTAGACTTGTTTGTATCCACTTTTCACTGTGTCCCTTTAAGCAGGCCTCATTATAGTGTTTAAGTTAACATTTGTGTCCACATACTTGTGCATTTCGTTACAAAATGTTCATGGCACACATTTCAAGTAACACTTGGCCTATTTTGCAGTAAAAGATAGAAGCAAACAAAAATATATATATAATCTCCAAAATTTTAGCGTATCCACGTTGTAATACTTTAATTTAAAGTCAATTCAAGACCACACCCCTCCTTTCTAAACGAAGACTATCTCTATAGATCCAACATAAATTACCATTTACAACCTGAAAATTGCTATGCTAAATTAAGTCCATGTATACACGTTCTTTGTTGTTCGGTCAAAACAAGCTAAGTAATTTTCGATAACTATCAATAATTTGTTCTCATACAACGTATGGATCGTCGTTGTAAAGTGGCCAGCCGATAAAACAAGGTCAGGTTGGTATCTCGACGTGTTATACTACAAAATAAAGCAAATAATTAAAGCATAGCATTATTGAACTGCGACGTAAGAAAACCGGTCTTCGGGGTTCAACACAAACCGGTCTGTACAATATCTGAAAAAGGCTAAAAGCTTGAAATTTCGGCTTTAGGAAGAAGAGGAATTGTACTATCCGTGTGGTGAAAACAAAGTTACTGCACAGCTGATCTGCGCCTTTGTTTTCGCATAAATGCAAAAATCCGGTTTTCTCATGCATATATGATTAAGACAAGCAAAAGAACAATACCCGGATATTTGTATAATATTTATACCAAGCCCAGAATTTACATACTGGTATTTTTGCGCCATTATTTTATCGATATATAGTCTGATTTTTTCAATCTGCAGGGTGGAGACTGTCAATTTTTGATTGACAATGACAAAATTGACCATTTACATTTAAAAATAGGTAGTTCTCACTTGGATTGTTACTTTGACCCAATTGTTGTTGTTGAACCAATCAGTGTCAAAATTTAACCTCATGCACCGAAAATGATGGCAAATACAATACTGTCACAGAAAAATATTCTGTACTACATGACTGTATTTATGTATGACCATATTGAAAACTCCCTTAGTAAATGCCTGATAAACATTCTTGTTTTAGGACTCTCTGTTTTTCCTTTCAAGTTTAAAACTTTAATTCTGATACATAGAGGATATTTGCTTTTTTGAGGTGAATACCAAATATATTTCATCGAGTGAGTTGAAAACATCAGAATTTTCACGAGTGCAAAGCACGAGTAAAAATTTTGATGTTTTCAACTCACGAGATGAAATATATTTGGTATTCACCGAAAAAAAAAAGCAAATGTTCTTATTTTATACAATACACGGGCATTTTCTAATTCACAAGGCAGGCGGTGAAAATGCAAAAACCAAAATTTTTTGAAAACACAAATAATTTTGGTACAACATTTTTCCGTACGTTCTAACTAAGAAAATGAATACCCACACTTTATATTTTCGTTCGTAAATAACGGAGTAGGCGTTTGAATTTCTGAAGTGAGACCCATTTAATGACGTCAAGTAAATGAAGAAGAATGAAAATGATTTGTTCACGACTTGAACATACAGTTTCTCGTCGTTACAACACATAGTTGAGGAACCAAGGAGAAATTTTGGCTAACCCTTGCACCCGAAAATAATACGGCTAAATTGTATATGGTTGAAAAGGTTATGGAGTATCTGAAACCACTGTATAGAAATCACGATCGACTTGCATAACAACACAGCAGGCGTTTTTCTACGGTAGCCCATAAAGTACTTGTGAAAAATAAGATTGATAAACTATCAAATAACTTCTACCAGAATTAAGTAAATCGGCTAAAATTCGGCAGATATAATGACTAACATCTGTATCAACATTCATATCAAGGATGGTTCTTTGCATGCAGCGGTTGGTGTTTTATAGACATTTGATTGAGCGAGCCACGACTTTGCAATTTTACCTTTACAATTATTTGCCTCTGAGTCCATCTAAAATGCATTTATTGCTCGAAAGCGCATTTTATGTTTATTTCTAAATATGTTTAAGTCAGTAAAGAAAAATATGGGCTGCTTGTGCCTCCAGGCAAAGCTTATATATACTAATGACTGATTATCTGATTACTGGTTAACCGCTCTGGTCTGAGCCTGCCCAGGAAACGTAGTTCATGTGAGCTATAAACAATGTTTGAAACGTGAAAACACCTTGAAATAACAGCTCACTAAAGTCTGGACGACAAATGGCTGCCCATACCTTTAAAATGCATTTTTAGTTCTCACAAAGTTCTTAGATGATAAAAGCATTGTATAAGGTTCCAAATTAGTGTACAATATTATACGCGTTCTCTTCGAAATATGTCCCGTTTGTTACTATCGCATTTATAACTTTCATAATCAAAATTCTCGTTAACTTCAACGCCCTGGTTCGATGCAAAAAAGCTCGATGCATAATGGTGCATGGTCAGAGAACATATTAAAGTCCTTCACTTCAAAGTCTTTTACTATCGAAAAATTGCATTTTGGATGTCTTATTAGTAAAAAGTCCAACGTTTGTATATGTATATGATCCAGATTTGGAATCTTTGCCTATCCTGCCTTTCACGACTCGTAATCCGGTAGACTTACACAAATCAAGGAAATAAATGGAAACGTCAGAAGTAATCCTAAATCTACAGTGAAGATATAGGCTGATATCAGTCACTAGTGACTTTTGATATCAGTGAGATTTGATATCAGTGAAATTTCATATCAATGAAAATACCAATTTTATCAAGTTTTGATATACATTGCTTTCACTGTAAAGTATAAAATAAAAGTAAACATCAAATGATGCAGGCTTACTTTAAATTACTGATGAAGGCGGCAGAAAAAAGTGCAATAACTTCTTACTGGAAGTCACAGTACGGATCTGTAAAGTGTTGATCTGTCATACTACGTACACATTTGTTGAATTTGACTGACAGCTCAGTCAAGTTAACAGCGAATCTGTTGCAGCAGCAGCAAAAAATAAATGATGTTAGCTGCAGCGAAACTTTTTGTCACCTATTGTTTTCGTTTAAATATAGCCATTAGCGCAATAGTAAAAAAGATGAATTCCACAAACACACCTTTTCTATCTCTCCTATTACCCAAGTTACAGACATCATCATTAAAAGAGGAAAGTTGACAATGTTTTTTGTTTTTGTATGACTGTGGGCGCATTAGAAAACGGTGATGAATGTCGCAAACATGATTTTTCTATGCTGCCTGTGACCAGAGTTCTGGACAAAATTTCCCTGTCACTAGCATTAAAAGTGGATTTTTGTGGCCAATATTTTAGCTCACCTATGCCCTTACAAGGTGAGCTTATAGGATCAGGGTACTTGAGCCGGCGTCCGTGCATCCGTTTGTGCGTTCATCCGTTTACACTTTTTACACTTTCAAATATGACTATCTCTAAGACCATGCCAAATGCGATCAAATTTTATCTGAAGCATCATTGAGGTGGAGGAATGATTGAATTAGATTGAAAAAAAAAAAGTTTTCTAAACCACAAGGCCCATAGCTTTCATATTTAGTGCAAATCAGTGTATAGTACTCCTCTTTATAAATACTGTCAATTGTGCCCATGGTGTCCATACAGACAAGGTTCCTATCTTGAAGCTTACACTGATGTGCAAATCACTAATAAGGTGAGGTACGGGACAATTTGGTCTCGTTTTCGTGTGTCTGTCTATTAGCGCTATAAGAAACGATGATGAATGTCATCACAAACAGACGTTTTATATCCCACATATTACCCAGTCTATGGACACTTTTACTGCTGGCAGTGAACTGTGTTGTGGGAGGGTTAGAAAAGTCTTGTTTGCGGGATAAGTATTCGTTTCCTATAGTGCTCACAGCCAGACGAAACTGTAGGAAATCGGCACTTCCATAACGTTGGTAATAGTTCTGTTGCAGCATTCATTATCATTTTCTACATAGCGATCACAGCCAGACGAAAAAGAAAAAAATATATAGTAAAATAACAAAAAAAATGGCGACAAACATTTCCACTTACATGGAACTGTTTTGTTGAACGTCGGTCGTAGGTGACGTCGAAAAGACATGATTGTGGCATTAATTGTCATTTTCTTATGCACTAGCCAAAACAAAATGGCGACAAACATTTCCACTTACATGGAACTTTTTTGTTGAACGTTGGTCGTAGGTGACGTCGAAAAGATATGACTGTGGCATTAATTGTCATTTTCTTATGCTCTAGCCAAAACAATCTGCGACAAAAATGTTCACTGTAAGCGAAATTGCTGCTAACTGGACCAATTTCGCTGCAGCAAAATTGCCGCTAACTTGACTGTATTTTGCTGTACAGCAGATTGAATTTTAACGCTGCGAGCAAAATTGCTGCTACATGTAACATGACCGATTTTTCTGCAGTAAAATTGCTGCTAACTTGACCATTTTTGATGCAGCAAATTTGCTGCTAATTTGACCGAGCTGACCTTGTAGGAAAAATAAGTAAAATCAGCTGGTTCTTCGAATTGCTTATTTTTTTTTTCGAATGGTACTTTATTGACCTTCTACTGCCGTCATGTGCCATCAGTAAAGCAAAGAGTTGTTGACAAAAATAGAGGCAACTTGATAGAAATATTTGAGTGTAGCTGTATGGTTATATTTTAAAAACAAAATGTTTATGTTTTTGTGTGTCTACCATACACTTCACCTATTTTGAAATCATTCAGGTGAAACACAGGTATGTGTATAGCACAAAGACAACAAGCATAGTCACCTTTACCTCATTTATACATTGTCAGCTCTGGGACCCTTTCTCAACAATGAAATCATCCAAGGCTGGGCTTAGCTAAGCCCTGCCCTGCAGATTGAAAAAAATCCAAGTATAATACGTATTGATTGTATACATATCAATATTGTTATTATACAAAGAAAATTATTGGCCAATTATTCAGTTCATCGAATGACTGTTTGTGTCTGGAGGTTGACACATGCGTTTTCTTTGACCGTGCCGGTGTATCAGTTTATCTTGGCCCATGGGCAGCTTGGCCCCCGGGGGGCTAAGATAGCCGCAGACAGCTATTTGTTAATACTACTGAAAGTAAAGAGTTATATACGGCTAAAACACAATCAGGGTGGACATTTAACAAAATACATATTATAGGCCAGTATTTTGCCCTAGTGCACTCCTCACAGTATGTTAACTTATACGTAATCACTGTCCTTCAATCGGATGTGGATCGTGTGTAAACAATGATTACACATATTCGTTTGTTATATGTTTATGGAAATCTTTATAATTTGAGGTTTTATCTCGGAAAAACTGTGTGACGTAATATGGTTTAGCTACGGTCGCTGAATAGGGATAGTTAGAAGTATTTTCGTATGTTTTTGTGTTTTAATTCTTTTGTTCAATGATAAACTCACTGCCCAGGCAAGCATCTCGTGGCCGACTGATCGCTTACATGGCGAGTTTTTAAACGTAAAAGGCCATATATCTATCTTAATAGTAGTGAATGAAATGGGTATTTTACTTATCTAGATGTTGTTCAAAGGATTCTATCAGATTCCTCCGAGAAAAGGTTGTAAATTGATTCTAAAAGACACCCACGACAAACCTAAAGCTGTCCCGTTTATTGACTGCAAGGTGTACGACTTAGTGATTTTACATTTCGTGCAGTTAATGCATCCGTTCTTGCAGTAAATGCATCCTTTTATTGCAGTTTATGTACCCGTTATTCAGTCAATATGTCTGATACTACATTACTGAATAAGTAATAATAACTTTTGTAGCCACTACTACTTTTACGCACTATGTCGTTACTGTTCTTCATACATGCACGAGTTTCGTTAACCATTAAAATAAGATTCTCATTTTATGTTAAATCAAACCTGAGTAAAAGTATGATTTGGAAGAAATTATATATCACCTATTTATGAACTCTTTCTAGGAAGACCATCTGATTACTGTTAAACTGTTTTGGTTTGAACCTGCCCAGGAAAAGTGGTTAAAGTCAAACCATCCATACATATAATAAGCCTGTGTGGCTTAGTTGGATGGTTATATTTTAAGCACGTGTTGGATGTCATCACATCCTCTTTTTGGGTAAAAGCTTCATAAAATGGAGACAACGTCCCGACATGACTTTGCTGTTGAATGACATCAATTCCAACAAACAAAATCATTCTAGGAAGCAAGGAGATAATAAAAAATGAGTATCATACTGACACAAGCAGTATACATGTTCGTTCTAATAAGCACACATGCTCCAATAAGCGCACACCTCAGTCGTTTCCGAAAACAAGTACATAAGCTCACACTCCACAAAAAGTATGTTGATATTTTACACCAATTCCACACAATGATAACGCATTAGACGCATTAAAACTTAACCGTAAAATTAATGATCACAAACTACTTTGCAACAATTTGAACACTCAAATGACGCTTATTAGAACGATATTTTCTTACCTCAACTTTTAGTCATTTTGAAAAGTTAAGCGCACTGTGTGATAATTAGAACGAATACGGTATTATAATTTATAGAATTTGCGCCCTGATTCTACAGTTTTGCTACATGTATTTACTTGTAATTTGAAATTTAATAGCCTAATTTTTAACTTGTTTTAGCTTCGAAATTTTAGGATATGCAGGGTCTTTCGTTCGTCCGTCGACGTTTGCCCATCGTACATCTGTCCAACTTTATAAAGTGCTACAAAGCTAAACTTTATATGGATCATCTGTAATAAGGGGAAAATAAATTAATTTGTAAGACTCAGTTATTGTTCCAGTCCCACAAAGTTGGTCAATCCCACAAACTGAGCGAATATCACAAACTGGTCCAAATTCAGTGGGGATTTTCACAAACTGGGCTAATCAAGTAAATGTAGGAAAATCTTTTCATGAGTTACAAGATGAAGCATTCGTACAACCGACCAACAAACAACGATTTATTACGTTACAAATCTCGCTATAGAGCTTGTCCATTTGCTTTCAAACACAAAATAAATCGGGACACACCCTGGTAGAACAGGGAACAAGACCGGGGCTACATCGGGGTTACACCGTGACTATGAGAACACAAAACCGTGGTATAACCGGGACAGTGAAAAATGGGGCTTTAAATGTTTAATACAACAGGGGCGACCCATGAGAGATGTCAAAAAAGGTTGAAACCGGGGCGACACAGTAACAAACCGTGATAGCACCGGCACTCGACCGTGATTAATTTGGATGATCCGGTGCAAACCGTGGGTAACCGGGACGGCACAGGTGTGAACCGGAACGCCACCGGGATGAACCGGGATGCTATTGGGTAAAAACTGGCTTTAAGCCCCGTTCTCACTGTCACGGTTCTACTCGGTTCGCCTCGGTTAAGACAAGCCGTTATGCCGTGATAAACCGGTGAACTGTCCCTATCGAAATTGATCGTGTTCTCACAGTCACGGTGTTACCCCGGTCTTGGTCCCGGTTCCATCACGGTGTCATCAGGGTGCAGGCCGGTGTGTCCATGTTTTACAACGGTTCACATCGGTAGCGTCCCGATTCACCCCGATGGCTTCCCGGATCACCCCGGTCGCGTAACGGTTCACCCCGGTGGCGTCCCAGTTCACACCGGTCCCGCCACGGTTATGCCACAGTGTTTGCCGGTATTGAAATGTTAGCAACCTGGGTGAACCGAACTCCGACGGGGTGAATCGGGATGCCACAGGGGTGAACCGGGGCGCCACCGAAGCAAGCCGGGGTTAACTGTGGCCTAATTCTTAAAGCTGGCTTGCCCCGATGGCGTCCCGGTTCACCATAGTGGAGTCCGGTTCATTCCGGTGGAGTCCCGGTTCACCCCGGCGCCGTCACGGTTACCCACGGTCTATGCCGAATCCTCCTGGTTTATCACGGTCGAGTCCCGGTGCTATCAGTTTGTCACGGTGTCGCCCTGTTTTAACCCGGTTTACCAAACTTAACCAAAAACGCACACAAAAAAACGCACATAATGTGCAAACAGCACAAATATATTTGCTTTGCTTGAGAAACCCTGCGGGGGCTTTCCATTCGAAGATCACACAAAAACACGTTGGTCAGGATTCATGTAATAGTAGTATTGTCCACTAATTTTAATCGCATATCATTGCCCCGGTTATGCATTCTCATAGTCAGTACAGACGACTCACTAACATGTACAGTTCTTCGCTTAGAATTGCAATGTAAGTGGCACCACGGCCGTGACTGAACTACCTGACACTGCTACATTTTATAAGCCTAGAATAAACAGGTAATTTCAACAAGCGTGAAAATGTGTTTATCCATGTTTGAAAATGTTGACACCTGGACGAACGAGCGCACTCGTGGATGCCGAAGAGTCTGATTCTTTAACCTAGCGTTTTATCTTTCACCTCAAGTGAGCTAGAACAGCAATTTAGTGATTTTTTCTGTATATTAATTCCGTGCATCAATAAACTGATATCTGTGGTCAGCATAAAGTTTTATGCCGTAACAAGTTTTGAAAACAGCACAGTAGAGACCAAATTGTAATATACTTTGATCTAAACGCAGCTTCTGCCGCTAAAAGAAGTTTTCATCACTGAAAATGGTACATTGACTCATCAGGTAATGGTTCAGTCTTTCCATTAGGAGTAACGGAAAATTGGACAGTCGAAAATACAGCAGGCCGTCTATTTGTCGTAAGTTTTTCCTATTATGTAAGATACCACAACCATATCAATTATAAACATTTTTATGGATTACATTTAAACCATATATCTTTGGATAAACACACTGTTCTCACAAAGCGGGCCTGCTTTAGCGCAAGTTCTTTGTGTTAAACAATGTCTTTGGAACGAGTTTTACAATTTTATGCTGTTTTAAGATTCAACAATGTGAAAGAGACGTCAAGCTTACCTTGGCTGATTATCCAGACGCCAATCAAGTATAAATTCTTCTTTCCAGCAACGAAACGCGTTGCCAAACGTGTAATATCCGACAACTAGATATACACGAATATGTGTAACCATTGTTTACTCACGATCCACATCCAATTGAAGGACAGTGATTACGTAATAAGTTAACATACTGTGCTCCTAGAACGATGTTATTGTCATATTCTCACGCTTTCCAGTGATATATAATATGTGTGGGTTATTAGTAGAGGAACGGTTCACTGCCTAGTCAACAGGTTGGTTGGTTGGTTGTAGCTCCGTAGTGGTCTCTCGGTGAAGTGACTCTCTGTATTTTCTCTTAGTATAACTGTCACACAAGTAATCCTGTGTAGGTGGTGCGCTAATGTCTTGTTGAGATAGAAGTAAAGTCTATTTTCCAATCAATGCCACTCTTCGAATGTTATTTAACCAGAGCCCCTTTTATCTGAAATTGTCAAACAATCCACAGTAACCACTTGTAATTGTATCAGCCTACTAACTAAGACACCCGTTTGCAGCTCACTATGCAGAGTTCAATTCCGAATGCTCCTTGTATAAACACTGAAAACTGGTGTTGACTCAGACTTAAAATGTACCTTAAGATATTCAGTCCCAAGGTAGGAAGTAGTCGTTATCACAATTGATTTAAAGTTAGAATGCAGAAAACAACAAACAAGGAGAGGAATATCACAATATTTGCTCTTTATCACAGATCATGCTTATATAAAACATGTGACAAACCTTTTGACTAGACTTATATTGAGAAATACTAAAGAATAAATTGTTGATCTTTGCTATACATACAATGTATTCAAGCACACAAACATTAACTATGAAAACCTTAAAATGAAGATGTGTGATGACTGATGGAATATACATATTTCTTTTTTTCTTTTTATCTTTTTTATTTTCATTTTTATTTATTTATTTATTTTTTTATTATTTTTTTTTTCATTATATATATATATATATATATATATATATATATATATATATATATATATATATATATATATATATATATATATATATATATATATATATATATATATATATATATATATATATATATATATATATATATAGGGGGATTAAACCATTAACAGTGCAAGAATAAATCAAACTAAGCGCGCTTTCGGCTTTCGCCTTCTTCAGAGTCAATATGTATTTACAGGTAAAAACTGGAAAAAAATGAAAATAGGTAAATAAACAAAATAAATAAAAAACAATGCAAAGTTTGTCACATTTCATGTGATTTTTGTGTATTTGTGTATTTTTGCATTGTTTTTTATTTATTTTGTTTATTTACCTATTTTCATTTTTTTCCAGTTTTTACCTGTAAATACATATTGACTCTGAAGAAGGCGAAAGCCGAAAGCGCGCTTAGTTTGATTTATTCTTGCACTGTTAATGGTTTAATCCCCCTATATACTTATTTCAATCATTTTCGAATCCTTTCTTAGGATCCAGTGCCACCGGGAAGATTTTTGTTTGATGTTTGTCCTATTTCTCCCAATATATATATATATATATATATATATATATATATATATATATATATATATATATATATATATATATATATATATATATATATATATATATATATATATATATATTGGGAGAAATAGGACAAACATCAAACAAAAAGAAGATTTTTGTTTGATGTTTGTCCTATTTCTCCCAATATATATATATATATATATATTGGGAGAAATAGGACAAACATCAAACAAAAATCTTCCCGGTGGCACTGGATCCTAAGAAAGGATTCGAAAATGATTGAAATAAGTATATAGGGGGATTAAACCATTAACAGTGCAAGAATAAATCAAACTAAGCGCGCTTTCGGCTTTCGCCTTCTTCAGAGTCAGTATGTATTTACAGGTAAAAACTGGGAAAAAAAATGAAAATAGATAAATAAACAAAATAAATCAAAAACAATGCAAAAATACACAAATACACAAAAATCACATGAAATGTGACAAAGTTGACACCACTGTATGATCGGCAGTGGGTAAACGACTTAAAATTAATTCATGAACGCCCTTTGAAAGGGTCCAGTATCTGCTAAAAAATGGCGGCAAAAATTGCGCGTCACTTTACTACATATATGTAGTAAAGTGACGAAAAAATAATGACATCTGAATTTTTACATTATTTAATTACCGCGACCGGTTTCGTTATACTCATCAGGCGGATTTAACATAGTAACATAGCAACGTTTACACATAATAACGCGACGTAAAACGTCGCAACGTTCATGACATCATCAAGTTCTGTTAAGTTTAGGGTTGAATATATTTAAGAAATATTTTTCTTTCGACAACCTAGCTGAAACATCATTGACGTGAAATTTGTAGAAAGGAAAAATAGAATATTTAGGATCAGTAGAACAACAACGATCTACATGTGCAGAGACGGGTAGTTGTCTTGTTGAAGGGATTCTAATTTGCTGGTCGTGAACTGTCCGTCTATTTCGCAGTTTGTCGCCCGTCTGTCCGATGTAAAATTCTTTGTAGCCGTTGCAGATTAAAACATATAGAACATTTTGCACTGCACAGTCCATGTCTTCTTTGACGTGAAAAGTTTTGTTCTGCAAAGTTATGGTTGATCCTTCAATTAAGTGTTTACAAAGCCCACACCGGGGCTCATTACATCGAGTGACCTTTGCGGACGTTCTTGATTCATTAAATTCAGATTTTGTTAGGAGGCGCTTAAGGTTTGGGAGTTGTCTTTTGCATTTAACGATTTTGGTTTCACTTAAGATTTTTGACATGGTTTCGTCTGAAGTCAAAACATCCATGTTGTGTTTGATAATACCGAATACCTCTTTGTTTTTAGGATTGTGGGTAGAAATAAAAGGCAGTATGTCTCCCGTTTCTTTACTTTTCACTTCTAAGAGTTTGTCTCTTGGGATAGACATCGCTTTTTGGATGCCTGCGTTAATGATTTCAGTTGGATATTTTCTTTGAATAAGTGTATGAGACAATTCTTTCAGACGTGTCAGTAGTACATTTTTATCAGATACAATGGTACATAGTCTTCTAGCTAAAGAAAATGGTATGTTGATTTTTATGTGTTTTGGGTGGCAAGAATTGAAAATGAGATATTGCTGGGAATCAGTAACTTTATGAAAAATATCCGTAGAAATTAATGTTCCAGATTTCAACACTCGCACATCTAGAAAAGGTATTTGTGTAGATTTGATCAGAAGTTTGAATTGGATGTCTTTGTGTAAGCTATTCAGTACATTTTCGAAGTAATTAAGATCCTGACTAGAAAATGGCCAAATTGAAAAACAATCATCTAAAGATCTTTTCCAGTTTTCCATAATATATTGTCCAAAATTGTGACCCTTCTCTATTGCAATTCTTTCATACATGAGCTCTTCTAAGTAGCCTAAAACCAGAGTAGCGTAAGTTGGTGATACCTTTGCCCCCATTGTACAGCCTTTCCGCTGGTTAAAGAATGATTCATTGAATGAAAAATTGTTGTTTTCAAGAATAATACTTAAGCCTTCAAGAATAAATTCCTTTGAAAAGCGGCTGTGTATAAGATCTGGGTGTCTATCTAACCAAAATTCTATTGCTTTCCGACCTAGATCATGGGGTATATTTGAGTATAAACTTACAACATCAAATGTGACTAGTAATGCGTGTTCGCTAACATGTTTTGGGAGGTAGTTTAGAAAGTCAATATCATCCCTTAAGTAACTCTTTTCATGTTTTAAGAATGGTTTTAGTAGTATGTCCAGGAGATGGCTTAAATGGCTAGTTTCACAATTAGGACCTGCTACAATTGGACGAAATGTGAGGTCTTGGGGATCTTTTACTTCAATGTATTCCATATTTTCATTTTCTTTGCAAACATTTTTTATCGTTTTAGTGCTTTTATGAATTTTAGGTAAACCATAAAATGTACTGGTTTTGCACTCAAAATTTAGTAAAAAATCTTTTTCCTTATTTGTTAAATTTCCGTTTGTACCTATAAGATTTTGAATTTTGTTAAATGTTTCTTTTCTGCAATTGTCTTGAATTTGGGAATAGTATGATTCATCCACTAGCATGTCCATGATTTTTCTTTTATAAAAGTCAGTGTTCGTCAGAACAATGCTTCCTCCCTTGTCAGCTTCTTTGATTATGATGGAAGAATCTTCTGCTAAACTTTTAATTGCATTTCTTTGTTCCAGTGTTATGTTATGTTTAATGTGTTTGTTTTCGTTTTGAATGGAATCACACATTTCTTTTGTAAGGGAAATATAAGAATCAAGTTTTTTGTTTCGGCCCGTTTCCGGTGTGAAGAAAGATTTATTTCTAACGAGAGAGGTATCGGTATTATCGTTACCATCAAAATATTCTTTAAGTCTAAGTTTCCGACAGAAGTCGTTAACGTCATTTTCTGTTTGATTGCAATTACCTTTTTCTGGTGTTGGTGCAAACTTAAGACCCTTCAATAAGACACTTTTTTCGGCATTATTAAGTTTTCGGTCAGAGAGGTTGTAAATTTTTGTGAAAGTTTTAGATGATGTCTCAGCTATGTTGTCGTCCTTTAAAATAGATTGTCCCAGTTGTGATCCTCCTGCAGAAAAGGAGGCGCATGGTCGGTAGTTGACTCGTTTACGTCCATCAATGAATTGTTAGATAGATTGTATTGTCTTCTAAAATTTTGTTGATTTCTTCTGGGTCCCCTTCGTTGTGTCGGTTATTGATTATTCAGCGTTGAAATAAGCTGGTTAATCAGTTGGTGAAGATTACCATTGTTTTCTGCAGGCCTTCTAACCGCATCAGCATACGTTCCTCTCGGTCGATAGGGGCGTTGTTGTTGCTTGCGTGGTTGTTGTTGGCGTTGTTGTTGCTGCTGTTGTTGCTGCTGCTGTTGTTGTTGGTATGTTGGAAAATTCTGTCTATTGTTGGATTTTTT
Source organism: Rugalucina vietnamica (assembly GCA_964017185.1). Lineage (NCBI taxonomy): Eukaryota > Metazoa > Mollusca > Bivalvia > Lucinida > Lucinidae > Rugalucina > Rugalucina vietnamica. The sequence continues at coordinate 48,029,145 of OZ024870.1, forward strand.
GAAAAATGGGCACCTGTCGCCATAATCTCGTATAAAGTCTTCTTCGTATTTTCGTAACCATGTTTCAGTGTTTTCCCACCTTTTATGTGAAATTTCTTCGTTTCTTTTAATATTTCTCTGCCATAATTCCATTAAAAATTCATATACTTGTCCTGAGCATCTTGACTTGATGATTTCTTCTATTTCAGCGTCCAGCTTCCTAGTTCTTTCGTAACACGATTCAACTCGAAGTTTCTCCATTTCAATTTCGTTACGAAAATCTTGCATTACGGCCCTTTCTCTCAGCTGTCTTTGGTTATCATTTTCGTTTCTTATTTCTGGTTTTTGAAGTTTCTTAGGAATGATAAGCGGAGTCCCTTCTTGGATCCATTTTTGATGTACCACTAGGTAACCTTCGTTTCTAGTTTTCGCCCAATAGGCATCTTTACGTGCATTTAGTTTTTGCTCCCATGTAGCACCAATCGAAGCTTTGATTCTCATTGCTTCGGCTTCCATTACATTTTCTGTGACTTTCTCAAATGAGTGAGCGCCTGCCGTTTGCTGACCCGTATTAGCTTTGAACTTCATTTCATATATATATAACAATGATAAATGCATGACCATGAGACTATGATTAATGTTGATGGAAGCTAAAATCTATAATTCATTTTGAATGACAGCACCTAATTATATTATCAATTATTGAAATGCTCAGACATGCCTTAAACAGCATTTCTAAAGTCAGTCAAGCATCAAAATTCACAGGCACCCCCCCCCCCCAAAAAAAAAAAAAAAAAAAAAAAAAACAAAAAACAAAAAAAAAAAAAAAACACGCCACCATGACACCATGAGACAATGAAAGATTTGGCTATTAACCAAAAAGAGATTATTTCACCCAATGATAAATTACCCCACAGCGGATGGTGCTCCTTTATCAACAGTGATAATTCAAAAAAAAATAAGATAATAAATAATAATAATAATAAACATAGCTAACAGTAATGATTGCGCTGGCTCCCAAGCCAGTGCTATTTGTGGTTGGTTTGAGCAAGGGTTATGGGGCACAATTAATTGATGTGTAGGAGCTGGTGGCAGTTTATGAATTAGAATTAATGAATTAGAAAGGTACAAGTAGGCAAAGATCAGGAAAAGACGCAATCAGAAAGATATTCCCACTCCAAAAACCGCGGTGGGAAAAAACCAAACTAACAATCAGGCACTTATACCATGAAACATATCGTAAGCCGAATGAGCAGCTATTTTCCCAATAGGTGGCCACTCAGTTACCTTAACTTAATTAAAAATATGAAAACATACATAAGGCGCCAACAGCACAAAAAAAAAATTTAAACACCAAGACATAAAACAAAAAGAACCACCACAGAAGTATCGCCTTGGAACGATCAGTAACACAAAGTTACTGGCGGGCTTAAACCGGTTTTACAGGATCCTAACCTCACCCTCAGCTTCTGCAGTGGTTCATAACATTTAGTAAGTTCTTCGGTCCTCGTGGTGAATCTCTAACTAGTCAATGAATCATCAAGAACAAACAAATAAATCATGAAAAACATCCTGATGAATCAAAAACAAGGACTCACAGATTGAGTAAGCTGCCCGACGATGGAGATCCCTGGGCGCCGAATAACCTACTAACTCCGGAGCAAAAGAAAAACACCAGTTGGACCCCGGTGGGCCAAGCAACAGACAAGAAGCTCCGGCCCCAACCAACTAAAATGAATAGCTTTAAGTCGGGGCCATCATAGAGTCTGACGCCCGACCCACCGGCGTGCAATTAAAGAAGGCAGCATAGTTATCAACCATGATTGGGTTAAAAACTAAGCATGCAGACTGTCGCATAACATTCAAGTTATAACCTATACGTCTGTAACGTGTTATGATTTTTCTGAACTGAAAAGAAAAATCATTAATTCCTATAAGTTTCTTGAATTTGTAAACTAAGTCACCATAAAATTCAGGTTCCAAAAGGCCCTCACATAAAAAAGCGTCTTTAACCCAACATTATATTTGGAAATCAATTCATAGTGTCTACGATAAAATTTAGAAAAGGTTTTTCGAAATATCTAACCACACACACATACATTACAGGGAACGAGGAGGGGGTGGGGTGAGGGGGCATGGCCTGGGGGGAGGGGCAGGGAAATATGTGAGAAGCACTATTTTTTGAGAAACCTCTTTGTGCTTGTGATATACTCACTAAGCAACATTAAGAGTGATTCTCTGTGCTCTTTGAATATTTCTTCCTTCAAGCTGAGGAAGATTTCTGCACCAATACCTTGTGCTCCAGTAAGATAGAACATCTGGGTTAGTAATTTCTGTCTTTCCTCTTCGTATTCTTCACAGTCACAAATAAAATGGACTACGGTCTCGGTCTCAACGCATGTGCAGTTCGGAGATTCTTCCAGACCTATCTTATGTCTATAGTCATTTAGAGTATATCCTAATCTAAGCTGTGAAATAACCTTTTTTTCTTCTATGAAAGGCATAAACATATATGTTGGGCTTTTCAAAAAGGCTAACATTTGTCCATTTTTGAGTGTTATAAAGTTTCACTCCAATATTTCTATTTTTACAGGACACTAGCTATTATAATTCCATCTTAAGCCAATAAGTTTATGTCAGAAATTCAAAAGGAATACTTAAACTCTTATCTGGGGTGATTAATACATTGGTACAGGCCTTATCATAAACTCTCAAGAGCTTTTCTTAAAAATAGCCCTGTGTTATAAATTTTGGCTTTTTTATATCCCCAAATCAGGGGCTTCCACGCTTAATAACCTGCAAAATAGAAAATCACAAATGCCATATTAAGTCTAAGATACTTTTGGAATTTTGATGGAAAAGCCCTTATTGAATATAAAGTGATTGTGGAATCTGCCAGATGCAATTTTGTAACATCATGTAAATGTCGTGTCCGTAGCCCCCTATTTTCAAGCTCCTATTAAAGTATGTTAACAATGCTTAATATAAACACGACCTTCACTTTCATTTGTGGGTCCAGCCATTAAACGTTTTAAAAGAAACATTTCGTGGCTAGTTTAATGGTTCCATCAGATAGAAAGCCATGGTTTGTTGTTTAAGATAGATTTGTGTATGTTTTAAGAAAGATTTGTGTATCAGGAACTTAAATTGTTATAAGAATGACTGAGTTATATAATTTCATATTTCGTGAACAGTTTTCGTTGACAACGTGACGACTTCTGTCTGCTGAGAACAGTTGTCCACTATGTACAAAAACCTTTCAATTTGTCTCATACTAGTTTGAAAAGGCACGGTCAGTTGTTTTAAGATATCTTTGTGCATCAGGAACTTTAATTGTTAAAAGTTTGACTGATTAAAATGATTTCCCTTGTCATTAACGGAAATCATCGACTTCTATCTGCTGAGAACAGTTGTCGTTGGATTCTCAACCGGTTCTGTCTATCACGTACAACAACCTTTGAATATGTCTCACACTAGTTTAAAACCCACAATTATTTGTTTTAAGATAGCTTTGTTTATCGGAAACTTTATTGACATTATTTTATCTGATTTATATGATGTCATCTGTCGTGAACAGATATCGTCGACAATTTAACGACTTCTGTCTGGTGTGGACAGTTGTCGTTGAAAACATTTGAAATTTGTCTCATGCTAGTTTAGAAAGCCGTGATTTGTTGTTTTAAGACAGCTTTGTGTATCAGGAACTTCAAATTGTTAACAGTTTGACCGATTTATACGATTTCATTTTTCGTGAACAGTTATCGTTGATAATTTAACGACTTCTGTCTATCTGCTGTGAATAGTTGTCGTTGAAAACGCAACCGGTTCTCTCTGTCATGCACAAAAACCTTTCAATTTGTCTCGTACTAGTTTAGAAAGCCTTGATTTGTTGTTTTAAATTAGTTTTGTGTATCAGGAACTTTAATTGTTAAAAGTTTGACTGATAAATATGATTTAATACGTCGTGAACCGTTATCGTTGACAATTCAACGACTTCTGTCTGCTGTGAACAGTTGTCGTTGGAAACTCAACCGGTTCTGTTCGTCATGTACAAAAACCTTTTAATTTGCCTTATACTAGTTTTTAAAGCCATGATTAGTTGTTTTAGATAGATGTTTGTATTAGGAACTTTAATTGTTATAAGATTGGCTGATTTATATGATTTCATCTGTCGTGAACAGTTTTCGTTGACAATTTAACGAGTTCTGTCTGCCTAGAACAGTTGTCGTTGAAAGTCAAACCAATTCTGCCCATCATGTACAAAAACCTTTAAATTTGTCTCATACTAGTTCAGAAATCCACGATTAGTTGTTTTAAGATGGCTTTGTGTATCAGGTACTATAATTGTTAAAAGTTTGACTTATGATGGGTATGGTCCATCCTCTTTCTTATTAATATGTTCGCTGCTCTTAAAGGATCTCAGTTTTATTTTTACTATTTTATATGATTTAATCTGTCGTGAACCGTAATCGTTGACTATTCATCGACTTCTGTCTACTGTGAACAGTTGCCGTTGGAAACTCAACCGGTTCTATCTGTCATGTTATACTAGTTTAGAAAACCGTGATGAGTTGTTTTAAGATAGGTTTGTGTGTCAGGAACTTTAATTGTTATAAGCTTGACTGATTTATATGATTTTTTCTGCCGTGAATAATTATCGTTGACGTAACGACTTTTGTCTGCTGTGAACAGTTATCGTTGAAATTTCAACCGGTTCTGTCCATCATTTACAAAAACTTTTGAGTTTGACTGATTTATATGATTTTGTATCTGTCGTGAACAGTAATCGTTGACAATTTAACATCATCTGTCTGCCGTGAACAGCTGTCGTTGAAAACGCAACCGGTTCCGTCCATCATGTACAGAAACATTTGAATTTTGTCTCATACTAGTTCAGAAAGCCACAATTAGTTGCTTTATGATCGTTTTGTGTATCTGGAATTTCAAATTGTTAAATGTTTGACTCATTTATATCAGTTCATCTGTCGTAAACAGTATTGTTGGGGAACCAAGGAGAGATTTTGGCTAACCCTTGCACCCGAAAATAATCCGACTGAATTTCATATGGTTGAAAAGGCAATTCTATGGGGTATCTGAAACCACTGTATAGAAATCATGATCGACTTGCATAACAACATGGCAGGCGTTTTTGTATGGTAGCCCATTAAGTACTTGTTAAAAATTAGATTGATAAACTATAAAATAACTTCTCCTAGAATTTAGTAAATTGGCTAAAATTCGGCAGATATAAAGACTAACATCTGTATCAACATTCATATCAAGGATGGTTATTTGCATGCAGTGGTTGTCACTTCATAGACATTTGATTGAGCAAGCCCCAAATTTGCAATTTTACCTTTACAATTATTTGCCTCTGAGTCCATCTAAAATGCATTTATTGCTCGAAAGCGCATTTTATGTTTATTTCTAAATATGTTTAAGTCAGTAATAGCAAAACAAATGCAAATTGATACGTCTTTGATGTTTTCCCACAAAAATGTTCAAAAAGACACTTTTTAATATAATTTTTGTGTCTTCCAAATTTGATGAGTTTGAACACCGTGCATCGTCAGAATGGCGTTTGTGAGTGTTATATAAAATAATCACGTTCCTTTTTTAACAAACCTGTGGCATTAATTGAGAGTCAAGTTGTGGAAAAATATCGTTTGTGTATTACTTTTTATTTTTTTCCCGTTACTTTACATAAAAAGTCAGAAAGGAGATAAAAAGAATTTAGTAAAAAAAATCAATCTCTAAAACATCCTGATTTGTTTTGTGTCTGTATATACTCAGAGGAAAAAGTTAAGTCAGTGGGACCCCGCCCATTGGGGCATAAAGAAAAAATGGTCTGCCTGTGCCTCCAGGCAAAGCTTATACGTGTATATAGTAATGACTGATCATCTGATTACTGGTTAACCGCTCTGGCCTGAGCCTGCCCAGGAAACGTAGTTCAAGTCAAACCATCCATACGTATAAGCCTTTTGTGGCTTAATTGGATGGTTACATTTCAAACACTTGTTGGATGTAATGACATTCTCACTCCGAACAATGGAGGCAACGTCCCAAACTGATCTTAGCTTTTTGACTTGGACATAAAGCATCAATTCAAACAAACATACAACACATCCTGCTTTGTTTTTTCTCTATATACATATATAATTCCTATCAACCTCAAGTGGCGTGACTGCAGTCGATACAATTTATAAAATGGTTCTGAAGAAAATTTTAAAGGTTTATCTTGACATGACGTCTTTCTTGGTTACGTGACCTGCACCATGTTTACAATTTCTGGTTCTCCCTGTCTAAGGATGCTCGACATGAATTTCGGCTTTGATTGACGAAGCAGTTTCAGGGAGAAAATTCTCACACGTAGCCCAATGACAAAGACCGTTCACCTGAGAGTTAGAGAGTACGGTCACTGGACAAAAGAATTTTTTTTTTGTTTTTGTTTATATGGGCATGGAGGCCATCTTGGTAATGTGACCTGGATTTTATACACATATTGGTTCCGCTTTCCGATTGATGCTCCCTATGAAATTTGGCTTTTATTGGCCAAGCGCTTTCAGAGGAAATGATGTTTGTATATTATGATAATATACATGTATATTGTACCGGGGTGGGGGCAAATGAGCCGTTGGAGTCATTTTATCTTCAGAATCATTGATATTCAGTCCTACTGCCCATTTCCTGCAAGATTTTCCCTTCAAATTGGATTTTAACAGTTTTCCCCATTTCAAGGCATATGCGACCTACATGTAAGTTGATCTTGCCGTAAGATAGGTAAAGGTCGTCGTCACAGGGTCATGATTTATATTATACATTGTAGTACTTGTATACTTGAGCCATTCTTTGAAATCGGCTCACCGGTTCCGCAGAAGATTTTGAAGGTGTTGTAACCATATATGGACATGGCGGCCACCTTTGTCATGTGACCTGGATTTTTTATATACCAAATGGTCCTACTTCCTATAGATGCTTCATATAAAATTTGACGAGTTCTTTGACGAGTTAGAGTTTTACCACGAGGACCGAACAATTCACCGAATTGTACGAACCACTGCAGAAGCTGAGGGTGAGGTTGGGATCCTGTAAAACTAGTTTAAGCTCGCCAGTTGATCGTTCCAGTGCAACACTTCCGTTGTGGTTCTTAGTTTTATGTCTTGAGTTTGAATTTTGTGCTTTTAGCACCTTAAGTACGTTTTCATATTTTAAGATAAGTTTGGGTAACTGAGTGGCTGCCTTTTTGGAAAAAAGCTGTTCACTAGGCTTACGATATGTTTTCTTAGTATGGGTAACTGATTGTTAATTTTGTTTCTCTCATCTCTTTTTTTTTTTTTTTTTTTTTTGAGTCTCTTTCTGATTGGTTCATTTCCTGATCATTGTCTACTAATAGCGTTTATATAAAATTTGGCTTTGATTGGTCAAGTGGTTTCGGAGAGAACTTTGTAAATGTGGACAGACGAACGGACGGACGCCGGCTCGAGTACCATCCTATAAGCTCCCCATGAGCCTTCGGCTCAGGTGAGCTAATATGATGGATGACGACGGACGGACGACTGATTGGTAGATCGAATGTTGGGTATTTGCCTATTCTATACGCTCAACGTGTGAGCCGGACGGCTCATTTGAGCTAGAAACAAAGTTTAAAACGTGAAAATACCTTGAAATAACAGCGCACTAAAGTCTGGATGACAAACGGCTGCCCATACCATTAAATGCATTTTTGTTCTCATAAAGTTCTTAGATGATAAAAGCATTGTATTAGGTTCAAAAGTAGTGTAATATTATACGCGTTCTCACATAGCGAGTGTGCATGAAAGATAATTATTATAGTCACATCAACGGCGTTCCATACAAAATGCACTGTTTCATCGAAATGCAATTCGCAGCGTATTTCTATACAGTGGTTCCATATAAAGCAGTTTTCAGGCTACCAATATACAAAAATTCAGCCATATCAGAGTCGGGTGCAATTTTTTTGTCATTTTGCAAGATACGCGATTTCGGTTCCCCAACTAGTAATCGTTGACAATTTAACGACTTATGTCAGCTATAAACAGTTGTCGTTGAAAGCTCAACCGGTTCTGTCTATCATGTACAAAAACCTTCGAGTTTATCTCATACTATACTCATCAAAAGAAGTTTTGCACCAGTTAATATTTTTCTCATTTTAAAATAATGTTAAGTATAAATCTTTTTCAAATAAACTTTTAAAACTTAATACCATGTAGGCAAAGGGCCAACTCAAAAAAGAGCCCTATTTCAGATTCTTTTTCAACCCATCTGGTAGAAAAATCCCAGTGGTACAGTGGGTTAGTATAGTCCATAAGAGGCACTTTAAGCATGGATGCCAGATCTGAAAGTGGTGCAGATTTTTTTTACGAGCTAACAAACACACCAACACTATATTCGCTAACGTAACTCTGATAAATGGGGGTGCCCCTACAAAATCAGTCATAACTCAGCTGCCACTTAACCTAGAGCATTGAAATATATATTAAATTACAGCTAAAACATTGGCCTAACTTCCTAGGGTAACATATGCAAAACATTTAATTTGCATGTTCATTATGCCCCCAACTTTGAAAAAGTTGGAAAGGCATATTGCTTTCGGCTTGTCTGTCTGTCTGTCTGTCTGTCTGTGAGTGGGTGCGTCTGTTAGTCACTTTTTTGAAACTTATAAATGGTACAAGCTAGGGATTTGAAATTTTATATGTGTATTCCTCATGAAAAAAATAGTTGACCCGTATTTTTTCATGTCGGAGTTATGCCCCTTTTCTGAGTTATGTCCCTTTGAAATTGAAATTTGAAAATCTTGTGTGCATGATACCTCAAAAACTTTTTGAGCTAGAGCCTTCATATTTGGTGTACATGTGGGACTGAAGAGTAGATGACCTGATTAACTTTTGTGAACTTTATCTCAAATTTTGACCAAAATACGGAATTTTGAAATTTTGATTGATTTTACCATTTTTCGGTGAAATTTGAAACTTTACAACGGTGAATGCTAGGGATTTGAAATTTCATATACAGATTCCTCATGAAAAAAAAAAGTTGACCCGTATGTTTTTTTCATGTCCGAGTTATGCCCCTTTTTGGAGTTATGTCCCTTTGAAAACAAAAGTTGAAAATCTTGTGTGCAAGATATCTCAAAAACTATTTGAGCTACAGCCTTTATATTTAGTATACTGGTTTGGGCTGGAGAGTAGATGACCTGATTAATTTTTGCCTCAAATTATGACAAAATTACAGAATTTTGACTGATTTTTTTTTTTTCAATTTTAAGTGTAATTTGAAACTTTTGAATGGTGAATGCTAGGGTTTTGAAATTTCATATACAGATTCTTAATGAAAAAATAGTTAACCCATATTTTTCTATGTCCCAGTTATGCCCCCTTTTGGAGTTAAGTCAATTTGAAAGCAAAATTTGAAAATTTTGTGTGCAAGACATCTCAAAAAGTATTTGAGCTAGAGCCTTTATATTTGGTATACTGATTGGGGCTGAGAAAAAAATCACATGATTAACTTTTGAAGACTTGCTATCAAATTTTGACATAATTACGGATTTTGAAATAGGGGGAAAGCATACAGTTGGGGGCATAGTGTTTTACAAACACACATTTCTAGTTAATATTAATTTTAATCATCATAAAAAGTTAAAAATCATAAAACAGATATTAAAACGTGGAGAAAACAATAAAACACCACAAGTAAACTAATTTCAGCCTCTTACCATTATTGTGGCATATTTATATCACATAATTAATGGAATTGACATATAAACATCACCTCATTTGCATATCTATGAATATTAATGACAAGTTTAAACAATATGCAAAAGTTTTAAGTAGGAGAAACAAATGATATATGCTGGTATATCGCTACATATATGTAGCTTTGGTGTATGCTAGACTTCTAAATTTGATCTCATATATGAGACTACACATGATTGTAGCTCTATCATTCACTGACATGTTTTGCAAATAATCTAATTTGCATATTCATGAAGATTAAATGCATTAAGCATTACAGAAAAGTCATTAAACCGGTAAATAGCTACAAAAGGTCCAAACCATCATTGTTTGGCATGGTGTTTTTCCACTATTGATACCACTTGGCATATGCTCTAGTATCATGAACATATATGACAGTTATCTTATTTGCACATTCATGAATATTCATGAATAAAAACCTTAAAAGTTGGCAAAAAAGCATGGAAAATGTAAGGTGGTATTGGGCTGGTAAGCAACATTATAATCCTTAAAACGATATCAAGGAAACAATAATGTAAATTGTTTTGTATCAGGAACATATATGACAATAATCTTATTTGCATATTCATGAATATTAGTAAATACTTAAGAAAATGGTGAAAAATCATGACATATGTAAGGCGTTAAACCTCTTTTATGGGCTGTTAACTGATATACAGTTTTAGAAGCGCTTATAGAAAACGAGTGTGACAATTATAATCAGAGCCGGATAAATGACATTTATGACGAATTTTGTTCCGTGGTTAAAAATGAAATGCAGGCAAAACTTCCTCACAAAGACATCTCGATTAAATTAGGACAAAGTAATAAGCGTAGGCGACTACAAAAACCTTGGTGGAATGATGAGTGGCAGATTCTGTGGAATAATATGCTTAAATGTAAAAACCGTCAAAAACAGCAACTTAAGCATATCTTTGTTCAAAAGCGAAAATTATTTGATAAACTTGTACAACGACGAAAACGTACATACTGGTTCGAAATGCAGAACGAAATATTATATAATGCCTCAAATAATCAAAATGAATTTTCGAAATCGATCGGCAGGGTAGGGATTAGAGATAATAGACGTAACGAAATTCCCATGAAAATCGTAGATCAAAATGGCAGTGTAATAACAGATAGCAACACTGTTTTCGACAAATGGAGATCTGACTTTTGTGATCTTTTAAATCCAAACGACGATGAAGAACCTGATTTCGACCGTATTGACGTTATGCAGAACGCAGATTATATTACTGATGAACACTCCTTAGATCGCGGTTTTTCATTGTTGGATGTCCAGAAAGTTGTTTGTAATCTTAAAAATAAACGCGCGACTGGGTTTGACGAAATTCCGGGAGAGGTCCTCAAAAATGGCAGCGTTATATCATTTTTACACAAATTATGCAATTTATGTTATGAGACTGGCAAAATCCCGGAAATATGGTATAAGTCTGTTATATCACCGTGATCAAGTGATCCTCGTGATCCACTTTCTTATCGAGGTATTGCAATCACACCAGTTGTCTATAAAGTATATTGTAGTCTTCTTAACGACAGAATTAAGACCTGGTCTGAGGATAACAAGCTAATATTTGAGGGGCAAAATGGATTTAGAAAAGGACGAAGCACAATTGATCATATAAGTTCTCTTACACAAATAATAGAAACAAGGAAAAAGTTAAAATTATCTACCTTCTGTGCCTTCATCGATTTTAAAAAAGCATACGATTCTATAAACAGGGAAATTTTATGGTACAAACTAGAAAACCTCGGACTGAACAATAAAATGTTAACTGCCGTCAAGTCTATTTATAACAACGTGCTATACTCTGTAAAATTGAATGGCTTTTTGACAGACTGGTTCCATGTTAAAAGTGGTTTAAAACAGGGCTGCCCACTATCACCCGTACTTTTTAATCTGTATATAAATGATCTAGCCTTAAAACTAAATGCTTTGGGTAAAGGTGTTAAGTTAGATGATGAGATAGTTTCCATACTACTATATGCTGATGATGTTGTTCTCTTAGCTGAAAATGAGGCTGATTTGAAAGCAATGCTTAATGCTTTGGGCGATTGGTGTTATACTAATAAGTTGTCTATCAACACAACTAAATCAAATATTGTTCACTTCCGCAATCCCTCTGTAAATAAATCCAACTTCGTCTTCAAAGTCAACGACGTAACAGTCGAATACGCTTCAAACTATAAATACTTAGGTTTAGTACTCTCCGAGCATCTTGATTATGCACTAACTGCCAAAATCGTCGCGCAGTCTGCGAACAGGAACCTTGGATTACTAATTGCGAAAGCGAAAGCTTTTGGTGGTATTCAGTACGATGCATTTACTAAGTTATACGAATCAATGGTTTTTCCTGTTATCTCGTACGGTGCTTCCATTTGGGGCACACAGTCCTTTAAATGCATTCATGCCGTTCAGAACAGAGCAGCGAGATACTTTCTTAATGTTGGAAGATATACCCCAAACGCAGCAGTAACTGGGGATATTGGTTGGACGCCAGTTACAACAAAATGTTGGAAATCAGTTCTAAGATTTTGGTGCCGGAGTGTAAAAATGGAAAATAATAGACTAAACAAAAAGGTTTTCTGTTGGTCCAATCATAAGTCTGGAAATAGATGCAAAAACTGGAATTTCAGAATATGTAAACTGCTATCAGATTTTGACTCCGAGGAGTTTTGTGATATAGCTGCAGATATTAATGTAAAATATATGTTAGATACAATTTTACCAAGAATTACACAACAGTTCATCGACCAATGGCAAATTGATGTAAATAGAGATGAATCGCGTACAGGAAATGGCGGGAATAAACTTAGAACCTACAAAACCTTTAAACAGACCTTTCAAGTCGAGACTTATTGCAAAACTGTCTTTAATCGTAGTCATCGTAGCGCCCTTGCGAAATTCAGAAGTTGTACGGCCCCCATTGCCTTAGAAACAGGTCGTTACAATGGTTCGTCTTTAAGCGATAGGAAGTGTTTTCACTGCTGCAATACCGTTGAAGATGAAATGCATGTTATATTGAAATGTCCAATATACGAATCATTGAGAAATAATCTAATTGATGAAATTAGGAATTTATCTATTGATTTTGATGGTTTCTCTGATACAGATAAACTTTCCTTCATTCTGTCGAATCCTTTAGTAGCAAAGGCGAGTGCCAAAACCTGTCACTTAATTTTAGAAAGAAGACGCACACTTCTGTATATATTATTTTGTATATATTACTGGTAATAACACAAGTATTGTAATCGTAATTAAGTGTTAATACACAATGGATTGTGTGTCATGCATCGCACGCGCTCGTGTGTCCGTATCTCTGCACAAGTATACGTTTTCTTGTCATTTCTTAAACTACAGACGGGGTGTGTGTTGGGAACGACCTTCGTAGGACCACCCCCTATAAGACTGTTTCTCGACGCACTCCTTTTGCTCTGTGGTTTTATAGCTTCTTATACAAGAATTGCTGGGTTTAGGGCCCCGTGTGTGGGCGGTGTTTTGCTATTGTTTTGCTTTCATTTTTACTGTACCATATTATGTACGCTACATTTATATGTATAGATACCCTGTAAAGTACAATTTTAACCTTACGTGTCATGTTGTGATGTCACCGCTAAATTAATATTTTTTCACAGTAAACTGTATATCTATGTAAATAAAACGAAATCTTAAAGGTTCTGTGTGCATTGCTGGTGGTTCTTGCACCAACTGTGCACTCGGTTGCTGTGAACTATGACCTTGCGTTAGCCACATGACGCTAGAAGCACCTTAGTAGGCATTTTCTGTTAAGAAAGGCCAATTTATTTTGGTTTCCTTTTCTTTGTACAGTTTAGTACCTTATGTACATAAATATTGATATTGCAAGATTTGATTAGATTCGTAGCTAAGCTACGAATATGTCCTTGTCGGAACATTTTCGAGGCAGAGCGCTTGCTGTCTGGACACCGGTTTCCGCCACATGCGCTCTGCCTCTTGTACATTCTGGTGTATATAGGTTATGTTAATACGTTTGAAGTATCCTGCTACTTGTTGAAATAGTGTTCATCTGTTATATATGTATATATGTATGTATAATGTTTAGATATTTGCCAACGATAGTCTCTTGTAATTCTATATAGAATGGGTTGATATATTTCATAGTGTTTTATGTTTATAATTGTATGTATATTGTATATCAACATGAGACTCAAATAAACTATTGAATTGAATTGAATTGAAATACAGTTCTCAAAATGTTATCAAGTAAATTGGAATGTAATTTACTATTGTAGTGTAGGCTGATATTTCAAGAATCTGGTATGTGTTTCTATATATTTTGGAAAATTGTTGAAATTGGAAAGGTATGGACAAATGTTGATGGTATTCTTAGAAAGTAATAGGAAGGTCAGCAAATAGTGCTAAAGATGATATCAAATGATAGCTAGGATTATTTGCTATAGAGCTTTTATCTGACATATGACTCATTTAGTTTAAATGTTCATTAATATTAATGAAAAGTCAGTATGTTTGAGTAAATCGGATGAAAAAAGTGTGGCCTATCTACCAAAACACTTGTTTCGTTGTTGCCAATAGCCCTAGTGGTATCAAATGATTGATATACAGATTGTATTGTTGTATGTTTTATGAAAGATAAATCAAGGTTGTATGCCCAAAAATCACTTTCATTTTGCTTGTTTGTAGCTACAGAGCTTAAAAATGTTATAAAATGATTGCCAGGACATGGCACTACTATCGCATGATGACGGTTTGATATACAAATCATACATGCTTGAGTTTCATGAATATAAAGGAAGACTTTAAAAATGTAGGGAATAATAAACAGATGAAACGTAAGGAGAAATACCAACAATGTCTTTGAATCAAGTCTGCCAACTCGTATCCTAAATGTATAGCTGACCTCATGTAAATCATACTATGTCATGGCAGCCATTTGATGTATTTTTCAGCACTCTAGAACTATATGTAGCGAAGACTGACGTGATTTTGTGGGCGTAGCCACTTTATATTTTCTGACATTTCCCCAATTTTTCGAAAGTTTAATATAAATACTCTGCAACTTAAAACTCATATGATAAGAAATTTGACAGCTTTACAATAATAAGTTGTCCTAACCATTTTTGACACCATTTGCTGCACTTTGGGGCTATTTGAAGCTGAGATATAGTTGTTTTGAATGTATATCTCCCTCAAATTTCTACCAGTTTTCTAAATTTGCAAAATTTTCTCTTTATATTTATGAAACAAAGCATCAGATTATTTATCCATCAGAACACTGCATCGCCTTAGAACATTGTCCAAGTAATTATGTGATTCCACTTCAAGCAATCTAGACCCATTCCTAGCCAAGATGCAAGTGGTTTTGTAGGTGCATTTTCATATTGTTGAGTAATTTTTTGCACTGATATCGAATGTTTTCAATAAGATTCGAATATTAAAATCCTTTCATTTATAAATCAGACCACAAGTCTAAAGTTCAATGTCTTAGCAATCATTTTATACAAATTTCAGCGATCTAAGGCAGTTTGCTGCAAAGATTTAGGTCATTTTCTTGGTAGATAACGCCATTTTGTCCGTCATTTTCAAACAACATCTACAATTTTCATTAATATTTATGAAAACAAAATTGAATAAATTAAATTTTACACTGGTAAATTGGTATTTATTTAATACCATTGCCAGCACTCTATGACAATTCGCATCTGAGATGCAAGTGATTTTGTAGGTTCGTCCCAATATTTTTGGCACAATTTTTCGCTGATATTGGAAGTTTTCATTTACATTCATGGGATTAAAAATTGAATCATGTATACATCAAACCATTTGGGCTATGATGCAGTCTTAGCAACCATCTTATACCAATTTCAGCATTCTGTTGCAATATGTTGCTTAGATAATGCCATTTTTCTATGTACGGTATAATGTTCGATTTATCTGTCAATTTCCTACATAACTTACATTTTTCATTAATATTTATGAAAACTAAAATCATACAAATCGTCAGTATATATAAGAGTACATGATTATATTTAAATCTATTATACTGGCATTTAATTGATACTTTTTCGCATATTTTGGTCAATTTGCAACCCAGATACAGTGATAAAATAGGTACATTACCTTAGAGTTTCATGATTTTTCTCTAAATTCTTTAGATTGTTTTATTAATATTCATGAATATACAAATTAGATATTGTCAAAAAGAGTCATAGTGTTCAGTAGAAAGTTTGTTAAATGGTATTTGTACATTAATCAATTTTGCACAATGGTTTAGGCCTTTATTTTAGTGGGTGGGGTAACAAAATGGCGTCTGAAAAAAATCTGCACCACTTTTGTTTCTGGCATCCACCCTTATTTAATTCTATATAGTTATACTTTTGCCTGGCACCAAAGAAATTTTTCTACAAGATGGGTTGAAAAGATTTTTACTCCAGCTCGCCAGCCCTCTGACTAATGTTAAAGGCCTGGACTTCGTGAATAACAAATCATTTTTTTTTCTTAAAACGATTAAGTAAAAATGTGCAAAAATGCATGTTTTTGAAAACACCAAAATTTGGGATGCAGCAAAAAGCCCACATCTTTTTAGCTGGGCTTCCAAACCTGAATTTGTTTCACATCCTCACTCAAGATACCGAAAGCAATCATTTAAAGCAAAAGCCTAAAAACTGAATTTTTTGGACAAAAACACTATTTTGACCAAAAATAACGATTTTTGAGATTTTGTTTAAATTCTTGATAAAGCTTAGTAACTCATCTCTCCAATAAAATGTGTTGTTTTTTTTTTTCTTCAAACACAGCATGCAACACCCCTTAATGATTAAATGGAGGTACTGCTTTTCAACCCATCCAAATTCCGACTTTTTAAAAAGCTGCATATCAAAAACATACTCATGCAGCATCTTTGATATGAGATCGCCTTTAACAGAAAGAAAACAAGCGGCAGGTTTTTGGTAGTGATCAAAAATTGAAATGAATTTTGATTTTACTCATTTTCTTTATGATTTTTTCTCAAAAATTGCAATTTTGTCAAAAAATGCTTTTTTACCAAAATTTTGAGATTTTTAAAATTGCTTTTAGGCTTAATCATTAGCTTTGGGGCTTTTGTGTGTAATAGTCTATGTCAAATGGGAATCTCGTGCGATTTTTTTGACGATTTATGACGACCTATATTAAACTTACCTATGGGGTATATGTATAACATTAAACCTGTTCGTCGCACTTACATCCGCGTGAGAGTCGATTTATGACGACATCATAAACCAACTTGGGACACCAACTTCGGTTCGGTTCGGCGACACGGACATAGAATTTTGAAAGAGAAGTTTTTTTCTATTATTTTTCGAATTTCCCATTGTTTCTGTTCGTAAAACTTCCCGACTTTAGGTCAAGAAGTTTGGGACCTGCAATTTCTCATTGTTGGTCGCTGTTTTCCCCCAAATTAAGAGTCTAAGCATCGATTTTCTTAGTTGTGCGATTCGCGCCAAAACGATTCGTACTTGAAAATTTCTTTTCTTGAAACTTTTTGGCCTGAGAGCTGACAAGCTTTTGGACCAGAATTTGTTCAAGCTTCATTGACAGTGACATTGAACGGCTCTAGCAGGGCTGCAACGATCTGTCATAAAAGTTAAAGAATCTGAATAGTTTTTCTGGTTTGACCTTCCCCCACCCACTTTTTTCATATAGTGATTGAAGGTCTTTTTGTTTAATCATTTGAATTGGAACTCATGGCTTCAGGTTTTGTCGGTCCAACTGTGGAGCGGTTGACTTGTCGGGTTGGAAAAGAGCTGGTATGTTGTTTCCATACACCGAAGTCTTGTCCGCTGCTCCTCAGGTTGGCTTTGTTGTTGGTTTTCGGGCTCTGTGTTTGGAAGTGGACAACATCAGGAGATATTTTGGATGGAAACCAGGACTGTAGTATAGGATTTGGAAATTCAGTTGGTAGAATTGCTCAGAGTTTGGCCTTTACAAGGAAAATTGGTAACCGAAGAGGCTCCGAAGGATTACGCAGTTTCAATCCTTCACAGGGAACAAACTTGTTGATTCTTATTATTTTGGCTGGAGATATCGAAATGAACCCAGGCCCCAGGTTCCAGTGCCGCACGTGCAAGAAGTATTGCAAGGCGGCCGAGAAAGCAGTTAAATGTGAAGATTGCGAGAAACGCTTCCATGCGTCTTGTGTAAATCTTGGTCCCGTTGAGTTACAAAAGATTGAGTCAGATAATGATTCTTGGTATTGTTCAAACTGCAAAGCTGAGTGCAGCCTATGCAATGGTGCTGTTTTGAATTCCCATAAGGCTGTCCAGTGTGACAAATGTGAAATGTGGGTGCACAATAGCTGTTCTTTTATGTCAGACTCAGAGTATGAAACAATGCAAAACTCAACTTGTACATGGATTTGCCCAAAATGTGACTTTTTCAATTTCTCAGACTCTTTTTTCAATGAACAGTTTAACTTGGAAAGTGAAAATAGGTTTGACCTACTTGCAAAAGGTCATGAAACCAAGTCCACTGAAACCTTGACTAGCAAAAACAGTTTTATTAGTGGTCTGAAATTTTCCAGTATCAACATAAACAGTATAAGAGGCAAAAAACTTGAGTTGTTGGCCTTCATTGATTTTCATCAATCTCAGGTTTTGGCGATTCAGGAGACAAAAATTGACAATTCCATATTAACGTCTGAATTATTTCCGGAATCTTTTCCATACAGCGTGTACAGAAAGGATAGAACCTTAAATGGTGGTGGTGTTATGCTTCTTGTGCACAAGGACATCCCACACATGCCCCTCACAGAATTGGACAATGACTCAGAGTCAGTTTGGGTCAAACTTTTTGTAAATAAGAAAACTCACTTTGTGGCTAGCTGGTATCGACCACCTGTCGATGGTCATTTACCAGTATCGGACAATGGAAATGACTTATTGAATTCCCTGGAAAAGTTTGACAATTTATTTAGAGAACAGCTTGACAAAATCAAAAATATTAATAAAGGCAACAAACCCCCCTTAATTCACGTTTTAGGTGATTTCAACTTTAGAGATATTGTATGGCCGGACAGACTCAGCAAATCTGGGTCATCATTGAGTCAGACGGAGGGTCAGATTTTGATAGATATCATGAATGCCCACGGTTTGGAACAATTAGTCAATTTCCTCACCAGAGAAAGAAATAATTTGGACTTAATTTTGACCTCTCTTCCTGGTCAGTTTGCAGACATTCATTCCCCGGATAAGCTCAGTGATCATGACATTGTTTCTGGCACTTTGAAAATTGCAATCCCCCCAATAAAGAAACCTAGGAGAAAAGTGTATCGTTATCAGAAAGGTGATTATGAATCTATGAGAGCAGAAACACTTAAATTTACAAAGGAAAGATACTTCAACGGTTACTCAGATACTCGGTCGGTCCAGGAAAATTTCAATCTCATTACATCGTTTATTCAGGAATCGGCAGATAAACATATCCCCTCAAAAACTAGTCACTCAGTTTCCTCTGTCCCTTGGATAACACCTGAAATAAGGAGGAAGATTCACAGAAAAAAATGCAACTTATGCAAAAGCTAAAAAGACTGGTAGTGCAAAATTTAGATCTAAATTTGAATCTTTACGGAAAGAGATCAAAGCTGATATCAGGAAGCAGCATGATCTTTACGTGAACAACTTGGTAGGAGATGTTAAGGCTAATCCTAGAGATTTTTACAGGTACATAAACAGTCAGAAAAAAGATACCCAAGGTATTCCCCCGTTGAAAAAGAGAAATGGAAGTGGAATTGCACAATCCGAATTTGAGAAGGCGGAAGAATTTAATGGTCAGTTCTCGGATGTTTTCACTATAAAAAGTGAATACAAACAGGTCCCTCTTATGGATAGATCTGCCCCATTCATGCATGATATTGTGGTCACAAAGGAAGGGGTGACCAAACTTCTCAAAGGTCTAAACCCGTCTAAAGCCTTAGGGCCTGATGAGCTTCATCCTAGAGTCCTAAAGGAACTGGCTGTGGAATTAGGGCCGGTATTCGCCCATCTCTTCCAGCAGTCAATTGATACAGGTGAAATTCCTAAAGAATGGTCTCTTGCTAATATTTGCCCCCTGTTTAAGAAGGGCGACAGGTCACTTGCCCGCAATTATCGCCCTGTTTCTTTGACATGCATTCCTTGTAAGCTTCTTGAACATATTGTATGCTCAAATATTATGGCCCATCTTGATGAACATAAACTCTTGTCGGACAGGCAACACGCATTTAGGAAATGGCATAGCTGTGAAACTCAGCTGACTACAGTGATAAATGACTGGGCCAAAATCTTAGACAAAAAAGGCCAGGTCGACACTTTTATACTCGATTTTGAAAAGGCTTTTGATACTCCTCCCCATGAACTCCTTAAAAGCAAATTGTTTAGCTATGGAATAGGTGGAACAACACTGAATTGGATAAATGCTTTCCTTTGTTTCCGACAACAAAGGGTAGTGGTTAATGGTATTAAATCGGATTGGGCTCCAGTTGTGTCGGGTGTCCCTCAGGGCACCGTTCCCGGCCCCTTGCTGTTTTCCTTGTATATAAATGACATCTCAGCAGACATTGAGTCTGAAATAAGACTCTTTGCTGATGATTGTGTTTGCTATCGTGAAATCAAGAATGAAGAGGATACATTGAAACTTCAGAGAGACATTGATCGATTAGGCAGTTGGGCTAGGAAATGGGGAATGAGATTTCAACCCGTCAAATGCAACATGATGCAGCTGACAAATAAACGGTCTAGTAAGATACAGGCTAACTACACCCTTGAGGGCACTGTACTGGAAAACGTTGAAAGCATAAAATACCTGGGTGTAACTATCACAAATGATTTGAAATGGAATACTCATATTTCCAATGTCTGTACAAAGGCTAACAGAACTCTCGGATTCTTAAGGGGAAATTTGTATTCTTGTCCCCCAGATGTGAAAGAAGCAGCTTATAAAGGACTGGTGCGGCCGGTCTTGGAATATGGAAGCTCAGTTTGGGACCCTCACACTCATGGCCTCCAGGAAGAACTGGAAAAGGAACAAAATCGTGCGGCAAGGTTTGTGACGGGAAATTATGATTTTGAAACTGGGAGCATGACTGGCATTTTAGGTCAACTGAAATGGGAATCTCTTAAGAAAAGGAGGAAGGATAGTAGACTTATATTGCTATACAAAGGTCTAAAGGGTAAAGCCAGAATACCCACAGATGACCTTATCCTAAAGAATAGGCGTTGTAGAAATCAACACTCTTTGGCTTTTCAGATACCTTCAGCTAGCAAAGAAGCGTACAAAAGTAGTTTCTTTCCACAGACTATCAGGGACTGGAATGACCTCCCTGATTCACTTATCTCCTCTGCTGAAATGTCTGATGACTGTGTGTCCAAGTTCGCTACACTCGTGCGTTCAAGGGACTAATTTCTCCCCCATCCGAACCCCCTGGTGAAATAATGTCATTTGGCGTGTCACCAGTAAACTATTCAGATTCAGATTCAGATCAAAATGG
This sequence comes from Rugalucina vietnamica, assembly GCA_964017185.1. Lineage (NCBI taxonomy): Eukaryota > Metazoa > Mollusca > Bivalvia > Lucinida > Lucinidae > Rugalucina > Rugalucina vietnamica. The sequence continues at coordinate 48,050,398 of OZ024870.1, forward strand.
CGGCTATCTGCCTATAGATGAATTATTCGTATTTTCATCAAAATCAATTGAAAACATCGCATTACAACTTATTTTGCAAAGAAAATGTATGAAATGAATCTGATTATATCCACGATAGACGAATTAAGTCGATGGGTCAACGGATATTGCTTTATTCGGTCGTCCGTCCGTTCGTGCATACGTTGGATATACGTTTTTTCTTCTAAAACCCAGGTACACCGGGAGCTAATTTGACCTACCTTGCACGCCCGAGGACAATTTTTCATGGGTGCCAAATCATTTATTGGAACCACAGAAATGCAAAGAATTTTTGTCCTCAAAGATTTACTCAATTACACTATGAAAAATTGCCTGGTTTCCATGGCAACCGTTAACGTGATTCGTAAGCATGGGGGTGTACATTGATCATATCTTCACTGTTACTTATCGTATTCTACTGAACATGGTCTCATTTTAAAACATAGACATATTTTTGTCTTTCGATGGTAAGTAATGCAAATTCTCTTATTTGCATAATTATCAGTTGTCATGAAAAATGGCAAATCAATCTTTAAAATTCCGTAAAAGTGATTTAATATCTAACATTTTAATATTTAGTATCAAGGTTAAATCTTTAGATTCATGCATCATTATCAGAACAATTATAGTATTCAAGAGCCTTTTATTGGTGAGATATACGTATTTTTGTAAGTACATCCTATTCTTTAGAATCGCATGAGGGGCGGTGTGGAAACAATGTAATTTTACATCATATAAATGTTGTTGTTTTTTCATTGCTAAGTAAAATATTTTATGGCATAAAGGTGGTGTCCTGACAACACTGACAGTCTTGAGAATTTGTCCCTGGGATGCAAGATAGATTAGCTCTTATAACCTATGATCCAATACCTTACAATGGATATAGTTTTTTCCTCTTTTGTCCTCACTCTTTGACAGTTTTATTAATATTCATGAATATGCAATGAGAGAATTTTCATATAGGACCAGGTCATCAACAAATTCGTTATTTGATATTACTGGCTCAATAACAAAGTGTCACAACGACAGCTTGGGCCTGAAATTAGTTCATTTATGGATTTTTAAAGTTTTTTCTGCCATTTTCCATGTTTTCATGAAAATTAATGAATTATATAATTTGCATTACTTACCATAGGAAAATGGTTATGTCTAAGCTTTCAAATGAGACCATTTTCAATAGTCTAGGATAAGTAATAGTGGATACATGGTCAATTTTGTATGTACACCCCACGTTAACGGTTGCCATAGAAACCGTGCCATATTCTCATAGCGTAACTGGGTTTATCTTTGGAACAAAATATTTGCATTTCTAGGGTCCCAATAAATGATATGACACCCATGAAAAATTGTCTTGGGGATGCAAGGTAGGTAAAATTAGCTACCGGTGTACTATGCATAGTTTAGCGCTTTGTATGGAGACTTTGTCGTAACGTGGCTCATATTTTCAGTGCTTTTCTCCTTGTGAAAGATATTTTGTGCTAAAATAACTTTTATAAATACAAATGGTAAAATTCACCCATTTAAAATCAGTGAGAAGCTCGAAATTAAATTTTATCTATCAAGCATAGTATGAAAATGGTTGTTCAAAACACATATTATGAGTGCGCTGGTCGCCATTTTAATGACGTCATAGTTCAGCCCATACGCGGGTCTCAGGGCGACGAACTGGTTTAAATTGTTGCATATGCCCCAAAGTTTAATTTAAGGTAGGTCGTCATAAATCGTCACGAAATTCCCACGGGACGACTTTTTTGGCCCATTCGACATTGACTATAAATAGGGAAACAAAAATGTGTTCTTAACTCTGTGTCATTTTTGGTGGAATTTCTAACCGGCGTCAAGTTGGATGAAAATTTCATCCGGTGAAAATTTCATCTAGCAGAAGAAAAAAAAAGTTGGATGAAAATTTCATCTGGACCTGCCCAGTAAAAGTGGTTCATGTCAAAACAACTCCTGTTCCCGTACTAGCTCTTGTTTAGGCAAGCAGCTTATACTGCAATATAGATACATGTTGTATGAAGGTTTGTGGTAAGTCTCAGTAGTCAGGGCGCCAAAAGTCAGAGGGGGGGGGGGGGGGGTCAAAAATGCTTCTTTCCATATTTCTTGAGATTCTGTTCCGAATCCAGCTCTTGTGCCAGCAAGCCGCTTATACTGCGATATAGATAAATGTTATATGAAGGTTTGTGGCAAGTTTCATCAGGATTGAAAGAGGATCCGAAGGGTAGTCAGGGCGCCAAAAGTCAGAGGGGGTGTCTAAAATGCGGTTTTTTATATTCCTCGGTCTCCTGCTCCCAAACCAGCTCTTGTGCCAGCAAGCCGCTTATGCTTGAATATAGATATATGTCCTATGAAGTTTTGTGTCAAGTCTCATCAGGATTGAAAGAGGATGAGATGGGTAGCCAGGGCCCCAAATGTCATGGGGGGTGTCACAAAATCCATTTTCGATAGTTTTTGGTCTACTGCTCCCAAACTAGCTCTTGTGCCAGGAAGCCGATAGTGCTACGACATAGATGTATAGTATATACAAGTATGTGGCAAGTCTCATCAGGATTGAAAGAGGATGAGATGGGTAGCCAGGGCCCCAAATGTCATGGGGGTGTCAAAAAATTCCATTTTCGATAGTTTTCGGTCTCCTGCTCCCAAACTAGCTCTTGTGCCAGGAAGCCGCTAGTATTGCGACATAGATGTATAGTATATACAAGTATGTGGCAAGTCTCATCAGGATTGAAAGAGGATGAGATGGGTAGCCAGGGCCCCCAATGTCATGGGGGTGTCAAAAAATTCCATTTTCGATAGTTTTCGGTCTCCTGCTCCCAAACTAGCTCTTGTGCCAGGAAGCAGCTAGTACTACGACATAGATGTATAGTATATACAAGTATGTGGCAAGTCTCATCAGGATTGAAAGAGGATGAGATGGGTAGCCAGGGCCCCCAATGTCATGGGGGTGTCAAAAATTCCATTTTCGAGAGTTTTCGGTTTCCTGCTCCCAAACTAGCTCTTGTGCCAGGAAGCCGCTAGTACTACGACATAGATGTATAGTATATACAAGTATGTGGCAAGTCTCATCAGGATTGAAAGAGGATGAGATGGGTAGCCAGGGCCCCAAATGTCATGGGGGGTGTCAAAAAATTCCATTTTCGATAGTTTTCGGTCTCCTGCTCCAAAACTAGCTCTTGTGCCAGGAAGCCGCTAGTACTACGACATAGATGTATAGTATATACAAGTATGTGGCAAGTCTCATCAGGATTGAAAGAGGATGAGATGGGTAGCCAGGGCCCCCAATGTCATGGGGGTGTCAAAAAATTCCATTTTCAATAGTTTTCCGTCTCCTGCTCCCAAACTAGCTTTTGTGCCAGGAAGCCGCTAGTACTACGACATAGATGTATAGTATATACAAGTATGTGGCAAGTCTCATCAGGATTGAAAGAGGATGAGATGGGTAGCCAGGGCCCCCAATGTCATGGGGGTGTCAAAAAATTCTATTTTCGATAGTTTTCCGTCTCCTGCTCCCAAACTAGCTCTTGTGCCAGGAAGCCGCTAGTACTACGACATAGATGTATAGTATATACAAGTATGTGGCAAGTCTCATCAGGATTGAAAGAGGATGAGATGGGTAGCCAGGGCCCCCAATGTCATGGGGGGTGTCAAAAATTCCATTTTTGAGAGTTTTCGGTTTCCTGCTCCCAAACTAGCTCTTGTGCCAGGAAGCCGCTAGTACTACGACATAGATGTATAGTATACACAAGTATGTGGCAAGTCTCATCAGGATTGAAAGAGGATGAGATGGGTAGCCAGGGCCCCCAATGTCATGGGGGTGTCAAAAAATTCCATTTTCGATAGTTTTCGGTCTCCTGCTCCCAAACTAGCTCTTGTGCCAGGAAGCAGCTAGTACTACGACATAGATGTATAGTATATACAAGTATGTGGCAAGTCTCATCAGGATTGAAAGAGGATGAGATGGGTAGCCAGGGCCCCCAATGTCATGGGGGGTGTCAAAAATTCCATTTTCGAGAGTTTTCGGTTTCCTGCTCCCAAACTAGCTCTTGTGCCAGGAAGCCGCTAGTACTACGACATAGATGTATAGTATATACGTGGCAAGTCTCATCAGGATTGAAAGAGGATGAGATGGGTAGCCAGACCCCCCACTATGTCAGAGGGGGGTGCAAAAAAATATTTTCGATATTTCTCGGTATCTTGCTCCCAAACTAGCTCTTGTGCCAGAAAGCCGCTTATACTGCAATAAAGGTATATGATATATGAATGTATGTTTCAAGTCTCATTAGGATTGAAAGAGGATGAGGAGGGAAGCCAGGCCCCCAACGCCTCTAGGGTCATATTTTCCTGTACAGAATTGGCTATTTTCGACACTTCTAGGTCTACTGCTCCGAAACTAGCTCTTGTGCCAGGAAGCCGCTAGTACTGTGATAAATGTATATGTTATATACAAGTATGTGGCAAGTCTCATCAGGATTGAAAGAGGATGAGATGGGTAGCCCGGGCTCCCAATGTCATGGGGGTGTCAAAAATTCCATTTTCGAGAGTTTTTGGTTTCCTGCTCCCAAACTAGCTCTTGTGCCAGGAAGCCGCTAGTACTACGACATAGATGTATAGTATATACAAGTATGTGGCAAGTCTCATCAGGATTGAAAGAGGATGAGATGGGTAGCCAGGGCCCCAAATGTCATGGGGGGTGTCAAAAAATTCCATTTTCGAGAGTTTTCGGTCTCCTGCTCCCAAACTAGCTCTTGTGCCAGGAAGCCGCTAGTACTACGACATAGATGTATAGTATATACAAGTATGTGGCAAGTCTCATCACGATTGAAAGAGGATGAGATGGGTAGCCAGGGCCCCCAATGTCATGGGGGTGTCAAAAAATTCCATTTTCGATAGTTTTCGGTCTCCTGCTCCCAAACTAGCTCTTGTACCAGGAAGCCGCTAGTACTACGACATAGATGTATAGTAAATACAAGTATGTGGCAAGTCTCATTAGGATTGAAAGAGGATGAGATGGGTAGCCAGGGCCCCCAATGTCATGGGGGTGTCAAAAATTCCATTTTCGATAGTTTGCGGTCTCCTGCTCCCAAACTAAATCTTGTGCCAGGAAGCCGCTAGTACTACGACATAGATGTATAGTATATACAAGTATGTGGCAAGTCTCATCAGGATTGAAAGAGGATCAGATGGGTAGCCAGGGCCCCCAATGTCATGGGGGGTGTCAAAAAATTCCATTTTCGATAGTTTTCCGTCTCCTGCTCCCAAACTAGCTCTTGTGCCAGGAAGCCGCTAGTACTACGACATAGATGTATAGTATATACAAGTATGTGGCAAGTCTCATCAGGATTGAAAGAGGATGAGATGGGCAGCCAGGGCCCCCAATGTCATGGGGGGTGTCAAAAAATTCCATTTTCGATAGTTTTCGGTCTCCTGCTCCCAAACTAGCTCTTGTGCCAGGAAGCAGCTAGTACTACGACATAGATGTATAGTATATACAAGTATGTGGCAAGTCTCATTAGGATTGAAAGAGGATGAGATGGGTAGCCAGGGCCCCCAATGTCATGGGGGTGTCAAAAATTCCATTTTCGAGAGTTTTCGGTTTCCTGCTCCCAAACTAGCTCTTGTGCCAGAAAGCCGCTAGTACTACGACATAGATGTATAGTATATACAAGTATGTGGCAAGTCTCATCAGGATTGAAAGAGGATGAGATGAGTAGCCAGGGCCCCAAATGTCATGGGGGGTGTCAAAAAATTCCATTTTCGATAGTTTTCCGTCTCCTGCTCCCAAACTAGCTCTTGTGCCAGGAAGCCGCTAGTACTACGACATAGATGTATAGTATATACAAGTATGTGGCAAGTCTCATCAGGATTGAAAGAGGATGAGATGGGCAGCCAGGGCCCCCAATGTCATGGGGGTGTCAAAAAATTCCATTTTCGATAGTTTTCGGTCTCCTGCTCCCAAACTAGCTCTTGTGCCAGGAAGCAGCTAGTACTACGACATAGATGTATAGTATATACAAGTATGTGGCAAGTCTCATCAGGATTGAAAGAGGATGAGATGGGTAGCCAGGGCCCCCAATGTCATGGTGGTGTCAAAAATTCCATTTTCGAGAGTTTTCGGTTTCCTGCTCCCAAACTAGCTCTTGTGCCAGGAAGCCGCTAGTACCACGACATAGATGTATAGTATATACAAGTATGTGGCAAGTCTCATCAGGATTGAAAGAGGATGAGATGGGTAGCCAGGGCCCCAAATGTCATGGGGGGTGTCAAAAAATTCCATTTTCGATAGTTTTCGGTCTCCTGCTCCCAAACTAGCTCTTGTGCCAGGAAGCCGCTAGTACTACGACATAGATGTATAGTATATACAAGTATGTGGCAAGTCTCATCAGGATTGAAAGAGGATCAGATGGGTAGCCAGGGCCCCCCAATGTCATGGGGGGGGGGTGTCAAAAAATTCCATTTTCGATAGTTTTCCGTCTCCTGCTCCCAAACTAGCTCTTGTGCCAGGAAGCCGCTAGTACTACGACATAGATGTATATTATATACAAGTATGTGGCAAGTCTCATCAGGATTGAAAGAGGATGAGATGGGCAGCCAGGGCCCCCAATGTCATGGGGGGTGTCAAAAAATTCCATTTTCGAGAGTTTTCGGTCTCCTGCTCCCAAACTAGCTCTTGTGCCAGGAAGCCGCTAGTACTACGACATAGATGTATAGTATATACAAGTATGTGGCAAGTCTCATCAGGATTGAAAGAGGATGAGATGGGTAGCCAGACCCCCCACTATGTCAGAGGGGGGTGCAAAAAAAATATTTTCGATATTTCTCGGTATCTTGCTCCCAAACTAGCTCTTGTGCCAGAAAGCCGCTTATACTGCAATAAAGGTATATGATATATGAATGTATGTTTCAAGTCTCATTAGGATTGAAAGAGGATGAGGAGGGAAGCCAGGCCCCCCAACGCCTCTAGGGTCATATTTTCCTGTACAGAATTGGCTATTTTCGACACTTCTAGGTCTACTGCTCCGAAACTAGCTCTTGTGCCAGGAAGCCGCTAGTACTGTGATAAATGTATATGTTATATACAAGTATGTGGCAAGTCTCATCAGGATTGAAAGAGGATGAGATGGGTAGCCCGGGCTCCCAATGTCATGGGGGTGTCAAAAATTCCATTTTCGAGAGTTTTTGGTTTCCTGCTCCCAAACTAGCTCTTGTGCCAGGAAGCCGCTAGTACTACGACATAGATGTATAGTATATACAAGTATGTGGCAAGTCTCATCAGGATTGAAAGAGGATGAGATGGGTAGCCAGGGCCCCAAATGTCATGGGGGGTGTCAAAAAATTCCATTTTCGAGAGTTTTCGGTCTCCTGCTCCCAAACTATCTCTTGTGCCAGGAAGCCGCTAGTACTACGACATAGATGTATAGTATATACAAGTATGTGGCAAGTCTCATCACGATTGAAAGAGGATGAGATGGGTAGCCAGGGCCCCCAATGTCATGGGGGTGTCAAAAAATTCCATTTTCGATAGTTTTCGGTCTCCTGCTCCCAAACTAGCTCTTGTGCCAGGAAGCCGCTAGTACTACGACATAGATGTATAGTAAATACAAGTATGTGGCAAGTCTCATTAGGATTGAAAGAGGATGAGATGGGTAGCCAGGGCCCCCAATGTCATGGGGGTGTCAAAAATTCCATTTTCGATAGTTTGCGGTCTCCTGCTCCCAAACTAGCTCTTGTGCCAGGAAGCCGCTAGTACTACGACATAGATGTATAGTATATACAAGTATGTGGCAAGTCTCATCAGGATTGAAAGAGGATCAGATGGGTAGCCAGGGCCCCCAATGTCATGGGGGTGTCAAAAAATTCCATTTTCGATAGTTTTCCGTCTCCTGCTCCCAAACTAGCTCTTGTGCCAGGAAGCCGCTAGTACTACGACATAGATGTATAGTATATACAAGTATGTGGCAAGTCTCATCAGGATTGAAAGAGGATGAGATGGGCAGCCAGGGCCCCCAATGTCATGGGGGGTGTCAAAAAATTCCATTTTCGATAGTTTTCGGTCTCCTGCTCCCAAACTAGCTCTTGTGCCAGGAAGCAGCTAGTACTACGACATAGATGTATAGTATATACAAGTATGTGGCAAGTCTCATCAGGATTGAAAGAGGATGAGATGGGTAGCCAGGGCCCCCAATGTCATGGGGGTGTCAAAAATTCCATTTTCGAGAGTTTTCGGTTTCCTGCTCCCAAACTAGCTCTTGTGCCAGGAAGCCGCTAGTACCACGACATAGATGTATAGTATATCCAAGTATGTGGCAAGTCTCTTCAGGATTGAAAGAGGATGAGATGGGTAGCCAGGGCCCCAAATGTCATGGGGGGTGTCAAAAAATTCCATTTTCGATAGTTTTCGGTCTCCTGCTCCCAAACTAGCTCTTGTGCCAGGAAGCCGCTAGTACTACGACATAGATGTATAGTATATACAAGTATGTGGCAAGTCTCATCAGGATTGAAAGAGGATCAGATGGGTAGCCAGGGCCCCCAATGTCATGGGGGGGTGTCAAAAAATTCCATTTTCGATAGTTTTCCGTCTCCTGCTCCCAAACTAGCTCTTGTGCCAGGAAGCCGCTAGTACTACGACATAGATGTATATTATATACAAGTATGTGGCAAGTCTCATCAGGATTGAAAGAGGATGAGATGGGCAGCCAGGGCCCCCAATGTCATGGGGGGTGTCAAAAAATTCCATTTTCGATAGTTTTCGGTCTCCTGCTCCCAAACTAGCTCTTGTGCCAGGAAGCAGCTAGTACTACGACATAGATGTATAGTATATACAAGTATGTGGCAAGTCTCATCAGGATTGAAAGAGGATGAGATGGGTAGCCAGGGCCCCAAATGTCATGGGGGTGTCAAAAAATTCCATTTTCGATAGTTTTCGGTCTCCTGCTCCCAAACTAGCTCTTGTGCCAGGAAGCCGCTAGTACTACGACATAGATGTATAGTATATACAAGTATGTGGCAAGTCTCATCAGGATTGAAAGAGGATGAGATGGGTAGCCAGGGCCCCCAATGTCATGGGGGTGTCAAAAAATTCCATTTTCGATAGTTTTCGGTCTCCTGCTTCCAAACTAGCTCTTGTGCCAGGAAGCAGCTAGTACTACGACATAGATGTATAGTATATACAAGTATGTGGCAAGTCTCATCAGGATTGAAAGAGGATGAGATGGGTAGCCAGGGCCCCCAATGTCATGGGGGTGTCAAAAATTCCATTTTCGATAGTTTTCGGTTTCCTGCTCCCAAAGTAGCTCTTGTGCCAGGAAGCCGCTAGTACTACGACATAGATGTATAGTATATACAAGTATGTGGCAAGTCTCATCAGGATTGAAAGAGGATGAGATGGGTAGCCAGACCCCCCACTATGTCAGAGGGGTGTGCAAAAAAAATATTTTCGATATGTCTCGGTATCTTGCTCCCAAACTAGCTCTTGTGCCAGAAAGCCGCTTATACTGCAATAAAGGTATATGATATATGAATGTATGTGGCAAGTCTCATTAGGATTGAAAGAGGATGAGGAGGGAAGCCAGGCCCCCCAACGCCTCTAGGGTCATATTTTCCTGTACAGAATTGGCTATTTTCGACACTTCTAGGTCTACTGCTCCGAAACTAGCTCTTGTGCCAGGAAGCCGCTAGTACTGTGATAAATGTATATGTTATATACAAGTATGTGGCAAGTCTCATCAGGATTGAAAGAGGATGAGATGGGTAGCCCGGGCTACCAATGTCATGGGGGTGTCAAAAATTCCATTTTCGAGAGTTTTTGGTTTCCTGCTCCCAAACTAGCTCTTGTGCCAGGAAGCCGCTAGTACTACGACATAGATGTATAGCATATACAAGTATGTGGCAAGTTTCATCAGGATTGAAAGAGGATGAGATGGGTAGCCAGGGCCCCAAATGTCATGGGGGGTGTCAAAAAATTCCATTTTCGATAGTTTTCGGTCTCCTGCTCCCAAACTAGCTCTTGTGCCAGGAAGCCGCTAGTACTACGACATAGATGTATAGTATATACAAGCATGTGGCAAGTCTCATCAGGATTGAAAGAGGATGAGATGGGTAGCCAGGGCCCCCAATTTCATGGGGGTGTCAAAAAAATCCATTTTCGATAGTTTTCGGTCTCCTGCTCCCAAACTAGCTCTTGTGCCAGGAAGCCGCTAGTACTACGACATAGATGTATAGTAAATACAAGTATGTGGCAAGTCTCATCAGGATTGAAAGAGGATGAGATGGGTAGCCAGGGCCCCCAATGTCATGGGGGTGTCAAAAAATTCCATTTTCGATAGTTTTCGGTCTCCTGCTCCCAAACTAGCTCTTGTGCCAGGAAGCCGCTAGTACTACGACATAGATGTATAGTATATACAAGTATGTGGCAAGTCTCATAAGGATTGAAAGAGGATGAGATGGGTAGCCAGGGCCCCCAATGACATGGGGGTGTCAAAAAAATCCATTTTTGATAGTTTTCCGTCTCCTGCTCCCAAACTAGCTCTTGTGCCAGAAAGCCGCTAGTACTACGACAAAGATGTATAGTATATACAAGTATGTGGCAAGTCTCATCAGGATTGAAAGAGGATGAGATGGGTAGCCAGGGCCCCCAATGTCATGGGGGGTGTAAAAAATTCCATTTTCGAGAGTTTTCGGTTTCCTGCTCCCAAACTAGCTCTTGTGCCAGGAAGCCGCTAGTACTACGACATAGATGTATAGTATATACAAGTATGTGGCAAGTCTCATCAGGATTGAAAGAGGATGAGATGGGTAGCCAGGGCCCCCAATGTCATGGGGGGTGTCAAAAATTCCATTTTCGAGAGTTTTCGGTCTCCTGCTCCCAAACTAGCTCTTGTGCCAGGAAGCAGCTAGTACTACGACATAGATGTATAGTATATACAAGTATGTGGCAAGTCTCATTAGGATTGAAAGAGGGTGAGATGGGTAGCCAGGGCCCCCAATGTCATGGGGGGTGTCAAAAATTCCATTTTCGAGAGTTTTCGGTTTCCTGCTCCCAAACTAGCTCTTGTGCCAGGAAGCCGTTAGTACTACGACATAGATGTATAGTATATACAAGTATGTGGCAAGTCTCATCAGGATTGAAAGAGGATGAGATGGGTAGCCAGAGCCCCACTATGTTAGAGGGGGTTGTCAAAAAAATATTTTCGATATTTCTCGGTATCTTGCTCCCAAACTAGCTCTTGTGCCAGAAAGCCGCTTATACTGCAATACAGGTATATGATATATAAATGTATGTGTCAAGTCTCATTAGGATTGAAAGAGGATGAGGAGGGAAGCCAGGCCCCCCAACGCCTCTAGGGTCATATTTTCCTGTACAGAATTGGCTATTTTCGACACTTCTAGGTCTACTGCTCCGAAACTAGCTCTTGTGCCAGGAAGCCGCTAGTACTGTGATAAATGTAACTATATGTTATATACAAGTATGTGGCAAGTCTCATCAGGATTGAAAGAGGATGAGATGGGTAGCCCGGGCTCCCAATGTCATGGGGGTGTCAAAAATTCCATTTTCGAGAGTTTTTGGTTTCCTGCTCCCAAACTAGCTCTTGTGCCAGGAAGCCGCTAGTACTACGACATAGATGTATAGTATATACAAGTATGTGGCAAGTCTCATCAGGATTGAAAGAGGATGAGATGGGTAGCCAGGGCCCCAAATGTCATGGGGGTGTCAAAAAATTCCATTTTCGATAGTTTTCGGTTTCCTGCTCCCAAACTAGCTCTTGTGCCAGGAAGCCGCTAGTACTACGACATAGATGTATAGTATATACAAGTATGTGGCAAGTCTCATCAGGATTGAAAGAGGATAAATGGGTAGCCAGGGCCCCCAATGTCATGGGGGTGTCAAAAATTCCATTTTCGATAGTTTTCGGTCTCCTGCTCCCAAACTAGCTCTTGTGCCAGGAAGCCGCTAGTACTACGACATAGATGTATAGTAAATACAAGTATGTGGCAAGTCTCATCAGGATTGAAAGAGGATGAGATGGGTAGCCAGGGCCCCCAATGTCATGGGGGTGTCAAAAAATTCCATTTTCGATAGTTTTCGGTCTCCTGCTCCCAAACTAGCTCTTGTGCCAGGAAGCCGCTAGTACTACGACATAGATGTATAGTATATACAAGTATGTGGCAAGTCTCATCAGGATTGAAAGAGGATGAGATGGGTAGCCAGGGCCCCCAATGTCATGGGGGTGTCAAAAAATTCCATTTTCGATAGTTTTCGGTCTCCTGCTCCCAAACTAGCTCTTGTGCCAGGAAGCCGCTAGTACTACGACATAGATGTATAGTATATACAAGTATGTGGCAAGTCTCATCAGGATTGAAAGAGGATGAGATGGGTAGCCAGGGCCCCCAATGTCATGGGGGTGTCAAAAATTCCATTTTCGAGAGTTTTCGGTCTCCTGCTCCCAAACTAGCTCTTGTGCCAGGAAGCAGCTAGTACTACGACATAGATGTATAGTATATACAAGTATGTGGCAAGTCTCATCAGGATTGAAAGAGGGTGAGATGGGTAGCCAGGGCCCCCAATGTCATGGGGGGTGTCAAAAATTCCATTTTCGAGAGTTTTCGGTTTCCTGCTCCCAAACTAGCTCTTATGCCAGGAAGCCGTTAGTACTACGACACAGATGTATAGTATATACAAATATGTGGCAAGTCTCATCAGGATTGAAAGAGGATGAGATGGGTAGCCAGACCCCCACTATATCAGAGGGGGGTGCAAAAAATATTTTCGATATTTCTCGGTATCTTGCTCCCAAACTAGCTCTTGTGCCAGAAAGCCGCTTATACTGCAATACAGGTATATGATATATGAATGTATGTGTCAAGTCTCATTAGGATTGAAAGAGGATGAGGAGGGAAGCCAGGCCCCCCAACGCCTCTAGGGTCATATTTTCCTGTACAGAATTGGCTATTTTCGACACTTCTAGGTCTACTGCTCCGAAACTAGCTCTTGTGCCAGGAAGCCTCTAGTACTGTGATAAATGTATATGTTATATACAAGTATGTGGCAAGTCTCATCAGGATTGAAAGAGGATGAGATGGGTAGCTTGGGCTCCCAATGTCATGGGGGTGTCAAAATTCCATTTTCGAGAGTTTTTGGTTTCCTGCTCCCAAACTAGCTCTTGTGCCAGAAAGCCGCTAGTACTACGACATAGATGTATAGTATATACAAGTATGTGGCAAGTCTCATCAGGATTGAAAGAGGATGAGATGGGTAGCCAGGGCCCCAAATGTCAGGGTGGGGTGTTAAAAATTCCATTTTCGATAGTTTTCTGTCTCCTGCTCCCAAACTAGCTCTTGTGCCAGGAAGCCGCTAGTACTACGACATAGATGTATAGTATATACAAGTATGTGGCAAGTCTCATCAGGATTGAAAGAGGATGAGATGGGTAGCCAGGGCCCCCAATGTCATGGGGGTGTCAAAAAATTCCATTTTCGATAGTTTTCGGTCTCCTGCTCCCAAACTAGCTCTTGTGCCAGGAAGCCGCTAGTACTACGACATAGATGTATAGTAAATACAAGAATGTGGCAAGTCTCATCAGGATTGAAAGAGGATGAGATGGGTAGCCAGGGCCCCCAATGTCATGGGGGGTGTCAAAAATTCCATTTTCGAGAGTTTTTGGTTTCCTGCTCCAAAACTAGCTCTTGTGCCAGGAAGCCGCTAGTACTACGACATAGATGTATAGTATATACAAGTATGTGGCAAGTCTCATCAGGATTGAAAGAGGATCAGATGGGTAGCCAGGGCCCCCAATGTCATGGGGGGTGTCAAAAAATTCCATTTTCGATAGTTTTCGGTCTCCTGCTCCCAAACTAGCTCTTGTGCCAGGAAGCCGCTAGTACTACGACATAGATGTATAGTATATACAAGTATGTGGCAAGTCTCATTAGGATTGAAAGAGGATGAGATGGGTAGCCAGGGCCCCCAATGTCATGGGGGTGTCAAAAAATTCCATTTTCGATAGTTTTCGGTCTCCTGCTCCCAAACTAGCTCTTGTGCCAGGAAGCCGCTAGTACTACGACATAGATGTATAGTATATACAAGTATGTGGCAAGTCTCATCAGGATTGAAAGAGGATGAGATGGGTAGCCAGGGCCCCCAATGTCATGGGGGTGTCAAAAAATTCCATTTTCGATAGTTTTCCGTCTCCTGCTCCCAAACTAGCTCTTGTGCCAGGAAGCCGCTAGTACTACGACATAGATGTATAGCATATACAAGTATGTGGCAAGTCTCATCAGGATTGAAAGAGGATGAGATGGGTAGCCAGGGCCCCCAATGTCATGGGGGGGGGGTGTCAAAAAATTCCATTTTCGATAGTTGTCGGTCTACTGCTCCCAAACTAGCTCTTGTGCCAGGAAGCCGCTAGTACTACGACATAGATGTATAGTATATACAAGTATGTAGCAAGTCTCATCAGGATTGAAAGAGGATGAGATGGGTAGCCAGGGCCCCCAATGTCATGGGGGGGGGTGTCAAAAATTCCATTTTCGAGAGTTTTCGGTTTCCTGCTCCCAAACTAGCTCTTGTGCCAGGAAGCCGCTAGTACTACGACATAGATGTATAGTATATACAAGTATGTGGCAAGTCTCATCAGGATTGAAAGAGGATGAGATGGGTAGCCAGGGCCCCCAATGTCATGGGGGTGTCAAAAAATTCCATTTTCGATAGTTTTCCGTCTCCTGCTCCCAAACTAGCTCTTGTGCCAGGAAGCCGCTAGTACTACGACATAGATGTATAATATATACAAGTATGTGGCAAGTCTCATCAGGATTGAAAGAGGATGAGATGGGTAGCCAGGGCCCCCAATGTCATGGGGGGGTGTCAAAAATTCCATTTTCGATATTTCTCGGTATCTTGCTCCCAAACTAGCTCTTGTGCCAGGAAGCCGCTAGTACTACGACATAGATGTATAGTATATACAAGTATGTGGCAAGTCTCATCAGGATTGAAAGAGGATGAGATGGGTAGCCAGGGCCCCCAATGTCATGGGGGTGTCAAAAAATTCCATTTTCGATAGTTTTCGGTCTCCTGCTCCCAAACTAGCTCTTGTGCCAGAAAGCAGCTAGTACTACGACATAGATGTATAGTATATACAAGTATGTGGCAAGTCTCATCAAGATTGAAAGAGGATGCGATGGGTAGCCAGGGCCCCCAATGTCATGGGGGGGTGACAAAAATTCCATTTTCGAGAGTTTTCGGTTTCCTGCTCCCAAACTAGCTCTTGTGCCAGGAAGCCGCTAGTACTACGACATAGATGTATAGTATATACAAGTATGTGGCAAGTTTCATCAGGATTGAAAAAGGATGAGATGGGTAGCCAGACCCCCCACTATGTCAGAGGGGGGTGCAAAAAAAAATATTTTCGAAATTTCTCGGTATCTTGCTCCCAAACTAGCTCTTGTGCCAGAAAGCCGCTAATACTGCAATAAAGGTATATGATATATGAATGTATGTGTCAAGTCTCATTAGGATTGAAAGAGGATGAGGAGGGAAGCCAGGCCCCCCAACGCCTCTAGGGTCATATTTTCCTGTACAGAATTGGCTATTTTCGACACTTCTAGGTCTAAAAACTAGCTCTTGTGCCAGGAAGCCGCTAGTACTGTGATAAATGTATATGTTATATACAAGTATGTGGCAAGTCTCATCAGGATTGAAAGAGGATGAGATGGGTAGCCCGGGCTCCCAATGTCATGGGGGTGTCAAAAATTCCATTTTCGAGAGTTTTTGGTTTCCTGCTCCCAAACTAGCTCTTGTGCCAGGAAGCCGCTAGTACTACGACATAGATGTATAGTATATACAAGTATGTGGCAAGTCTCATCAGGATTGAAAGAGGATGAGATGGGTAGCCAGGGCCCCCAATGTCATGGGGGTGTCAAAAAATTCCATTTTCGATAGTTTTCGGTCTCCTGCTCCCAAACTAGCTCTTGTGCCAGGAAGCCGCTAGTACTACGACATAGATGTATAGTAAATACAAGTATGTGGCAAGTCTCATCAGGATTGAAAGAGGATGAGATGGGTAGCCAGGGCCCCCAATGTCATTGGGGTGTCAAAAAATTCCATTTTCGATAGTTTTCGGTCTCCTGCTCCCAAACTAGCTCTTGTGCCAGGAAGCCGCTAGTACTACGACATAGATGTATAGTATATACAAGTATGTGGCAAGTATCGTCAGGATTGAAAGAAAATGAGATGGGTAGCCAGGGCTCCCAATGTCATGGGGGTGTCAAAAAATTCCATTTTTGATAGTTTTCGGTCTCCTGCTCCCAAACTAGCTCTTGTGCCAGGAAGCAGCTAGTACTACGACATAGATGTATAGTATATACAAGTATGTGGCAAGTCTCATCAGGATTGAAAGAGGATGAGATGGGTAGCCAGGGCCCCCAATGTCATGGGGGTGTCAAAAATTCCATTTTCGAGAGTTTTTGGTTTCCTGCTCCCAAACTAGCTCTTGTGCCAGGAAGCCGCTAGTACTACGACATAGATGTATAGTATATACAAGTATGTGGCAAGTTTCATCAGGATTGAAAGAGGATGAGATGGGTAGCCAGACCCCCCACTATGTCAGATGGGGGTGCAAAAAAATATTTTCGATATTTCTCGGTATCTTGATCCCAAACTAGCTCTTGTGCCAGAAAGCTGCTTATACTGCAATAAAGGTATATGATATATGAATGTATGTGTCAAGTCTCATTAGGATTGAAAGAGGATGAGGAGGGTAGCCAGGCCCCCCAACGGCTCTAGGGTCATATTTTCCTGTACAGAATTGGCTATTTTCGACACTTCTAGGTCTACTGATCCGAAACTAGCTCTTGTGCCAGGAAGCCGCTAGTACTGTGATAAATGTATATGTTATATACAAGTATGTGGCAAGTCTCATCAGGATTGAAAGAGGATGAGATGGGTAGCCCGGGCTCCCAATGTCATGGGGGGTGTCAAAAATTCCATTTTCGAGAGTTTTTGGTTTCCTGCTCCCAAACTAGCTCTTGTGCCAGGAAGCCGCTAGTACTACGACATAGATGTATAGTATATACAAGTATGTGGCAAGTCTCATTAGGATTGAAAGAGGATCAGATGGGTAGCCAGGGCCCCAAATGTCATGGGGGTGTCAAAAAATTCCATTTTCGATAGTTTTCCGTCTCCTGCTCCCAAACTAGCTCTTGTGCCAGGAAGCCGCTAGTACTACGACATAGATGTATAGTATATACAAGTATGTGGCAAGTCTCATTAGGATTGAAAGAGGATGAGATGGGTAGCCAGGGCCCCCAATGTCATGGGGGTGTCAAAACCCATTTTCGATAGTTTTCGGTCTCCTGCTCCCAAACTAGCTCTTGTGCCAGGAAGCCGCTAGTACAACGACATAGATGTATAGTATATACAAGTATGTGGCAAGTCTCATCAGGATTGAAAGAGGATGAGATGGGTAGCCAGGGCCCCCAATGTCATGGGGGTGTCAAAAAATTCCATTTTCGATAGTTTTCGGTCTCCTGCTCCCAAACTAGCTCTTGTGCCAGGAAGCCGCTAGTACTACGACATAGATGTATAGTATATACAAGTATGTGGCAAGTCTCATCAGGATTGAAAGAGGATGAGATGGGTAGCCAGGGCCCCCAATGTCATGGGGGGTGTCAAAAAATTCCATTTTCGAGAGTTTTCGGTTTCCTGCTCCCAAACTAGCTCTTGTGCCAGGAAGCCGCTAGTACTACGACATAGATGTATAGTATATACAAGTATGTGGCAAGTCTCATCAGGATTGAAAGAGGATGAGATGGGTAGCCAGGACCCCAAATGTCATGGGGGGGGGTGTCAAAAAATTCCATTTTCGATAGTTGTCGGTCTCCTGCTCCCAAACTAGCTCTTGTGCCAGGAAACAGCTAGTACTACGACATAGATGTATAGTATATACAAGTATGTGGCAAGTCTCATCAGGATTGAAAGAGGATGAGATGGGTAGCCAGGGCCCCCAATGTCATGGGGGGTGTCAAAAATTCCATTTTCGAGAGTTTTCGGTTTCCTGCTCCCAAACTAGCTCTTGTGCCAGGAAGCCGCTAGTACTACGACATAGATGTATAGTATATACACGTATGTGGCAAGTGTCATCAGGATTGAAAGAGGATGAGATGGGTAGCCAGACCCCCCACTATGTCAGAGGGGGGTGCAAAAAAATATTTTCAATATTTCTCGGTAACTTGATCCCAAACTAGCTCTTGTGCCAGAAAGCCGCTTATACTGCAATAAAGGTATATGATATATGAATGTATGTGTCAAGTCTCATTAGGATTGAAAGAGGATGAGGAGGGTAGTCAGGCCCCCCAACGGCTCTAGGGTCATAGTTTCCTGTACAGAATTGGCTATTTTCGACACTTCTAGGTCTACTGATCCGAAACTAGCTCGTGTGCCAGGAAGCCGCTAGTACTGTGATAAATGTATATGTTATATACAAGTATGTGGCAAGTCTCATCAGGATTGAAAGAGGATGAGATGGGAAAACTATCGAAAATGGAATTTTTTGACACCCCCCCCATGACATTGGGGGCCCTGGCTACCCATCTGATCCTCTTTCAATCCTGATGAGACTTGCCACATACTTGTATATGCTATACATCTATGTCGTAGTACTAGCGGCTTCCTGGCACAAGAGCTAGTTTGGGAGCAGGAAACCAAAAACTCTCGAAAATGGAATTTTTGACACCCCCATGACATTGGGAGCCCGGGCTACCCATCTCATCCTCTTTCAATCCTGATGAGACTTGCCACATACTTGTATATAACATATACATTTATCACAGTACTAGCGGCTTCCTGGCACAAGAGCTAGTTTCGGATCAGTAGACCTAGAAGTGTCGAAAATAGCCAATTCTGTACAGCAAAATATGACCCTAGAGCCGTTGGGGGGCCTGGCTACCCTCCTCATCCTCTTTCAATCCTAATGAGACTTGACACATACATTCATATATCATATACCTTTATTGCAGTATAAGCGGCTTTCTGGCACAAGAGCTAGTTTGGGATCAAGATACCGAGAAATATCGAAAATATTTTTTGCACCCCCCTCTGACATAGTGGGGGGTCTGGCTACCCATCTCATCCTCTCTCAATCCTGATGAGACTTGCCACATACTTGTATATACTATACATCTATGTCGTAGTACTAGCGGCTTCCTGGCACAAGAGCTAGTTTGGGAGCAGGAGACCGAAAACTATCGAAAATGGAATTTTTTGACACCCCCATGACATTGGGGGCCCTGGCTACCCATCTCATCCTCTTTCAATCCTGATGAGACTTGCCACATACTTGTATATACTATACATCTATGTCGTAGTACTAGCGGCTTCCTGGCACAAGAGCTTGTTTGGGAGCAGAAGACAGAAAACTATCGAAAATGGAATTTTTAACACCCCCATAACATTTGGGGCCCTGGCTACCCATCTCATCCTCTTTCAATCCTGATGAGACTTGCCACATACTTGTATATACTATACATTTATGTCGTAGTACTAGCGGCTTCCTGGCACAAAAGCTAGTTTGGGAGCAGGAAACCAAAACTCTCGAAAATGGAATTTTTGACACCCCCATGACATTGGGAGCCCAAGCTACCCATCTCATCCTCTTTCAATCCTGATGAGACTTGCCACATACTTGTATATAACATATACATTTATCACAGTACTAGCGGCTTCCTGGCACAAGAGCTAGTTTCGGAGCAGTAGACCTAGAAGTGTCGAAAATAGCCAATTCTGTACAGGAAAATATGACCTTAGAGGCGTTGGGGGGCCAGGCTTCCCTCCTCATCCTCTTTCAATCCTAATGAGACTTGACACATACATTCATATATCATATACCTGTATTGCAGTATAAGCGGCTTTCTGGCACAAGAGCTAGTTTGGGAGCAAGATACCGAGAAATATCGAAAATAATTTTTTTTGCACCCCCCTCTGACATAGTGGGGGTCTGGCTACCCATCTCATCCTCTTTCAATCCTGATGAGACTTGCCACATACTTGTATATACTATACATCTATGTCGTAGTACTAACGGCTTCCTGGCACAAGAGCTAGTTTGGGAGCAGGAAACCGAAAACTCTCGAAAATGGAATTTTTGACACCCCCATGACATTGGGGGCCCTGGCTACCCATCTCACCCTCTTTCAATCCTGATGAGACTTGCCACATACTTGTATATACTATACATCTATGTCGTAGTACTAGCTGCTTCCTGGCACAAGAGCTAGTTTGGGAGCAGGAGACCGAAAACTATCGAAAATGGAATTTTTGACACCCCCCATGACATTGGGGGCCCTGGCTACCCATCTCATCCTCTTTCAATCCTGATGAGACTTGCCACATACTTGTATATACTATACATCTATGTCGTAGTACTAGCGGCTTCCTGGCACAAGAGCTAGTTTGGGAGCAGGAAACCGAAAACTCTCGAAAATGGAATTTTTGACACCCCCATGACATTGGGGGCCCTGGCTACCCATCTCATCCTCTTTCAATCCTGATGAGACTTGCCACATACTTGTATATACTATACATCTATGTCGTAGTACTAGCGGCCTCTCTGGCACAAGAGCTAGTTTGGGAGCAGGAGACGGAAAACTATCGAAAATGGAATTTTTTGACACCCCCATGACATTGGGGGCCCTGGCTACCCATCTCATCCTCTTTCAATCCTGATGAGACTTGCCACATACTTGTATATACTATATATCTATGTCGTAGTACTAGCTGCTTCCTGGCACAAGAGCTAGTTTGGGAGCAGGAGACCGAAAACTCTCGAAAATGGAATTTTTTGACACCCCCCATGACATTGGGGGCCTTGGCTACCCATCTCATCCTCTTTCAATCCTGATGAGACTTGCCACATACTATACTATACTATACTTGCCATATACTATACATCTATGTCGTAGTACTAGCGGCTTCCTGGCACAAGAGCTAGTTTGGGAGCAGGAAAACGAAAACTCTCGAAAATGGAATTTTTGACACCCCCCATGACATTGGGGGCCCTGGCTACCCATCTCATCCTCTTTCAATCCTGATGAGACTTGCCACATACTTGTATTTACTATACATCTATGTCGTAGTACTAGCGGCTTCCTGGCACAAGAGCTAGTTTGGGAGCAGGAGACCGAAAACTATCGAAAATGGAATTTTTTGACACCCCCATGACATTGGGGGCCCTGGCTACCCATCTCATCCTCTTTCAATCCTGATGAGACTTGCCACATACTTGTATATACTATACATCTATGTCGTAGTACTAGCGGCTTCCTGGCACAAGAGGTAGTTTGGGAGCAGGAGACCGAAAACTATCGAAAATGGAATTTTTTGACACCCCACCATGACATTTGGTGTCCTGGCTACCCATCTCATCCTCTTTCAATCCTGATGAGACTTGCCACATACTTGTATATACTATACATCTATGTCGTAGTACTAGCGGCTTCCTGGCACAAGAGCTAGTTTGGGAGCAGGAAACCAAAAACTCTCGAAAATGGAATTTTTGACACCCCCATGACATTTGGAGCCCGGGCTACCCATCTCATCCTCTTTCAATCCTGATGAGACTTGCCACATACTTGTATATAACATATACATTTATCACAGTACTAGCGGCTTCCTGGCACAAGAGCTAGTTTCGGAGCAGTAGACCTAGAAGTGTCGAAAATAGCCAATTCTGTACAAGAAAATATGACCCTAGAGGCGTTTGGGGGCCTGGCTTCCCTCCTCATCCTCTTTCAATCCTAATGAGACTTGACACATACATTCATATATCATATACCTTTATTGCAGTATAAGCGGCTTTCTGGCACAAGAGCTAGTTTGGGAGCAAGATACCGAGAAATATCGAAAATATTTTTTTTGCACCCCCCTCTGACATAGTGGGGGGTCTGGCTACCCATCTCATCCTCTTTCAATCCTGATGAGACTTGCCACATACTTGTATATACTATACATCTATGTCGTAGTACTAGCGGCTTCCTGGCACAAGAGCTAGTTTGGGAGCAGGAAACCAAAAACTCTCGAAAATGGAATTTTTGACACCCCCCCATGACATTGGGGGCCCTGGCTACCCATCTCATCCTCTTTCAATCCTGATGAGACTTGCCACATACTTGTATATACTATACATCTATGTCGTAGTACTAGCTGCTTCCTGGCACAAGAGCTAGTTTGGGAGCAGGAGACCGAAAACTATCGAAAATGGAATTTTTTGACACCCCCATGACATTGGGGGCCCTGGCTACCCATCTCATCCTCTTTCAATCCTGATGAGACTTGCCACATACTTGTATATACTATACATCTATGTCGTAGTACTAGCGGCTTCCTGGCACAAGAGCTAGTTTGGGAGCAGGAAACCGAAAACTCTCGAAAATGGAATTTTTGACACCCCCCATGACATTGGGGGCCCTGGCTACCCATCTCATCCTCTTTCAATCCTGATGAGACTTTCCACATACTTGTATATACTATACATCTATGTCGTAGTACTAGCTGTTTCCTGGCACAAGAGCTAGTTTGGAAGCAGGAGACCGACAACTATCGAAAATGGAATTTTTTGACACCCACCCATGACATTGGGGGCCCTGGCTACCCATCTCATCCTCTTTCAATCCTGATGAGACTTGCCACATACTTGTATATACTATACATCTATGTCGTAGTACTAGCGGCTTCCTGGCACAAGAGCTAGTTTGGGAGCAGGAGACGGAAAACTATCGAAAATGGAATTTTTTGACACCCCCATGACATTGGGGGCCCTGGCTACCCATCTCATCCTCTTTCAATCCTGATGAGACTTGTCACATACTTGTATATGCTATACATCATATAAGTCAGCCAATCTAATAACAATTAAAACTCCTGATACAAAAATCTATCTTAAAACAACTAATCGTGGCTTTCTTAACTGGTATGAGACAAGTTCAAAGGTTTTTGCACATGATGGACAGAACCGGTTGAGTTTTCAACGACAACTGTTCACAGCAGACAAAAGTCGTTACGTTGTCAACGAGTTCTGTTCACGACAGATGAAATCATATAAATCCGTCAATCGTATAACAATTTAAGTTCCTGATACATAAATCTATCTTATAACAACTAATCGTGGCTTTCGGAACTAGTAAGAGACAAGTTGAAAGGTTTTTATAAATGATGGACAGAACCGGCTGAGTTTTCAACGACAACTGTTCACAGCAGACAGAAGTCGTTACGTTGTCAACGACTTCTGTTCACGAAAGATGAAATCATAGAAATCAGTCAATCTTATAACGGTGAAAATTCTTGATACACGAATATATCTTAAACCAAGTAATCGTGTTCTTTCTGAACAAGCATGAGACAAATTTAAAGTTTTTTCGTACATGATGGACAGAACCAGTTGAGTTTTCAACGACAACTATTCACAGCAGACAGAAGTCGTTACGTTGTCAATGACTTCTGTTCACAAAAGATGAAATCATATTAGTCAGTCAACCTAATATGAATTAAAGTTCCTGATACACAAATCTATCTTAAAACAACTAATCGTGGCTTTCTGAACTAGTATGAGACATGTTCAAAGGTTTGTGTACATGATGGACAGAACCGGTTGAGTTTTCAACGACAACTATTCACAGCAGACAGAACTCGTTACGTTGTCAACGACTTCTGTTCGTTGTCAACGACTTCTGTTCACGACATATCAAATCACATAAGTAAGTCAATCTAATAACGATTAAAATTCCTGATACACAAATCTATCTAAAAACAACAAATCGTGGCTTTCTGAAATAGTATGAGACATCTTCAAAGATTTGTGTTCATGATGGACAGAACTGGTTGAGTTTTCAACGACAACTGTTCACAGCAGACAGAAGTCGTTACGTTGTCAACGACTTCTGTTCACGTCAGATGAAATCGAATTAGTCAGTCAATCTTTAACAATTAAAGTTCCTGATACATAAATCTATCTAAAAAACAACAAATCGTGGATTTCGGAAATAGTATGAGACAAGTTCAAAGGTTTTTGTACATGATGGACAGAACCGGTTGAGTTTTCAAAGACAACTATTCACAGCAGACAGAAGTCGTAACGTTGTCAACGACTTCTGTTCACGACAGATGAAATCATATAAGTCATCCAATCTAATAACAATTAAAGTTCCTGATACAAAAATCTATCTTAATGCCACTAATCGTGGCTTTCTAAACTGGTATGAGACAAGTTCAAAGGTTTTAGTACATGATGGACAGAACCGGTTGAGTTTTCAACGACAACTGTTCACAGCAGACAAAAGTCGTTACGTTGTCAACGAGTTCTGTTCACGACAGATGAAATCATAGAAATTCGTCAATCGTATAACAATTTAAGTTCCTGATACATAAATCTATCTTATAAAAACTAATCGTGGCTTTCGGAACTAGTAAGAGACAAGTTCAGAGGTTTTTGTAAATGATGGACAGAACCGGTTGAGTTTTCAACAACAACTGTTCACAGCAGACAGTAGTCGTTACGTTGTCAACGACTTCTTTTCACGACAGATGAAATCATATAAAACAGTCAATCTTATAACGATGAAAATTCTTGATACACGAATATGTCTTAAACCAAGTAATCGTGTTCTTTCTGAACAACCATGAGACAAATTTAAAGTTTTTTTTTGTACATGATGAACAGAACCAGTTGAGTTTTCAACGACAACTGTTCACAGCAGACAGAAGTCGTTACGTTGTCATATAAGTCAGTCAATCTAATATCATTTAAAATGCCTGATACACAAATCTATATTAAAACAACTAATCGTGGCTTTCTGAACTAGTATGAGACAAGTTCAAAGGTTTGTGTACATGATGGACAGAACCGGTTGAGTTTTCAACGACAACTGTTTACAGCAGACAGAAGTCGTTACGTTGTCAACGACTTCTGTTCACGACAGATGAAATCACATAAGTAAGTCAATCGAATAACAATTGAAGTTCCTGATACACAAATCTATCTAAAAACAACAAATCGTGGCTTTCTGAACTAGTATGAGACATGTTCAAAGATTTGAGTTCATGATGGGCAGAACCGGTTGAGTTTTCAACGACAACTGTTCACAGCAGACAGAAGTCCTTTCGATGTCAACGACTTCTGTTCACAACAGATGAAATCACATTAGTCAGTCAATCTTTTAACAACTAAAATTCCTGATACACAAATCTATCTAAAAACAACAAATCGTGGTTTTTTGAACTAGTATGAGACAAGTTCAAAGGTTTTTGTACATGATGGACAGAACCGGTTGAGTTTTCAACGACAACTATTCACAGCAGACAGAAGTCGTAACGTTGGCAACGACTTCTGTTCACGACAGATGAAATCACATAAGTAAGTCAATCTAATAACAAGTAAAATTCCTGATACACAAATCTATCTTAAAAAGAACAAATCGTGGCTTTCTGAACTAGTATGAATCTTGTTCAAAGATTTGTGTTCATGATGGACAGAACCGGTTGAGTTTTCAACAACAACTGTTCACAGCAGACAGAAGTCGTTACGTTGTCAACGATTTCTGTTCACGACAGATGAAATCACATTAGTCAGTCAATCTTTTAACGACTAAAGTTCCTGATACACAAATCTATCTAAAAAAAAAAATCGTGGCTTTCTGAACTAGTATGAGACAAGTTCAAAGATTATTGTACATGATGGACAGAACCAGTTGAGTTTTCAACGACAACTATTCACAGCAGACAGAAGTCGTAACGTTGTCAACGACTTCTGTTCACGACAGATGAAATCATATAAGTCAGCCAATCTAATAACAATTAAAGTTCCTGATACACAAATCTATCTTAAAACCATTAATCGTGGCTTTCTTAAGTGGTATGAGACAAGTTCAAAGGTTTTTAGTACATGATGGACAGAACCGGTTGAGTTTTCAACGACAACTGTTCACAGCAGACAATGGTCGTTACGTTGTCAACGAGTTCTGTTCACGACAGATGAAATCATATAAATCCGTCAATCGTATAACAATTTAAGTTCCTGATACATAAATCTATCTTATAACAAATAATCGTGGCTTTCGGAAGTAGTAAGAGACAAGTTCAAAAGCTTTTGTAAATGATCGACAGAACCGGTTGAGTTTTCAACGACAACTGTTCACAGCAGACAGAAGTCGTTACGTTGTCAACGACTTCCGTTCACGACAGATGAAATCATAGAAATCAGTCAAATTTATAAGTAAACGATGAAAATTCTTGATACACGAAAATATCTTAAACCAAGTAATCGTGTTCTTTCTGAACAAGCATGAGACAAATTTAAAGTTTTTTGTACATGATGGACAGAACCAGTTGAGTTTTCAACGACAACTGTTCACAGCAGACAGAAGTCGTTACGTTGTCAACGACTTCTGTTCACGACAGATGAAATCACATAAGTCAGTCAATCTTATAACAATTACAGCAGACAGAAGTCTTAACAGGTATGAGACAAGTACAAATGATTTTTGTACATGATGGACAGAACCAAATGAGTTTTCAGCGACAACTGTTCACAACGGACATAAGTCGTTACGTTGTCAACGACCTCTGTTCACGACAGATGAAATCATATAAGTCAGTAAATCTTATAACAATTAAAGTTCCTGATACAGAAATATATCTTAAAAAAATGAATCGTGGCGTTCTGAACTGGTATGAGGCACGTTCAAAGGCTTTTGTACATGATGGACAGACACGGCTGAGGTTTTAACGACAACTGTTCACAGCAGACAGAAGTCGTTACGTTTTCAACGAGTTCTGTTCACGACAGATAAAATCATATACATGTAAATCAGTCAATCGTATAACAATAAGAGTTCCTGATAAAAGAAAATATATCTTAAAACAATTAATCGTGGCGTTCGGAACTAGTTTGAGACAAGTTCAAAGGTTTTTGTACATGATGGACAGAACCGGTTGAGTTTTCAACGACAACTGTTCATAGCAGTCGTTACGTAAATCACAGTGACCTATACATGTAAGTATATTTGGGTCAAAGGTCTGGTCATTCTCACTCACAATCTGAAAGAAGTATGAAAAAATACCAAATGAGTGCGGAGATATAAGGCAAAAGCACTGAACCGTGAAGTTAGGTCACAGTTCCTGTAAGATTATGGGGATCAAAGGTATGGTCATACTCACTCATAGTCTGAAAGAAGTATACAAATATATCAATTGAGTGCCGAAATGTAAGGCTAAAGCACTTAACCGTGAAATTAGGTCACAATTACATATAAGTATATTGGGGTCAAAGGTCTGGTCTCATAATCTGAAAGAAGTATGAAAATATATCAATTGAGTGTAAAGATATAAGACAAAATCACCGAATCGTGAAATAAGGTCACAGTGACCTATAAGTATATTGGGGTCATAGGTCTGGTCATACTCACTCATCATCTGAAGGAAGTGTGAAAATATATCAATTGAGTGTCTAGATATAAGGAAAAATCACTGAACCGTGAAATTAGGTCACAGTGACCTATAAGTATATTGGGGTCATACTCACTCATATAAATCTGAAGGAAATATGAAAATATATCAATTGAGTGTCAAGATATTTAGAGATTATCACATGGGCATTTTGGTTATCGCCCGCAGTATCAACCCGAGACTCCATTATCAAGCCCGAGAGCTTTAGCTCGAGGGCTGATAATGGTCGAGGGTTGATACGAAGAGCGATGACCAAAATGCCCATGTTATAATCTGTTTATCACATCTTCTTAATCCTCTATTCCAAAGATTTGTTAGAAATGCGAAAAGCGTTTATTTCTGCGTTGAAAAAGAAAATGGCACCATAAAAATGACGTTACAATGACGTAACGTCATTGAACTTGACGTCACATATACCGTGGCGCGACAACGTCGCATGCAGGAATTATAACCTCTCTCCGTTCAAAATGCATGATTTCCGGTTATCAACCCGCCCATGCTGAGGGCGGGAAACACATTATCACATATGCAAACTTGAGGTTATCGCTGGAAATATAAATCTAAGTATGTGATAATGGGCAAAATCACTGAACCGTGAAATTAGGTCACATTGACCTATAAGTATATTTTGGGTCAAAGGTCTGGTCATTCTTACTCATAATCTGAAAGAAGTAAGAAATATACTAATTGAGTGTCAAGATGTAAGATAAAATCACTGTACCACGGAATCTTACCGTCATGACACACAAGCCATTGTCACTATGTTGAAAGATGAATGACCAACCATCTTCGTAAGTTGTTTCTATTTAGAGATTAATCGCCAAAAATATTGTAGCGAGTTCTAGATTTTTACCCCAGAGGTCCGATGTCATGGAACCTAAACTGTATGAAGTAAGATACCTTTCTTCGTACAAGTTACATAGCAGTACATCCATTTTTACAGTGTTCAAGTTTTTAACCTCAAGTCCCATCCCCCAGGCATGGACCCAGGGATCTAATGCCATGCAATGAAACTCAACCCTACAGGGTACCTATGGTTCAAGTATGAAAGCCCACTGATAAAAGATCACAGAAAAGCCATTAATAATAGTGTGTTAGATTTTTAAACCTCCACCCCCCCCCCTCCCCTCTCGGGACTGGACCTAGGGGCTCGATGCCATGGAATGAAAGCTAACTCTACAGGGTATCAAAATTCTAAGTGTCAATGCTTTCTGGTGAGTGGCTGTCAAGATTCTAGAAACCTTAAACGCAAGTGTAACGCGCACGCGCACGGGAACGTGGACGACCGCGATGAATACCATAGCTATATGCCCTTTGTGTAGTCGAGCTAAAAACATTTTTAGGCAGTTCTAGATTTTGACCTCTAGCCCCACCCCTGACTCCGACCCAGTGGTCCGATGTCAGGGAACCTAATGTGTATGAACTATGAATGTTTTATGATAAGTTGTTGTCAAGATATGAACTATTTGCAAAAACCAGAGAACCAATGGTCCTGTAAACGCTCACCTGAGACCTGAGATATATACATGTACCAATAAACTTGTTAGACTAGAATGGTACAATGCATGTATATAACCCTAGGGCAGGGTCAGAATAACTCCTTGAGTCAATGTCTTTTTCAGATCATAAAAATTCAGTCCATTTGCCAATTAACTGCAAGTTTTGTACTTCAAATGACATTTTAACAATTTTCGCCATTCAAATGCATGGGCGATCTAAGTTGACCTTGCCGTGAAATAGGTCAAGGTCATCCCAGTGTCATGATTTATACAAATTTTGTAGACCTCCGTTCTTCAATGCTTCATGCCAAGTTTCAAAATCATAGGCCTTCTGGTTCTGAAGAAGAAGATTTTTTTAAAGTTTTGCTATTTATAGCCATGGCGGCTATCTTGGTCATGTGACCTTGACCATTTATATAAACTTTCATTTCCTCTTCCTAAGGATGCTCCACATAAAGTTTGGCTTTGATTGGCTAAGCAGTTTCTGAGAAAAAGCTGTTTGAATATTATGGTCATCTACATGTGTATAGCTCCAGGGCAGGGGCAGACAACCCCTGGGCCTAAAATATTTTCATAAGCATAAATCTTCTGTCCATTTGCTCATTCCTAGCAAGTTTTCTGCCATTACATGACATTTTCCTATTTTTTCCCATTCAAGTGCATGGGCGACCTAAGTTGACCTTGCCGTAAAATAGGTCAAGGTCAACCCAGGGTCATGATTTATATAAACTTTGTAAAGCTCTATTCCCAGATGCTTCATACCAAGTTTCAAAAGCATAGGCCTTCTGGTTCTGAAGAAGAAGATTTTTGAACGTTTTTGCTATTTATAGCCATGGCGGCCTTCTTGGTCATGTGACCTTGACCATTTATATAAACTTTCATTCCCTCTTCGTAAGGATGCTCCACAAAATGTTTAGCATTGATTGGCCTAGCGGTTTCAGAGAAGAAGATGTTTCAATATTATGGTCATATACATGTATATAGCCCCGGGGCAGGGGCAGACAACCCCCTCGGTCCAAATATTTTCTTAAACATAAATCTTCTGTCCATTTGCTCATTTTAGCAAGTTTTCTGCCATTTAATTACATTTTCCTATTTCCCCTCCAAATGCATGGGAGACCTAAGTTGACCTTGCCGTAAATTAGGTCAAGGTCATCCCAGGGTCATGATTTATATAAACTTTGTAGAGCTCTATTCCCAGATGCTTCACACCAAGTTTCAAAATCATAGGACTTCTGGTTCTGAAGAAGAAGATTTTTAAACGTTTTTGCTATTTATAGCCATGGCGGCCATCTTGGTCATGTGACCTTGACCATTTATATAAACTTTCATACCCCTTTCCCAAGGATGCTCCACATGAAGCTTGGCTTTGATTGGCTGAGCGGTTTCAGAGAAAAAGCTGTTTGAATATTATGGTCATATACATGTATATAGCCCCGGGGCAGGGGCAGACAACCCCCAGGGGCTAAAATTTTCCATTAACATTAATCTTCTGTCCATTTGCCTATTCCCAGTAAGTTTTACTCATTAAATAGCATTTTACCATTTTTTCCCATTCAAATGCATTGGCGACCTAAGTTGACCTTGCCGTAAAATAGGTCAAGGTCATCCTAGGGTCATGATTTATATAAACTATGATGGACCCGCGTCCCCGATGCTACATATAGTCAGAGGGCTGGTCAGCTGGAGTAAAATTCTTTTCAACCCGTCTGGTAGAAAAATTTCTTTGGTACCAGGCTAGAAGTAAAATTAGGGTGGATGCCAGAAACAAAAGTGGTGCAGATTTTTTTCAGACGCCATTTTGTTACCCCACCCACTAAACTACAATTATTTCTCATTATGGTGGGTAATAAGGCTTATCTTGCACCTCGAACACCCAATGCTACTTCTCATGGTTGTCAATTTATTTCATGAGATTCCTGAATTGCAATGAAAGTTTGTGTCTTAAATAAACTCAACCCAGGTACATAAAATATTGGATTCCATGGCAACCCATTATGTGTTTCCCTGAATTGGTAGTTTGGCTACAGAGCTCGTCATATTTCTGCTGCTTCTTACCCTAGACCACCAAACTTGGTCTTATTTTAGAGCCTTGACATATCTTTTTGATTCACTGACACATCATGCAATTAAACAAATTTGCATATTCATGTTTATTTAATATAAAGACATTAAAAATGTCAGAAAAATCATAAAATAAAAACAATGAATAAATAAAGACCGGAACCATTGTGCAAAATTGGTTTATGTACAAATACCGTTTAACAAACTTTCTACTGAACATTATGAATCTTTTTGACACTATCTATTTTGTTTATTCATGAATATTAATAAAACAATCTTAAGAAATCAGAGTTAATTCATGAAAATCTGAGGTAATGTACCTATTTATCACTGTATCTGGATTGTAAATTGACCAAAATTCAAAATTTGCTAAAAAGTATCAATCAAATGCCAGTATAGTAGATTTTAATATAGCCATGTACTCTACTTATATATACTGACGATTTGTATGATTTTAGTTTTCATAAATGTCAATGAAAATGTAAGTTATAGAGGAAATTGACAGATAAATTAGAACATTATACAAAGAAAATTACCTTATCTTAGCAACAAATTGCAATATAATGCCGAAATTGATATTAAATGATTCTAAGACTGCACCATAGCCCAATGGTCTGATTTATACATTGTTCGATTTTTATTCCCATGAATGTAAATGAAAACTTCCAATATCAGTGAAAAATTGTGCCAAAAATATTGGGACGAACCTACGAAATCACTCGCATCTCAGATGCGAATTGTCATAGAGTGCTGGTAATGGTATTACATAAATACCAGTGCAATTTAATATAGCCATGCAGTGTAATATTTAATTTATCCGATTTTGTTTTCATAAATATTGATGAAAATCATTATAGATGCTGTAGGAAAATGATGGACAAAATGGCGTTATCTACCTACAAAATGACCTAAATCTTGCAGCAAACTGCCTCAGATCGCTGAAATTGGTATCAAATGATTATACTTACGACTTGTGTTCTGATTTATAAATGATATGATTTTTAATATTCAAATCTTATTGAAAACATCCGATATAAGTGCAAAAGTTACTCGAAAATATGGAAATGCACCTACAAAACCACTTGCGTCTTGGCTATGAATGGGTCTAGATTGCTAGAAGTGGTATCACATAATTACTAGGACAATGCTCTAAGGCTATGCAGTCTTCTGATGGATAAATAATCTGATGTTGTGTTTCATAAATATAAATAGGAACTTTTGAAATTAGAGAAAAGGTAGAAATTTGAGGGAGATATACATTCAAAACAACTATATCTCAGCTTCAAATAGCCCGAAAGTGCAGCAAATGGTGTCAAATAATGGCTACGACAACTAATTATTGTAAAGCTGTCCAATTTATTATCATATGAGTTTTAAGTTGCCGAGTAGTTATAAAAACTTTCAAAAAATTGAGGAAATGTCAGGAAAGATCAAGGGGCTGCACCTACAAAATCACGTCAATCTTCGCTACATATAGTTCAAGAGTGCTGCAAAATACAGTGTACATCAAATGCCTGCCATGACATAGTATGATTTACATGAGGTCAGATATACATTAAGGATACGAGTTGGCAGACATGATTCAAAGACTTTGTTGGTATATCTCCTTACGCTTATGTTTCATCTGTTCATTATTTCCTACATTCTTAAAGTCTTCCTTTATATTCATGAAACTAAAGCAGGCCTATGATTTGTATATCAGACCGTCATCAGGTGATAGTATTGCCATGTCCTGGCAATCATTTAATAACATTTTCTGTGTCACTACTAGCAAACAAAACGCAAGTGATTTTTAGGCATAACACCTTGATTTTTTTTCATTTTTCATACTTCTCTGAAGTTTGTTGAATATAATATCATAAAACATACAACCATACAATCTGTATATCAATCATTTGATACCACTTTTATCGCTCTAGGGCTACTGGCAACAACAAAACAAGTGGTTTGGTAGATATTTTCCACACTTTTTTCATCAAATTTACTCAAACATACAGACTTTTCATTAATATTAATGAAAATTAAAACTAAATGAGTCTTATGTCAGATAATAGCTCTATAGCAAATAATCCTAGCTATCATTTGATATAATCTTTAGCACTATTTGGTGACCTACCTATTACTTTCTAAGTACAGTATACCACCAACATTTGTCCATATTTTTCTAATTTCAAGAGTTTTCCAAAATATTCATGAAACAAATACCAGATTCTTGAAATATCAGCCTACATTACAATAGTAAATTGCATTCCAATTTACTTGATAACATTTTGAGAACTATCTATCAGTTAACAGCCCATATAAGAGGTACAACGCCTTACATTTTCCATGATATTTCGCCATTTTCTTAAGTATTTACAATATTCATGAATATGCAAACAAGATAATTGTCATGTATGTTCAAAATACAAGAAAATTTACATTATTGTTTCCTCGATATCATTTTAAGGACTATATGTCACTAACAAGCCCATAAACAAGAGAAATACCACCTTACATTTTCCACGCTTTTTCGCCATTTTTTATGTTTTATTTTTTTAATATTCATGAATGTGCAAATGAGATAA
The DNA here is from genome assembly GCA_964017185.1 of Rugalucina vietnamica. NCBI lineage: Eukaryota > Metazoa > Mollusca > Bivalvia > Lucinida > Lucinidae > Rugalucina > Rugalucina vietnamica. The sequence continues at coordinate 48,084,027 of OZ024870.1, forward strand.
CTGTCTTATATGTTAATGATACTAGAAAATATGCCAAATGGTATCAATGGTAGAAAAGCTCCTTGCCAAACAATGATGGTTTGGACCTTTTGTAGCTATTACCGGTTTTAAAGAGTTTTCTGTAATGCTTAATGCATTTAATCTTCATGATGCAAATAAGATTATTTGCAAAACATGTCAGTGAATGATAGAGCTTCAATTATGTGTAGTCTCATATATGAGATCAAGTTCAGTAGTCTAGCATACACCAAATCTACATATCTGTAGAGATATACCAGCATATGTCATTTGTTTCTCCTACCTAATACTTTTGCATATTGCACCAACTTGTCATTAATATTCATAGATATGCAAATGAGGTAATGTTCATATGTCAATTGCGAGAAAGAAGCTGTCAGTTCCATTAGTTATGTGATATAAATATGCCACAATAATGAAGTGGCTGAAATTAGTTTACTTGTCATGTTTTATTGTTCTCTCCATGAGTTAATATCTGTTTTATGGTTTTTAAATTTTTATGATGATTAAAATTAATATTCATGAATATGGAAATCAAATTATTTGCATGTATTACCATAGGAAGTTAGGCAATTGTTTTAGCTGTAATTTAGTATACAGTTCAATGCTCTAGGTTTAGTGGCGGCTGAGTTATGACTGATTGAGTAGATGCACTCCCATTTATCAGAGTCACGTTAGCGAATTTAGTGTGGGTGTGTTTCATAGCTAATAAAAAGAATCTGCACCACTTTCAGATCTGGCATCCATGCTTAAAGTGCCTCTTATGGACTATACTAACCCACTATACCACTGGGATTTTTCTACCAGATGGGTTGAAAAAGAATCTGAAATAGGGCTCTTTTTTGACTTGGCCCTTTGCCTAATACCAAGTTTCGTGGAAATCGGCCCACTGGTTCTGGAGAAGATTTTTAAAGGTTTTTGCTATTTATAGCCATGACGGCCATCTTGGTCATGTGACCTGTACCATTTATATAAACTTTCGTTCCCCCTTCCTAAGGATGCTCCACATGAAGTTTGGCTTTGATTGGCCAAGCGGTTTCAGAGGAGAAGATCTTTGAAATTGTGAACGACGGACGACTGACGGACGGACGACGGACGGACGCCGGAGCATGGGTATACTATAAGCTCACCTGTGAGCCTTCGTCTCAGGTGAGCTAAAAATGCTACACAGCAGTACATCGATATTTAAGTGTTCTCTAGCCCCACCCACAGACATGGATCCATGGATCAAACCTCCTACCCCAGGCATCGACCAAGGCGTTCCTACCATGGACTGAAAGCCAATCATACAGGGTGCTTATGGTCCATCTGTGAATGTTGTTTGCTAAATGGGTGTCAAGGTATGTACTTACAGAACGGTTTTAACAGTAATAAGCATTTTTCGCGGTGCTCTATGAAAATGAACAGTAGTCGTTGAAAATATTTTTATATCTACATGCTCAACGACTTTTGTCCATTTAGCTAGTTGACAGAAGTCGTTGCGGCCGCAACGACTATTGTCCATGGTGAACAGAAGTCGTTGATGGACACTTATCGTTGCTACATTTGTAGGGCAATAGCCTAATGTATTCTGAAGCTATAACCATTAAAAGTTTTGACTATTTCCTCCATATAGTGTAAAAAGGCGATTTCATCGCGGGTGGAAGTCAAAATTTCATGTGAGAAAAATATTTTTTCACTTTTTCTTGCTTGTAGTCCATTAATTCTACTACTGTATCATATTTTGTGCATGCAAAACTGTATAGAGTGTGATAAACATGCATAATGCCATTGAAATAAAATTGAAATATTACAACGTCAACATTTTCGGAACAAACCTTTAGCAGTTACCTGTATAATATTATTGTCTCAGTGCTACTCATGCCATTAATTAACAAAACTTCAATCCATCTTCTATGTGTTGCACAGCTTGATTAGAGTTTGATTTTAGCCATTTTTTTTTTCTTCAGACACGGCCCATTGTTACAAGACTTGGTCACACTGAGCAACCTTTCATGAATATTTATTTACCTCTATAAACCAGTTACAACACGGCATTCAGTGTTTTTATTTTTCTGATTCAGTGTAATGCCCCTTTCAAGATTATTACAGCTCGTATGAGATGGAACAATCAGTAGGTGGACGAAAACACAAGAACCCAGAGAAACAACACCTGACACACCCGCACACAGAACTTGGCTGGTCTTACTTGTGTCTCGTTTCAGTGTAATTTTTGTGTCGTAGTGGTTCTAATCATAAACATTATTTTTGGTTCGGTTATATTAGGCCGAACATCCTCTAATAGCAACAATTTTTTCAGTTATTTTGGGATTGAGCCACGTATTGCTTCTTGTACCCAGTACTCTAGTTAATGTGAGTTAATGTGTCTCAGGAACAGCACGGCTCCCCACGACTGGATCAAACACGGGGCATCTATTTAGAGTCGGTTGCATTAAGAAACCGAATAAATCATGTTTTGATGCCAAACTTGATATAACAAGCAAATGATTTTATGAGAATGAATGGCAAACTGTGTAAACATCCCAAAAGTTGGCGATTTGAAAATTCACGTCGCTATATTGTACCAATGACAAAGACATTTTAAGTTCCCATAGTATTGGCTAATATCTAGACAGTAGTGACATCTCGTACCGACGTGACTGAAAAATTGTTGATTTGGAAGTTAATACATTTAAACCAGAGGACCAATGGGCCTGTAAACGCTCACCTGAGATATATACCGACTTGTTGCCTAGAATGGTAATATGCATGTATATAACCCCGGGAAAGGGACAGAATAACCCCTGGAGTCAATCTCTTTTTCAAATCATAAAAATTCAGTCCATTTGCCAATTAACTGTAAGTTTTGCCCTTCAAATGACATTTGAAAAAAATTCCCATTCAAATACATGGGCGATCTAAGTGGACCTTGCCGTGAAAAAGTCAAGATCAACCAAGGGTCATGATTTATGAAAATTTTGTAGAGCTCTATTCCCAGATGCTTCATGCCAAGTTTCAAAATCATAGGCCTTCTGGTTCTTTAGAAGAAGATTTTAAAGGTTTTTGCTATTTACGATAAGCTATGGTGGCCATCTTGGCCATGTGACCTTGTCCATTTATACATACTTTCATTTCCACTTCCTAATTTCGCCTCACATTAAGTTTGGCTTTGATTGGACAAGCGGTTTCCGAAAAGAAGATCTTTGAATATTTTGGTCATATACATGTATATAGCCCTGGGGCAGGGACAGAAAATCCCATGGGGCCAAAATATTTTCATGAGCATAAATCTTCTATCCATTTGCTCATTCCAAGCAAGTTTTTCTGACTTATATTACGTTTTTTCTTTTTTCCCATTCAAATACATGGGCGATCTAAGTTGACCTTGCCGTAAAATAAGTCAAGGTCATCCAAGGGTCATGATTTATATAAACTTTGTACAGCTCCATTGCCTGATTCTTCATGCCAAGTTTCAAAATAATAGGCCGACTGGTTCTGCAGAAGAAGATTTTTTTAAAGGTTTTTGCTATTTATAGCCATGGCGGCCATTTTGGTCATTAGTCCGGTAGAAAAGAGCTGAATTCAGAGAGGACCTGGAATTAAGTTCTAAAGTTTTTTTTTCTTTACTGAATATTGTTTAGCAGACCTTTCCCTTGAAGAATCCAAGTGATGCCACTTTGGCATCATTGAGCATTTTGATATATTCAAGATGGTATCCAAGATGGAAGCCAGAAATAGCAAAAATCAATATTTTACATCTGCGAGGACCTGGGATTAAGTTCTAAAGTGTTTTTCTATACTGAATCTTGTTTAGCAGACCTTGCCTTTGAAGAATTTAAGTGATCCCACTTTTGTATCATTGAGCATTTTGATATACGTGGGCGATCCAAGAAGTAATGCGAACACAACTGTATTTTAGTAACCAACGCAGATACAATTAAATAATTTGGCATGTGTACACGTGTATATATGTGCAGTTATTAGGTGTAATATCATGAAGTTCGGATGACGAATTGAGATGAAAGGAATATTTGATTTGTCGACCAGAAGTCGACATGGACGCGAAATTGACTGAAAACGTCAATTTTGTTAGGGGTACAGGGAAAGATTTTGTGCTCCAATTCATTAAATTGACATTTATATACATACAAATCATATCTGTTGTGATATATATATGCCTTATGTTTGGTAATAATAAAGAAAGCTAAATGCAAAGATCAGCAGTGACTATTCTATGCTGCCTAGCAACGGCATCTGACAAAAATATCATAATTTCGACGAAGTACGACAAATACCTATAATTCGTGCGTATATTTGACTCCCATAAGATTGTAAATATCGATATTTATGCCCACAGCCTATCACGAAGAATTTTTATTCAAAAAATAAATATTGTATCGAATTTAACCTTTTTGGTTAAGTAGAATAGGCGTTGATGAAAATGTGGAGATTTTGAGAGATCAAAATTGACTCAAATTCTAGGGGGTACAAATAGCCAAACCTCAATAATTTGCGCTGTGTTAAACTAATAAAGGTATGTACTGTAAATCTATTCAAGGGATTATTGTACTTTGGCATAAAACGCTTATTGGCGTAATTGTGCTTTGCATATGCCACTGCAATACATAAATAAAATCAATTTCAACCGTGGCCAAGGTCGTTTACCTTGCGTTCTCTTGTTGCTAGGCAACGAGGGTTGATATGTGATTCAGTCAAAATAGTAATCGGATCTGGAAAATTCGATAATGCATCATAATTCTGATGTAAACTATCTTGAAAAACGGCAATGGTGAAATAAATTACACATGAGTTCGCATTACTTCTTGGATCACCCTCGTATTCAAGATGGTATCCAAGATGGAAGCCAGAAATAGCAAAAATCATTATTTTACATCTGTGAGGATCTGGAATTTAGTTCTAAAGTGTTTTTCTTTACTAATTCTTGTTTAGCAGTCCTAGCCCTTGAAGTGGTACCACTTTGGATATCATTGAGCATTTTTATATATCCAAGATGGCATCCAAGATGGAAGCCAGTAATAGAAAAAAAAATCATTTTTTACATATATGGGACAATCTATGATGTATTTATTGATTTGCTCTTGTAAAACATAGATGAAGACGTTATAAAAAAAGTTTTCACAACACTTGTAGCTTTAAGAAATTGTAAGATGGCATTCAAGATGGCGACCAGAAAAACACACAATTTTACCTGTTCACATGAGATGTGAACGGATAAAATGTAAGCATTTTGTGAAAGACATACATTTATAAGGCATGTCTTTTTCACCAATAATATAATTTCAATATGCAGGATGGCATCCAAGATGGTAGTCAAAACATCAAAATGTATATTATGTATTTTTACGCTTGCATTTCCCATGTAATACTTCATTTCTTTGGCACTTGTGTAATAAAATACTTGGCATTCATTTATATTTCATGTCAGTCCAGTCTTATTTTGGCCAAAATCCATTCAGGTATAAAGAGCATAGATGTTTTTATGTTTTTATACATTTTGCCAAGTAATAGCTCATATAATATACATATATTAAGCTATGCAAGAATCACAAAGGTGTGTAAGATGGCACAGTAGCCTATGGTAGAGTGTCATACTCTGAATTGGAAGGTTGGTGTTTGAGCCTCCCACCACAGAGTTGTGCATGATAAGGTAACGTTTCCATGGTACTGGTTATTATAGTACTGGTTCATACCAACAAAATATAAGCTCCATCTCAATATGACTGATTAAATGTTTAAATAATGGAATGCTTAACCACAATAAATGCAACCCAAACAAATATGCATTATACAAAATACAATTATACACAATGTAAAGCCCTATTGTGTCTATAGTTCATGACGAAGAAAAAGGTAAAACTATTTGTTTAGACCAACATATTGGTTTGAAAGATAAATGTTCAAATCTGATTTAATCATTTTTTAAACACAACTGTCTGTTTATTTATGCATACAGTGTTGTCTTGGCAAGAACAAAGGCTTGTACAACCAAGTCCTGCTCAGCAGCAACCACAGCACATAGAAACACATGGTTCCTTACTCTTGCATCAACATTCAATCAATTTAAGTACATCGGACCGATGTGATATTCTCACATACTGAGTATACTGTAGCAATGACAAGTGAATGAACTGAATTCTTGAACCATAAAACATAATTTAACATCAGTGTCGCCATGAATTGAAAGTATATAAACGTCCTGCAACACCTTGATCACATAGCCTTTACCAATGCCATAATTATAGCTGACTATGTCACATCTCGAAAGGGCATGCACAATAAATTACATCAAGTAAGGAGCAATAGCTTATTTATTCTCTATATCAATGGCAGACCTCTCATTCACTGGCGATGACTGTACCACAACAATGCTTAGTCTGTGAGCCATGAACTGGAAACATACAGTAAACATGCATCTGAAAAAAAAACTATAACGGCTGAAATCCCTTTCTGATTTTCGAACGCTGCCAACACCATTTGCTGCTTACGGATGGATGGTCCTCCGTCATGGGTGCTTTTCATATCACTCCTTTCAATGACCCTTGTAAGCTTCTGAATGTACATGTCATCTTTCCAGAAAAGTATCAACTAAAAATTCTAATTGTCTGCTGCACCAATTCACTAATCAGTTTTATCAGCTACTGTTGGTTTTCTATCAATGTCTGTACAACACTTTGTGTGGACAATAATTGCGTATGTTGTGGTATTTTTTGTGCTGAACTTTTTATCTACCAAATACCAGGTTAACATCTTTTTATTTGAGCCACATATACTTTTGTTTGCGATATTTTCTTCGTTTAGCTTATTTAAATATCACATGTACATGTATAGATCTGCAAACATCGAGGTTGTCACTAGTGCAAACTCATGTTGCAATATGTTTAATATGTTCGGCCTGTTGTCCATTCACTCTAGGATAAATTAAAATGGTAGCAATTGCTTCATTATTACCAACAATTAAATCAATTATACTGCTGCTTGAATTTCTACAACTTAAAAATTTCCTCATTAAAGCTTGCATGCTATTTGCTTTCAAACCGTTCCATTGCTTTTGTACCTAGTTCGAGATCTTTATCAACATTCACTATCTTTCCATCCATCCTTCCACCACCTTGAAATACGCCATATTCAAATACAAAATTGCTCAATTATCCTTTACCTTGATATTAAAGGCAAAGTGTCTAGAGTGATGACTTTTAAGTGCTAAGTGTATTCAGTGCTGATAAACGTTAAAACTCAATTTTAGGTCAAATTCGTTTTATGCAAGAAATCATGGCTGCCTTCTTGAATGCTATCTTGAATATGATGATCACTGCATCTTGATAAGGCAAAATAGCTTGAGTGATGGTCTTGAATGTTAAAGTGCTAACTGTATAAATCAAAACTTGAAAGTAAAACCAAAAACATGAAAACCCTTGACTAATCTCATTTATACAGTGTTTATCTAAGATATTTGACTGCCATCTTGTATTTTGTCTTGAAAACTGTGATATGATTTACATACATACACAAAACTGATACCTTTTCATCATTGTGCACTGAAATTACCACAGTTTTGCCAGATAAAAGCAATCAGAGAGCTGTATTAAAGATTATTTTAAAATCTGGCCGACATCTTAAACGCCATCTTGAAAATACAAAATTGCTCAATGATGCCAAGGTGGCATCACTCAGATTCTTCAAAGACAATGTCTACTAGACATAATTCAGTAAAGAAAAAACTTGAGAACTTAATTCCATGTCAAATTTGTTTTCTGCCGGACTAATGTGACCTTGACCATTTATACAAACTTTTATTTCCTCTTCCTAAGGATGCTCTACATAAAGTTTGGCTTTGATTGGCTGAGCGGTTTCAGAGAAGAAGATGTTTGAATATTGTGGTCATATACATTTATATAGTCCCGGGGCAGGGGCAGACAGCCCCCTTGTCCCAAAATAGTTTCATAAACATAAATCTTCTGTCCATTTGCTCATTCCTAGCAAGATTTCGCCATTTAATGGCATTTTCCTATTTTAATCCTTTCAAATGCATGGGCGACCTAAGTCATCCAAGGGTCACGACTTATATAAATTTTGTAGAGCTCCACTGCATGATGCCTTATGCCAAGTTTCAAAATTATAGGCCTTCTGGTTCTGGAGAAGAAGATTTTTAAATGTTTTGCTATTTATAGCCATGGCGGCCATCTAGGTTTTGTGACCTAGACCATTTATACAAAATTTCGTTCCTCCTTCCTAAGGATGCTCCATATGAAGTTTGGCTTTGATTGGCCCAGTGGTTTCAGGGAAGAAGACGTTTGAACATTGTGGACAACAACGACGACAAGGACGGACGACAGAGCATGGCCATCCTGTAAGCTCAGGTGAGCTAAAAAAAAAAAGGAAAACAGTCCGGCACCAATGTTACTGTTTATGGTGCAAGAGGTTATTAGCCCTGTTAACAAGTGGACAATATAAGTATAGAATGATTACAAAAGTTTGTTCCACAAAATGTACAGTACCCTCATTTTCTGGGGAATGGAACATAAAAAGTGATTATAAATCAGGCAGATTTGGGTTAATTTGGAAACAAATGTATTTATCCATTTTTTTTTTTTTTTTTTTTTTTTTTTTTTTTTTTTTTTTTTTTTTTTGTGTAATTTGTATATGGCTCACAACTTAACTGCTGTTTTGTTTTCATTTTAATTTAAAGTTTAAAACCATTTCACATACTTGGGCACTAGTACTGGGATAACATTTTGGGCTGTAGGGTAGTGTTCCCCCCACGAGTCCCAGAACGACATTCACATATATTATGTAAAATATGACAATACATTCACATGCAAAGGGATTTCTTGGGACTCGGGGGTGGGGGGAGGGGCACTTACCTTACAAAAATATCCAATCAGCAATTTGTTTTGTGCATAAAACTCTCAGCAAAATTAAATTTTGAGATTTTTATCAAAGCAGCAGACTACAATTACTCCTTTAAACTTACTGAAATGAACACCTGCATTTTTTTTGTCACTGACTGTTGACACCTAGCTTGGAAGTACAGATAATTTCTACAACAGAAATGGTTGGCATTTTGAGACAGCTGAAATTTACTAGTACTGGAATAGAAATATCTCAGACAGACACACAAGGGATATGCTTGTCTTATGGGTGAGAAAAGAATCTATGATGGGGTTGAGGCCTCAACAAGGAAATCTCAGGCTCGTTTTCAGATTATTCAAGTCTCATCCGAGGTTCTGCCATTTTGACTCCCAATAGGCTTCAAATGCTCTTCAGGCAGCCATTTGTTTTACATGAAACAATATGCAAATTTACCAGTGAAAAAATAGAAATAATTTTGTATATGCCTTATAAAAATATTTAAGCGGCATTTCGTTTTGTGCATACAATTCTCATCATAATTTAATTTTGATGTTTTTATCAAAGCAGTAGACTACAATTACTCCTGTAAACTTCCTGAAATTAACACCTATAAGTTTATTTTTGTCACTGACAGTTGACACTTAGATATGGATGTACACATAAAGATGTACATTTCTATTGGCTAAATACAGAAATGATTGGCATTATGAGACAACTAAAATCTACTAGTACTGAGACAGAAATATCTCAGACAGGCACACACTGGGATATGCTTGTCTGATGAGTGAGAAAAATAGAATCCATCATGGGTGGTCAGTGGAGATAGGAGAATCTCAACCCGAGGGTCCATCCGTTCCAGTGGGAAACGAGGCTCGTCCGGTTTCCCACTGGAACGATGGGCCCGAGGGTTGAGATTTTCCTTTCTCCACTGAACACCACTGATAGATTCTTTTTCTTACATACCCCGATTAGGCCTACCTTACCGGTAAAGTAACCTGGTACCGTGCTCTAACTCTGATGACGTAGTGTTTATTACGGATATGACGTCAAATGTAAATAAATCGTTGTCAAAGTCAAAAGAGATGCAATTTTGGTTTGTTTTTTCGTTGAAAATGAGCGTGAATCAAGATTTTACCCAATCAATTCACACCAATTTAGTCTAGTTTTGTTGAACATTATTGCTACAAGCAGCTGCTTTGGGCTAAAAACGATCGAATTTAGTCGCTTGCTTTTCTTTATCTTGTATGAGCAACCAAGCCAGCAGTGTCATGGCCGCTTATCTCTTTTCGCACAACACCGTGTTGTAAATTGTAAAAAGTGAAGGAGATTTCCGGTGGTCCTGAAGGCGATCCGAAAATGGAACACAGTAAAGGTAAGTGTCTCGGTTTATCTGAGATTTATTATTTCCCAGCCCAAAACAAAAGAATCCGAGAATGTCTTGCAACCCTCTAATAGTTTTTTGATTGATACATGTCTCATTGGCAGCCAAATCTTGAATAATGCGAAAGATATCTATTTTCTACCGTAGCGAGTTGATGGTTTTGATGACATGTAAACATTTTGACTTTGCATTGCTGAAGTCGCCGAGCATTATTGTTTGCATCTATCACCGGTACATTAAAGGTATTCCATATCAATGTTATTTGCCACCCTAAATATATTTCGATACATTCTTTCAGCCAAGAAAATGACTGCTGTATTGGAATTTGTGATAAAGGAGATCGGTGGTGAAAAAGGAGATCTGTGGTGCTAAAGGAGACATTGTATTTCAATGCCAATTGCTCATTATTTTGTCTATACTGGTCAAGCATGTTAATCAGCTGTTTAATCCGCAATCTGTTACACTTTGATACTTTGCTCTACACCCATGACAAAGTATGTAGGGTCCCATAAAAGACAGAACATTCGGTCTGCACTCATGTCTGAGACTTATACCGTCGGCAGTTTAGATGGTCAGGTCGCACTGGTAGATATACCTGTAAATCGTTTTGAAACGTTCTTGTTTTGAATGGCAAACGGACACAAAACGTATGTTTCTTAAAAGTTTCATAAAAGGGCGCACCAACAAAATGGAATAATGAAAGAATTTTAGTCATGTTTTCATTGTCTATGTTTGGTTTTGTAAAAATCATTTGTCGTGCTATACATTTAGAGTTTAACTCAATAGAATCTTGTGCATTACGTGTCTTGCAAATAACGACAATCCAGTCAATTCTGCTGACAAGGACGCGTAAACTTGTGAAATTGGCCACAATAATGATTATCTCTACACAATTTCATAACATTTTAGACTTTCAATTTCTATGTTTCTGTTCACTTACGAATCATCAGTATAATTCTCAGCTTGTTTTCAAAATATGTGCGGATCGCGGTGGTCCAGTGATTGACTGTCGGACACTAGATCGAGGGATCGCGGGTTCGAGGCCTACGGCGCCGCCGCAAAGACGTACTTACTCTCTGAAATAGTGGGTAAATAACCCAGGTTAATGAAAAAATATTAACATTGGTGTTAAGCATTTATTCAGTCAAACAAACATAAGTGAAATTACGTCACAACACTCACACTTTTACATACTCGACCTCCAATATGCATCTTTAATTTGTCTAAATGATATGTCCTCTATTTCTCTATTTGCAGATGCCTCTACGACAGAGATTTGCCTGCCCACACAAAGACTGTAAAAGGTCTTACTGTCAGCAGGGGAAACAAAATTTCCACGTTAAAACAGCACTTGGCATGACAGGAAACACACAAAATGCTCGTATTGCGAGAAAATGTTTGCGACACAGGCTGCAAAATTGCGTCATGAAGCCAATGTATATTTGGGGAAAAAGACCATTCCTGTCACGGATCTGTGTCAAAAGATATGTGAGACCAAAAACCAGTTCATCGGGCACCTGCGATTTAGCCACAAAACAGACCGTTTTCAATGCCCAACATGCCACAAGACTTGCGCATATGCACAGCAGCGTGAAAAGTGTGGCAAGCCCATAGCAAGATGCTCAATTTGTATAATGAAGTTTTTGACACTGCGTTATAAACAAAGACACAAGACATCCCAACATACCGATCACACCAGCATTTGCGAAATGTGTGGACAAGAATTTAGATACCAGTGCCACAAAATTTTGAAAATCGGCTAACAAATAAAAGTTTTATGCCAGAAAATAATTTTGTATAGGGCCTTTTTCTATTGTGAAATTTCAGCAAGGGAAGTAACTTTTTCCCCAGAACAAATCAAACCAAAATAATATTTGTATACATAGATGAGCACCAAAGTCTTGAACTTATTCCACAGATTTACTAGATTTTCAATTTTGAACGGGTGTTTGAATTACCTCCCATTCACATGCAAAAGGCATATTCAAAATAATTTTGGTCATAATTGTTTTACTAGCGAACCAATTTTATTTTCTCGGCACTTTTAAGACTCATGGGTTGCAAAAGGATGACATGGTCGTATGTTTCAGAAAAGTGAGATTTTGAAAAATGGCAGTTTCTTAAAGATGGTGTATGGACAGTAATCAGGAGTTACAAGGAGCCTTGTCCGTCTTTATTTTTTGTTCATCTTTCCTATTATTTTCTGAATGATTTTTATCATTTAAAATATTTAAATAATTACTTTTGTTTACGTTTTGTTTCATTAAAAAGAGAGGTAGTTTTCTGTGCTTGCCTTTTCATTTCCCTTATAATAACCCAATGATGTGTCCTATTGTGTAAAGCATCTGGTCTAGACACGGAGTGAACAGTCATCCAAATCGGCACATTCTTTTATGAAAAGTTGGCCATGAAATATTTATATATGAGCCACCTCGTGCGAAAAACAACAATGTGGTTTCCGAACAGGTCCGACAAAAACCGGCCTGTACAGTGACAGAAAAGAGCTAGAATCTTGAAATTTCGGATTTAAGTAGAAGAAGAATTATACTATCCGAGTAGCGAAAACAAAGGCGCTGATCATCTTTGCGGTAACCGCGAAGCTGATCTGCGTCTTTGTTTTCGCCTAGGCAGATTGTTGGTTTTCCCATGTGATGGCTCATATATTTTCCTCTCTAAAAGTTGTCAGTTATGGTTATCATCACGGGTGATACCTAGAATCATCGTGATTAAGATAACTTTACGTCTTGACATTACCTCGAGCTGTTCCAGGGTAAATGAAACACTTATTTACGAAACCATGATTGTATTGAAGGTTTAGCGTCACAGTAAACAATTATTCAGTCTTGTCGGGACACCGCTTCCCAGATAGGAACTATCAATTTCTTGATCAAGGTGCAAACCAGACCTTTGGGGTTCGAACTCAGGACCGATCGATTTCGGGTCCGACGTTGTGCTATTAAGCCAACACGTTTCTCTGTGTGTCATTAAGTTCATAGAAATATAAACACGTAGAATGGCAACAAATCGTTTTTTTTTTTGTTTTTTTTTTTTTTTTTTTTTTTTTTTTTTTTTTTTTTTTTGTCCCGGTCAACAGTTTTTCAGTCATGTTGGTTGTCAATGTTTCTTGGACAGTTTACCAGAACTAATGGAAGCTTCAAGCCTACGTTTTGTTTGTCTTAACGCCTCAAACAACAAATGGTCAGTCATTTTAGGGTGGAGCCACCACTTCCATGGTACTTTCCAGTCATTTTATTTGACCTGAAGTCTTAAGCCATTCGATCCGGACTTCAACACCGTTCTCACTGAGCCATCTTGCTCCACCGGGGAGCTGTACGTGTCATTTACAATTACCTTAACGGCGGTCTTGGACCTATCGTTAAATGCATTTGTATGTTTTGATACCAGAATCAATGGTACAAAATAAAGAAAAATGCATTAGCTCAAACAACATCTTTTTATTTTTATATACATGATCTCTTTATAATTCTTCAATGCATATTCTATGAGTTACGTTTTCTTTCTCTGTTCTCAAAGGATATGTAGTATTTAAACCATAAAAGAACACGCAACACCGATTATGCAAACGCGGGGTTGGCAATAGAACCGTGACTTCGTTAAGCAGTACAGACCTATGGGGGTCATGACAACATGCTCATTTACAAAATGCTAACTTGCTAAATTCTGTTTGCAAAATGCTAAATATTAATTGCCAATAATTTATTTTGCAGAGGGTCGATGACTTTCAATATCGATGATCATATTTTGCAAAAGCGGTTAGTATTTAACAATATGCATTTAACAAAATCAGTTGACATTAAATTGGCATGACATTACGTTTTTGCTAAGTTTTTACTCGTCACTCCCTGCTTGTGTGCAAAACAAAATATGGTCGATCGTAATTTGAAATTATCATGTAGCAAATGATATTTGAAAATTAGCAAAAAGCATTAGCATGTCGCCAAGATTTTCCATACACTCCCGGTCGGTCTCTTTGTATCGAGTTAAAACATTCAGAGGTGTCATTAGAAACACGCCTTCTATACTGTGCAAGTTTAATAGGTGCATGTCAGCATGCAAACTTGCCAATGTAATTATGGCATTAATAGTTGGATGCCTGAACTATTATTAACACGATGATTCCATTTATATACACTAAACAAACACGTCTAGACAGATTCTAGCTACTTTATTTTGATTCAATGCTTTACGTCTACGGTAAACAGCAGTGTCTTTTAGAAATGCTATGTTATCCAAACCGCCTCTACATGCTCAGTTTTGAGGCGGATTTCCACCAGTAAAGGGTACATTTCTGGTCACTTTTAATACGACTAGGTATGGTTCCTCGTGACGAATTTATCCTATATCCATACTGTTGTTTGACTGGTTGCTCTCCTTTCAGTGCGACATTGGCACCTTCGAAGTTGAATGTTTTTTTCTTCTTTATTGTATTTCACCCTAGCCTGTTTGTCGAAGCAGTGATCTCGAAAAAGAAAACTGATATTATAAATACTGAACAAAAGTGAAAACGCGACACGCATATTCTAATTTGAATACACAAGTACGTGAATTTGTTTGAAATCATAAGGCCCGACATGGCGCATTGTTTTTGAATAGCATGCTGCAAAATACACCTGAAATTATTGAAACGATCGGTTTAATTGGCATTGAAATACAATATCTCCTTTAGCACCACCGATCTCCTTTTTCACCACTGATCTCCTTTATCACAAACTCCAATACAACAGTCATTTTCTAGGCTGAAGGGAGGTATCGAAAAATATATAGGGTGGCAAATAACATTGATATGGATGACCTTTAATGTACCGGTGATAGATGCAAACAATAATGCTTGGCGACCTCAGCAATGCAAAGTCAAAATGTTTGAACGTCAACAAAACCACCAACTCGCTACGGTAGAAAATGGATATCTTTCGTATTATTCAAGATTTGGCTACCAATGAGACATGTATCAATCAAAAAACTATTAGAGGGTTGCAGGACATTCTCGGATTCTTCTGTTTTGGGCTAGGAAATATTGAATTTCAGATAAACTGACACACTTACCTTTTGTGTATACAACTTTCGAATCGCCTTCAGAACCACCGGAAGTCTTCTTCACTTTTTACAATACACAACACGGCGTTGTGCGAAAGGAGATAAGCGGCCGTGAGTGTAAGATCGATTTATCTACCACCACTAAAATTCCGGAATTTGTCTATCTTTATGATAGAGGTATGTAAGAATACAAGAGAAACAACCATTGGGCCAGTAGATGATGGTTGAGTACAAGAGGATCAACCACTGGACCAGCAGCAGATGATGTTAGAGTACATGAGGAACAGCCATTGGAATAGTAGATAACAAGGAGAACGACTATTGGGTCAGTATATGATGGTAGAATACAAGAGGAACAATCAAGATTCAAATTGATGATAATAGAGTATAACTTCTTACATACCCCTGTGAAAAAGATAGAATTTTCTTACATACCCCTGTCAAAAAGATAGAATTATCACATTATTCAGTGGTGGTGCACAAATCTCATCTTACACTGCTGGTTTGGTTGCTCATGCAAGATAAGAAAAGCACGCGATATAATTCGATCGTTTTTACTGCTTGCAGCAATGGCGTTCACCAAAACTAGACAAAAGTGATGTTTTTCACAGCGAGTATTCTTGAATCACGCTCGTTTTAAACTAAAAACAAATAAAAACTACATCTCTTTTGACTTTGACAGCGATTTATTTACATTTGACGTCACATTCGTAATATGCACAACGTCACAAGGGTTACAGCACGGTACCAGGTTACGTTGCCGGTAAAAGGGTAAAATCGGAGTATGTAAGAAAAAGAGTCGATCATGGGTGTCCAGTGGAGAAAGGAAAATCCCAACCCTCGGGTCCACCGTTCTAGTGGGAAGCTCCTACTGGAACGGGTGGACCCTCGGGTTGGGATTTTCCTATCTCCAATGGACACCCATGGTGGATTCTATTTATCCTGTTATTCAGTGGCGGTGCACAAGGCGGTAAGAATTTTCTTACATACCCCTGTCAAAAAGATAGAATAATCCCATTATTCAGTGGTGGTGCACAAATCTCATCTTACACTGCTGGCTTGGTTGCTCATACAAGATAAGAAAAGCACGCGAGTAAATTCGATCGTTTCTACTGCATTTAGCAATGGCGTTCAACTGAAAACTAGAGAAAACTGATGTGAATTCACGGTGAATGTTCTTGAATCACGCTCCTTTTAAAATAAGAATTGATCAAAACTACATCTTTGACATCGATTTATTTACATTTGACGTCATTTCCGTAATATACACAACGTCATCAGAGGTAGGCCTAAAACACGGTACCAGGTGGCTTTACCGGTAAAAAGGAATTTAAACGAAGTAAACGAAGTATGTAAGAAAAAGAATCTATGGAAGACAAAAGCCGTCAAAAGTCCCATTTTTAAATGAAATAGACAAAATAGAAATGAACTAATTCATTTTCAAATAAAATAAACAGTTATATCACATAAAACAAACGAAAATGACACAAAAAAATTACTTATGTGAAACAGACCAATTCATTTTGAAACCAAACAATCAACTTCTCCAAATGGGACAACTTGAAATCAAACGAAACAAACGTTTCACAAACCAAACAATTGATTCTGAAATAAACCTATCCGGTAATAAAAAAGGTGTAGGTCAAACGAAATACCGAAAAATCGAATATTAATAAAATGGGCCCGAGTCAGTTCGGCCCAAAACGACTTACTTGGAAAACGTCAAAGTCATCATCATCATTCTCGATCATGATCGATCATCATCATCGATCATGATCGATCATCATTATGATCAATCATCATCATGATCGATCATCATGATCGATAATTATGATCGATGATCATGATCGATCATCATCATCATGATCGATCATCATCATTATCAATCATCATGATCGATCATCATGATCGATCATCATCGTCATTATCGTGATCGATCATCATTATGATCGATCGATCATCATCATCATCATGATCGACCATCATCATCTTTTTTGACACAAAAATGTTTTATTTAGGTCATCAACATTGCACATCTCATGGTCAAAATATCATAGTAACAGTTTTATCTATACAAATAAATGCAAAAAAAATCACATGATGTTATTCATTGTTCCTTGAACAATATAAAAGGAGCTTCAGATATTTTGAATAAACATTTAACAAATTATACAATCAATCCATGTTGCTAGTTTTTCCATCTTCATGCTTATATTTGCTCATTATGAAATATTCAGAGCCGTCTGAAGCATTTTTTTAACCTGTTGAATTTTATTTTATATAATGTTACATGGTCAATATAAAATAATCTGCATTTCACCCATTCTTCTGTCTCACCTATGTGCATCATCCCTTCCACCCTGGCAGTCTCATGATCGATCATCATAATTAACATCCTCGAACATCATCATGCTCAATCATCATCATCATGATCGACCATCATGATTCATAATCATAATCGATCATCATCGATAATCATGATCGATCATGATGAATATGATGATGATGATCAATCATGATGATGATGATCGATGATGATCGATCATGATAATGATGATCGATCATGATGATGATCGATCATGATGATGATCGATCATGATGATGATGATCATCATGATGATTGATCATGATGATGATGATCGATCATGATGATGATGATCGATCATCTTGGTGATGATCGATGATGCTGATGATGATGCTGCTGCTGCTGCTGCTGCTGCTGCTGCTGATGATGATGATGATGATGATGATGATGATTATGATGATGATGCTGATGATGATTGTTGATCATGATGATGATCGATCATCATCATCATGATCGACGATGATGATGATCGATGATGATGATCATCGATGATGATGATCGATCATGATGATTATCGATCATGATGATGATCGAACATGATGCTGATGATGATTATGATGATGATGATGTTCGATCATGATGAGACTTTGACACTTTCCAAGTAAGTCGTTTTGGGCCGAACTGACTCGGGTCCATTTTATTAATATTCGATTTTTCGGTATTTCGTTTGATCTGCACCTTTTTATCACCGGATAGGTTTATTTCAGAATCAATTGTTTGGTTTGGGAAACGTTTGTTTATTTTGATTTCAAGTTGTCCCATTTGGCGAAGTTGATTGTTTGGTTTTAAAATGAATTGGTCTGTTTCACATAAGTAACTGTTTTGTGTCATTTTCGTTTGTTTTATGTGATATAACGGTTTATTTTATTTGAAAATGAATTAGTTCATTTCTACTTTGTCTTCTTATTTTGAAATGAATTGGTCCGTTTCACATTAGGAATTGTTTTGTGTCATTTTCGCTCGTTTTATGTGATATAACGGTTTGTTTTATTTGAAAATGAATTAGTTCATTTCTACTTTGCCTGTTTCATTTAAAAATGGGACTTTTGACGGCTTTTGCCTTCCATAAGAATCCATCATTGGTGTTCAGTGGAGAATGGAAAATCCCAACCCTCGGGTTGGGATTTTCCTATCTACACTGGACACCCATGATGGATTCTATTTAGAAACAATTAGTGAGTCAGTAGATGATGGTAGATAAATAGAATCCACCATTGGTGTTCAGTGGAGATTAAAAGAATCTATGATGGGGTTGAGGCCGAGACAAGGAAATCTCAGGCAAATTTTTAGATTATTCAAGTCTCATCCGATGCTCTGCCGAGAATGAGACTTGAATAATCTGAAAAAGAGCCTGAGATGTCCGTGTTTAGGCCTCAACACCATCATTGATTATTTTTCTCACCAATCCCTTAAAGCAATTTGACTCTGAATAGGCTACAAGAGCTGTTCAGGCAGCCATTTTGTTTTTACATGAAACAATATGCAAATTAACCAATCAAAAAATAGAAGTAATTTTGTATATGCACTAACCTTACAAAAAGATTCAATCAGCATTTTGTTTTGTGCATAAAATTCTCAGCAAAATTAAATTTTGAGATTTTTATCAAAGCAGCAGACTACAATTACTCTTGTAAACTTCCTGAAATTAACATCTCCAAGTTTATTTTTGTCACTGACAGTTGACACCTGGCTTATCATTTCCTTATATGGAAGGAAGCACACATGAAGATGTACATTTCTATTAGCTAAATACAGAAATGATTGGTATTTTGAGACAGCTGAAATCTACTAGTACTGGGACAGAAATATCTCAGACAGGCACACAAAGGGATATGCTTGCAACCGGAACAATAGTCGTATTTCAATATAGGCACATAAGCAAGCCATCGATTTTACTAGCGCTCAGGTAAATTTACGGAGACTTTCCGATAATATCCGATACTGGCCGGCGATATTCGATTATCATTCGGATAATCTGTCCAGGTAATGTCAGTGTTGCCTGGGGACAGTTGTTGAGGGATTAAAGATTTCATCGCTTTATTTTAACAGCTTTCTCTGCAGCTTTCTCCGCGTGAAAACTTGATTTTAATTAAGCGCAGTTGACATGTTAAAAGACTAAATGCATGACGCAGGGACCGGTGGTATTCATCTGCTACCCCCATGTCACTTCGGATGATTTTATATAGGATATAACAGAGAACCAACGTAAACAAAATTATTCGTCTTGCAGGCGCGGACACGCCTTTGCATTTTCAAGATGATTTAAGAAGCTGCATATATTTTTAATAGACTTCATTAGTTGTGTGTAACCTTATATGGAGAATAAACGTGTTGTTCCCCGTTTGAAAATATTTGCGCAGTAGTAATCATATTGTTAAAAATAAATTTAGAAGGCTATCAGGATCTGAATGTGAAAGACACATATAAAATATTAAATAGATACGTTTTTCTTTATATAGAAATTAAATGTAATTCGCGCCAAATAAATGAATTTAGAATATTTATACATTTTCGCTGGGTAAAAAAACTTAGATATTCACAGTCTATACATTATGAAAGATACGTCGAATTAAATTCTTCACATCTATACTCAACCGGGTGGTGTATAGGCGGTGATGACCTGCGCAGCGCTAAAACACCATTTTCCATAAGACCAGTTATTCTTATCCAAGTATGCAGTTCAACCTTAATATAGTTTTCATGATAACCAATCTGGTCTTTGTCTGCAATGGTCAGAAATGCCGACCAGAAAGTAGGTTTTCACGCTTTGCTGATTATTAGGTAGTTAAAACGATCATCATGGATGACTAGATCGGGGGATTACACCTGACATCCAGCGTATTTAGGCTGTCGCCGCAAGGTATTAAAGTCACGCTTCTTATAAAAACATTCTCACATGACAATTTGGCAGCGTCATAGGAAAGCTGTTTTGACAGACAAAACTGATTCTGCATATCAGGCAGGCTACTCTTAGCCAAGTCTGCATATAGAGATCTAGATTCTTAAAACGAAATTTCATGTTTAATTAAACTACATTTTTGTTTTGTTAAAGCAAGTTTGTGGTTTCCGACCAGGTCAGGCACAAACAGGCCTGTACAGTCACAGAAGATGGCTAGAAGTTTGAAATTTCGTATTAAAGAAGAAGAGGGATTTACTATCTATGAAGCAAAAACAAAGACGCGGAAACTTGCCATTTTCATTGAGAATTATCTCAAATTATTTCTTTGTCATCAAGGATTTCATATATCGCATATAAGCATCAGGAAAACATGTCCGTGAAATGTGTACCCCTTCATGCCCCACTTTTATATAGCAAAACTGGGGTACGCAGGGTGTATACCTATTTTTCATATTTTTGCTCCAAAACATAGATTGTGGGTATATGTTAGATCCGCCTCGGCGAGGCAGTTCTAACGTGTACCCACAGTCCATGTTTTGAGAGCAAAAGTAAGAAAATATCAAAAATTTTCTTCTGAAAATTTTCATTTTTTACAACTTTAAAAATCTCTGTACAATCCATGGGCATGTTTTCATAATGAAAGAAAGAAAGAAAGAAAGAAAGAAAGAAAGAAAGAAAGAAAGAAAGAAAGAAAGAAAGAAATGAATGAATGAATGAATGCGCATTTCACGAATCCGTAATTACACATATTTAGGTTGATAAATGTAGGAGTCTTCTCTTCTACGATACATGTATAATGATTAAATGATTTTGTTTCGTGTCAAAATGCTTTGAGAAAGATATTAAAAAATAGATTTTAAATATCTTTGAATTCTTCACCAGCATGCATAATGTGTTATGGCACAGTGTCATCACCATGCACCGCTTTCGGTAAATGAGTAATTATACTCGTTCGGTTTGCTCAATTATATCTCGAGTATGTGTGAAATACTTAAGTTAAATGGATTACATGTAATTTGATTTCTTAAATTGTTGTCGGAATTCAACTGTTTATGCGATGATCGCTTTAAACATTTATGTTTGATGTTTTTGTTCTTTAATTAAAGCTAAGAAAAGCTGTTATTTTGTTTGGATTGACTTTGAATGACAGATATCGAGCACTCGTCCTGTTGCGAATTACAGCATCAAAAGAAAAATACAAATACCTCATGAAATAATTATAAAAAGATTCTCATAAAAATAAAATGATAAATTAAATGAGTAGAACTTGATTGCGAATTTAACACAGTGTCATTACTAATTGACATTATGCAATCATGAGCGAATTGACATCTGTGTTTTCAATTCGGCATCTACTACCGAAAAAGGAGAAAAAATATGGTAAAGTTTAATGTTTTATTTCCGCAAAATATCACTGTCTAAACTTAAGCCTATCAATGTATTCATATAAAATTCTTTATTACACTATCAGTCATCAAATACATTTCATTTTCATATTAGGGCGATAATCTTCGCCCACGGCATTTTAATACCTGGAAATTAAGTCGGCTCTTATCGGTGCATTTAACGGATACTCACGGAAATTCCGGATAGAAAATAATATTTATCATTTTTTGGTCCTTGCTCAAACAGACCAATTTATCGTTGAGCTACAAAATAAAAAATACACCAGATTAAAATATAATATTTCTACCATATTGGACCGTTTGTGACGCCTAACATTTATGTAAAATTATAGCTTAAAATTGTTGCTGAAGTCATGTACCTAGGCGTATTTAACCGCGTTTTACGGAAATTTTGCTATATATTTAATTAAATTGCGTACAACAAGACGGCCGTCCCCAAACAGACCATTTTATAATAGTGTCTCGTCAAAAATTTAAAAACTATGGTAAAGATAAAGAATTATTATTACTTTCTAACGCCGTTCGTGATATAAAAATATCATAAGAAATAAGAAAGTTACGAAGTGTTAAATCTTTTTTCCCTATATGTCTTATACAATTTATTGGCCGATACCTGTAGAAGTGCTAGTACGACTAAAGTACCCCATGTCTGATGGGTGAGAAAGGAACATCCTAACCAGAGCGTCCACCCGTTCCAGTGGGAAACGGGGCTCGTCCAATTGTTGTTCCTCTTGTTACAAAATAGCTTACCTGCTTTGGTATGCTCTTGTGTGCTCTCGTCGCTCTGCGCTCCCGAGACACCAAAGGGACGTCTGGTTTGGTCAAGAGCTGAGAGGAAAGAGGGTGTGCACGTGTTTTTCTGTTCGGTCATCCGTGTGACTTGGACTGTACCATTGTCAACCATAGGGGGATTTTGGACACGTTGTTGTACGGCAACTACTGCCAGAACTGAGCAAAAGTACCAATCAGGGGAGAAGTGCTAGTACAACACTCTACCCCATCTTTGGTAGGACCGAATGCATATCAATTTTAACTGATGTATATGATATAAACTTTAAACGATATCATTGCGTATGCCTTAAAATACATGCTAATGTTTTCGAGGTAGTAAAGTCAGACAAGGAGAAATTATCCGTCCGTATGTGTTCATGCATTTTAGAATGACTTAGAACAATGGTAGTGTTAGTAATAGACTAAAACTAAATTCAAGCTGCATATAATTGCAAAAATGAAAATGTGCCTTTAGTTGACCATTCAAGTGGTGAAAGGAAAATGTACTTATTGCTGATGAAGAAATGGCATGAGGAACGTAAGCTTTCTCTGATGGAAAAAAAAATGGTGCATGTACTTAGCATGAGGGTGAAGTGATATACAAAACTTGATATATATACTAGACATTTTGTCTCTTTACCAAGAATGCCTTTCTGGCGAAAATTATGCCTTTTTGCAAGGACTCTTAATAGGCCAAACTCAGGCCATATGTGCCGCCTTATGTAGTAACATTATTTACAAAATATTACTATATCTGAGTGTTCTACTCAAAAGAATATGATCCTAAACCAATATAAAGAAATGGTTTAATGAATATGAAAGGAATGATCAAGTATCATATATGATACAGTATGTGATCAAATTCAAATATACATTGCCCCAAACAGTCAACTTTCTGGTTACTGGGCAAACAATAATTCAAATTAAAAGAGTGTTAGGTATGTAGATGACTAACAAACAGTGTTTTGTGTTGTCACTGCCTTGTAAACTGTCAGATGTGTATCCAGTGAATGCAAATTAACAATTTCTTGATAAGCGTGGATGCGTGTGGGTTTCACTTAACCAAAGTAAGTTTTGAAGACTCTATGACAATTAAACACTGATAACAAACAGAACTGGTGCCAAAACATAAATGTGGAATGTGTAACAGATATAAATTGTGTCCATTGACACTGCAGTAAAACAGAATGTAAATAAAACCAAGTGTAACTTCCTCAACGACCACTTTCATATGTAACAAATATATTGTGTATTACATAACATTTTCAGATGAGTGTGAAGCATTATGAGTGACATAAGAAAATAACTAAATTTTATGTATTTCTGTGTTATTCAAGTTTTACCATAATTATTGGTTTTATATACAATATTATGGAGAAGTGATCTTTGAAGAACCTACAGAATAACACAACTGAAAGTAACAATAAAACTGTATCTTACTCTTTAATGAATTTTCTGTATCTGTAATGCAATAAAAGATAAATATAATGTTCTGTGATTAGATTTCTGGATTTCAGAAAATATGTCATCGAGTACTCCAGTCTTTCAGAGGCGTGATGCAGTGACAGAAGAGTATGAGCATGACAACCTGGATCAATCAAATAAAGCATGTTCTGGTCTATGAAACTGAAGCTAACCATGAAGCAAACATTTGAGGCATTAGTTGTATTCTTATGAGATGACGTAAAACCAGAAGAAACGATCCAGACTGACCCTAGCGTCTAATTCCCCGAGAAAGAATGATTCTATCTCAGAGTGTCTGAGAGGAGTGGGTAGTGGTTTCAAGGAAGCGAAATAGCCAGGAAGCAGTCAAAGATCCTCAGGCCAAGCCTCAGTCATATGCAGAAACTCGGTCTGAAGTTCACTATCATCCGGTGCCTCTCAATGAAATACACCAATGGTTCCCGCACCCCTCAGATGCCTGACAATCTACATTACAGATGGCATTGATTCCTTATATATAGATAGAGCGGTCACGGATAAAACTAGAATCAGAGGGAGAACACCATTTCCCAACCAACTGTTTTCAAACTATCAGAAGATGGTATAATCCCTCAGAAACTGACATTATAAGGCTTACGGAGAGCCAACGAGCGCATTGACCATTCCATAATGTGGCGTACCTCTGTCTCAGACCTTATGGCATCAACCTAATATCACACTGAAGTGGACGCCAGTCTGAAACAGTTGTACTAACAATGTTGGAAATGACATCCTAAGCAATCCAAAATTACACACTGTTGGATGAGACCCAAGGTGTCAGTTGCAACTTTTTACATGAATCTGCTTTATCACAGGTACTCCCCAAACACAAGAAATATCTCCACAAGTACACCCTATTGGAGAACAAGACGTGCAACTGAAGAGTAACTGAGATGTACGAGTGTGAAAGAAATGCAGACAGAACGACAGAACAGACACTTACGAAAGACGACAATTTACATGCACAAACATTACAAAGCGGTAGTTGTTATGTCATTATTATATTCAAAAAGGCTTTGATCATAATGAAAGCTATGTTATTCCTCTTCTCTTCCCCTATCAAGTAAATTGATTTTGAAATAATTTTTTTTGTCTGATTTGCGAAATAAGGATAGTATTTCAAACAAAGTAATTTTCTTTTTCCAAATCCAATATTTTATAAATAAATTTGTGCAAAAATAGCAAAATACTGTAAAATGTCTATGAAATTTGAATTCTGAGAGCTGCGTCTTATGTACAAGTGCGTGTTATACGCAAGTGCGGCCTATATGCAGGTGCGTATTATACATGAAAAAATATTCAATATGCAATTCTTTGACCGTTTCACTAAAACTATTTATGACAGATGCAAAAATGACAATCTTATTTTTTTTTTCTTTTATAGACATACCGGGTGGTTATCAGTATACAGTATGATTCTTGACTTCGATACATCTACCAGTATTTCAATTTAATTGAAACCCATCGATAGCCAAATCTGTCAAAATCCAAAACTTACTAGAAACCAGAGACAAAGAATGTATCAGCTAATATCATTTTAAATATTTGTCTTCAACAGAAATATTAATAACCATATTCATGAACTTTCCTAGGTTGAGAGATTCAAAAGCAAAGTCTGCAGCAGATGTCGAAGCCTATACTTTCAGTTTCTATTTCAGACAACTTTGAAATTTGATCATCCAACACAAGCATGACAAAAACAAACGGACAAAAATTGAACAACATGGACTTTTTTTATGATGAAGGCATACAAAACACATGGACAGCATCTTCACAAGTACACCCTATTGAAGGATGCAGTCCACATGCAATGAATGACAATGATGTTTGCGAAAAATGATTTTTTTATTATTATTATTTTATTTTATTTTATTTATTATTATTATTTTTTTTATTTCTTTATCTTTTTATAGGATTACTACCCATTCAGTATTCATTATACTTTTGGCTGTTAAAATCAATTACATTGGTACATGTCTGTATTGACTGTGGAATTTATAACAGGAAGTCCTGATATACTTGTTATGTGTAAGCTTCTATATGTCTACCATGATACCAATCTCTTCTACCCAGATAATATTGTTAGTAAAGTCCAATGAATACTGAAAGTTGTAGTTATAGGATTTTTAGGACATGGGCCATTGGAGGTTGTGATATTGGAAATTATGATTTGTCATGTCAAGAATATTAAATGAATGATAAGAATGAATAATAAGAAATGGAAAGCCTTCAATGCATGTGATGAGTCAAATGTCAAATGATAAGTCAATGTAGTAAAAAGTCCTATGAAAAATGAACATTGTAGTACTTATATATTTATCTTATTGGATATTCATAAAGGACCATTAAAAGTGAAATGTCAGGCAACTTGTCAGCCAAGTATGGAATTGAGGTCTGTTTTTTTTTTTTTTTTTTTTTTTTTTTTTTTTTTTTTTTTTTTTTTTTTTTTTAAGAAGTCCACAATTTCTATGTTGAAGATTTTTCAGACGTAGCCAACGATTCTAAGAGATCAAAATTATAATATCAGATTTAGATGTATGAAATTATTAAAGTGGCAAATATATTTTACCTTATTTCATAATGAATAATGGAGAGATCTGGAAGTCCAAATGTTATAAAATAAAAAGAACTGGAAAATGTCTGATACTTCATTACAAAGAATATAGTGATGGCAAAAAGGAAAACTATAAAATGATTCTCAGAAATAAGATTTTATATAAAATGTGTTGCAAAATATGATGCTGTAAATGAAACTTGATGGCAATATAGGATGTACGGATGCTATGGGATATTGGCCACATTTGTAACAGACACTCAATCCTTGTATCTAGATTTCTTTGGGTAGCAACAGTGTAGATCCGGTGGTTTGGGACCAGGCCCGTGTTGGCACAGAGTTGCAATACAAGAACTGAATGTGTCATTGACATGGAAGAACTTGTAGGAACTAAGGCATGATGAAGTGGCTTTATGATCTTTGCATTGGGAATCAGTCATCTTATTCAGCAGATCAAAATCAGAAAGTGAGGGTTTCAGCAAATGTACACATTCTGACTGTTGATTAGAAAGGTCAGTGGCATTATAGGAGTTACCCGATTCTTTGTCAAGACTTGGAGACTGATGAGAATTGAACATGGGAGATGTGTATGATTGCTGGATCTGGGTGCCAGAATCAGTCTGCAGGTCATCATGACTTTATTTTCACAACTGTGGGCATGTGCTGTACCTGAATGCCACTAATAGACATTTACGGATTAAGACGGTGACGGTCACGGAGCTCGAACTTCGGTTGAAATCAAGCCATAAATCAGGGTTGTCTCAAAACCAAACTTACTAAATAGTGAAATGACATTTTGTGTGTACATAATTCACATTATTAAACCAATCTGTTTCTTCCTACATACAAAACAAGCATATATTGTCACAACAATGGGCAACACCCTATGGCGGTGTCTCCATACCGTCCCAACAGCCCGATATCCTTTAAGTTCTGCTATCGCATGTTTGACACAAATGCGATAACGCTGAATAATTCTATTCAATCTTCGACACTGTTTTCGTTTGTGTGCATTTCTTTGTCTCATCTGGACAGCTGAATACGGAGTCACAATTTGATGCCTGTTACTGAGGATATATCTTATCTGCCAAAATCATACATTCGTCTGAAAATGGTAAATCAGTGCCAATTTTTGGTATTTAGGCATCGTTAAGATGCCCCATGAACCCACATTCAATGTACCTTATCTGTCCACCTTTGACTTGTCTACCCAGACCCGGGCTCGGATAGCGGTGCATGCTGTCTGGACATTGGTTTCCGCCACATGTACGCCGCTCGTCTGAACTCGGCCCTGGATGACTTTTTAAATTGTCAAATACTCTTAATATCATTTTTAACTAAGTGACTTTATGTTGATTTTTAGGTTTTTAATTAAATCATTTTTGTTCAACATATGTATATATGTGTATATATTTGTTATAAGAGGGCCACATGGTAGAATAGCGGTAAAGCTAAATGTGTTTACCCTCTCAAAATAATGTATATAAATAAATAAATAAATATCTACAATTGTCTGTGAATGCATGGAGTGGTACTTTCTATGGCCAGAATAAAGCAGTTGTTGGGGCTAATTGCTAGGCCGAGGTGCCATCTATGGCTCCAACTGCACATTCAAGATTTTTTTCCAGGTGTGTTTCATGTTTCGCCATTGTCCGACAGTTGTCCAAATTACATGCGTTTTTAATTTAAGGTAAAACACTGGAATCAGAGTGCGAATTTCGTCTTGTATTGTTGAAACACAAACGTTAAATAAAGCTGAAAGCATGTGGTGGGTGTTGTAGCATCGTAACCATGACAGCACAAGTAACACTCTATTTTGCGGTGACAGAGAATGTGCATGGCTTGTGCGAATGTGCAGAAAGGGAACTAACAGAAGAAGGTTTCAGGCGTTTCAACCGCCACTCATAAAAATTGGTAGCGGTGTTGTGACAAAGAAAGGAATACGTTTCTCCCGCTATAAGAATCTTCATATAGTCGATTTCGGATGTCCAACATAGGATCGGGTGGAAAGCGCATAATACTCGTACATAACAAGGCTATACACAGTTGTTTCATATTCTGTGTGATGTGAGGGGGTTGTCGGACCAAAGCTGATAGAAAAGGCTGAATGGTATTCTGTGTTTGACGATCCATATTGTCTGCAAACGAACATGAAGATTCATTCAGCTCGATTAAGATAGCAGAAATTTTGCTGCTATAAAAACGCTCAAGTCAGCAACAATTTTGTTGCGCAACATTTTCGCTGCAGCAAATTTGCTGCTAATGCACCAGTCATTTGTATACCCCGCCCCCGTAGTGTCGGGGATAGCAGGGACATAGCGGGGCTTAAGTGCCGGGATTTAATCTCCGTTGAATATCGCGCATTAATTTAAATGAACTATCTAGCTGTATTTTCACATTAATTTATTATACTATAATTTCACGAGAACAAGTCACAGCTTGCAAAATTTCAAGAGCATGAATCAAATTTATTAAGTGCCAAAGGCTCCCTGTTGTGTGTACGGGGTGTTTTTAAAAAACCGTCTCTGAAACCACTGGGCTAACTTATGCCCAATCTCACCAGCATGGAATACACATGATTATTCAAATAGCTCATTAGGAAATATGTCGTTCCTCGATATATTGTTACCAGTGCTTTTACCAGGGCTTTCAAATTTGGCAGCGCAGGCAAGGCAGCAATCCGAACAACTGCCGGAACCAGCGAACCCGCGGAGACAAAACAGGGACGAGCTGGCTGCGGATCTCTCGTCAGATTACACGGCTAGGAGAATGACGATCGCCAGGAGCCAGCTCGAGCCGTCGGACGTCGACAACGGAAACGACCGTTGTCGGTAATCATGAGAAACCCATTTGGCATATAATAAGTTTATTACCAAAAAAAAAGGTACCAAAGCTTATGCAAATGTTGAGTGTAAATTCGTCTGACGACTCGGAATAAAAGTAAAAATGATTTCAAATTGTTATCTATACATGCGTTCTCCTACAAACAAATAAGTTAATTGTTTAGCCTATATAAATTGATTTTACAAAATACTTTTGAGACGACCTAGTATTTTAAGCGAAGTCCGAGCTCTTTCACCGTCACCGTCTTAGTCCGTAAATGTCTATTACTATCAGTTTGAATGGAATGACAGAGAAATGTTTCTCTGTTGTCTTCTGTGTGACAGTCGGCAATGGCCAAAGAATCCTGATACCCAGGCATGATCCGAGGCAAATCAGAAATAGCCGGCATCTCTCTGATCTCCTTGTATCCTGCGTGAGCTTGTTCAGGTGTTTCAAGTATAGGCAGAGTTTCAATTTTGAGAGGCCTTGCAATCTCTGACCTCAAATTTTGGAAGGCTTCTTCCATTATCAGGCTCATTTTTCGAGATAATTTCTCACAGAGTGAGCTGACATGCATTTCTATCTTGGATTCAAATGAATCCAACTGGAAGATATCGGTTGTTGACATTGTTTAACATAAAGGGGACAATGAGAAACAAATAACACTTTGACAATCACAATATTTTAATTGAACAACATAATCAAATAGAAATCCTAATTCAATTAATTATCCACACCTTGACTGGCTGATATATATGACTAATTCACCCCTAACTGACTGAAAAAAAAAATCTGAGACGTGAATTGAAGTCAAAAACTGGTTGGAAATGCTTTTGTTTATAATTTTGACAGATTCCGGAAGTTGAATTATTTCTACTTTCGTTTTAATTTTATCGGAAACGAGCAGAAATGGACAGAAATGGCAAAAATGTGAAAAATTGTCAGCGAAAGTTTTCCGAATTTTTTAGAAAAAAATTGCCGAATTTCTTGAGAAATAAGAATGAAAAAGTAAAGAAGAATGTCTAAAGAAGGCTAATTATCTAAATTATGCAGAAATAAGCAGAGGAAATGGGTGGATGGCCTGGATAAAGATTGATGAAAAATCGGTCTCGAAAATGACAATGTCCGAAACCGACGGAAATGGCTGAATATCCAATGGGAATTCCAGCGCTTTAAATTCCTTTTGCAAGCAGCGTCAATGTTACAAAATAGCTTACCTGCTTTGGTATGCTCTTGTGTGCTCTCGTCGCTCTGCGCTCCCGAGACACCAAAGGGACGTCTGGTTTGGTCAAGAGCTGAGAGGAAAGAGGGTGTGCACGTGTTTTTCTGTTCGGTCATCCGTGTGACTTGGACTGTACCATTGTCAACCATAGGGGGATTTTGGACACGTTGTTGTACGGCAATTACTGCCAGAACTGAGCAAAAGTACCAATCAGGGGAGAAGTGCTAGTACAACACTCTTGTAATTAACTATAATCTGCTGGTCCAATATTTGTTCGTTTTGTTATCTACCATCATCCGCTGGTCCAATGGTTGTTCCGGTCCAAAGTTTGTTCTTTTCGTACTCTATCATCATGGTTATCCCTTCATCTACAGAAGCCTCCGTGGTGCAGTGGTTATGTCACTCGCCTTGTAAACCAAGGGTCGCAGGTTCGATCCCGGGCTTTTCCAGTCCGTCGGATGGGACTATAAACCGAGGTCCCTTAGCTGTTGATGGGACGTTAAATCCCAATCAACCAACCAGCCCTTAATTTACTGGTCCAATGGTCGTTCCTTTTGTACTCTACATAAGGAAACGTAAAGACGATCCCAATAATCATCGAGCTATAACGTTGTCATCTGCGTTACTATAAATATATGAAAGAATGCTGTTACATAGATTAGAATCTAATTTACATCTTACAGATCAACTGGATAAATTACAATGTGGTTTTCAAAAGCACATCGGATGTTTGATGACTTCATTTAGCGTCAAAGAGGCCGTATCATTTTGTAAAGAAAATAACAGCAAATTATATGCCTGTTTCCTCGATATGCTTTCGATACTATGTGGCATTTGGGAATGTTCTGCAAGTTACTTAAATTCAATGTAAGGGGATTGATGTTAAAACCTATTATCAATCTTTATGGCAAAATGGAAAGTCGTGTTAAATTTAAAGGCTTCACCTCTGACTGGTTTCCGGTTTTCCAGGGTACCAGGCAGGGCGGGGGTCTGTCTCCCGTAACCATAATCTTGTAACCATAAATGACCTGATGCTAGAGTTGAAGGCCTCAATATGGAAGGTTTAATAGCAATTCGACAGTTGCCTATGATATGCTTCTTTTATCTTTGACGAAAATTTGGTTATCCATTATGATGCAAATATGTCATAGATATTCACTGAAGTGGCACTTTGGAAATCAGGCTGTAAAAAATATGTCTTTTGTACCCGATAAAATAAGAATATTAGATAAATATTCTTTGAGTTACGTCTTGGATGAGTATATGCAAAATGGAAGGTTTGTGACTAAATTCTCGTGTAATCGCCTCGTTAGAATAACAATCGATATAAAGGTTAAAGAGAATAGAATTATATCTGATATTACATTTCAGCCCTTCTAAGAAATACATGATAAATTTGAACCATGTGATATTTGTATTTTGTTTAGTTTAATAATATTTAATTGCATATAATACAATGGGGTTGGGTCACAAGTGCTCACCACATTAGTTACGACCCTTCCCCTACAAGAAATAGTTACAATAGTGTTCACACGTGACAATGGATTAATGGAAAAGACATGACGATTGTACATATAAATATAAAACAGCATTGATATGAAATCGCGGAAAGGAAGAAAAGAGATAGAAATTTCAAAGTAGTAGATCTCAGATAGTTAGATAAATACATAAAAAATAAATAAATAAATAAATAAATAAATAAATAAATAAATAAATAAATAAATAAATAAATACGCTGTGTATGTGTGTTTCGTGTGTGTATTGTCTTCTGCAAGTGTTGGTATGTAAGGTAATGATAAGGGATAACTTTGCCAAGTGTCTCAGTTTGGAGCTTTCAAGGCGTATTCATTGAGCATAATTATTGTTAATAAGGTGTGTTTGAGGAATTACGCGTAGGGTGTTTCTTGGAATCGTTTAGAGGACTTAATAAAATTTTGAACGGCAATGAAAATACTGGTGTTTTCTGCATCTGTTGCGTTGGGGTCACCATAAATCAGTTTGTTTACATTTAGTGGATGGAAGGATCTGGTGGAATGAAACAATCGAACACGACTTTCAGCAAAAAGCGGACAGCGAAAGAAAAAGTGCTCAGCATCTTCGATTCCTTGGTTACAGTTACATTCAAAAGAAGGTCTCAGATGGTTGTTAAAGAGGTCATTATGTTAGTTGCTGCACTTGTTTCTTATTCTGGCGTGACTGATAAATATCTGTCTCCTGTGTTATAATAAGATGGGACTTTGGAGTTGGTTGATCGTAGTCGTTTCAGATTGGTTTTGAAATGCGATGTGGAGTTGGATGAGCGGATATTTGAATCAAGAGAGTTCCATAGAGATACAGATGAGGGTATGCATGATTTGCGTGATATTTCTGTTCGATTGTAAGGAATTACCAAATTGTTACTATTGCGCAGTGGATAGTGTGTCGTATTTCTGACGAGAGGGGGTATAAGATCGGAAATATAACTAGGAGTAAGACCGTTAACAGATTTAAAGATTAGTGTTAGTTTTTGCTCTTGACGTCTGGTTTCCAGAGGAATCCAACCACATTCTTCATAAAGATTTGGTAAGGACACGGATCGGGTCAAGCCTGTAACTATCCTGGCAGCTTCGCGCTGGAGTTTCTCGAGGGTTTCCGCCTCTTGGTCTGTACAGTTGTCCCAAACTATGGATGAATATTCCAAGACTGGAAGGACATAAGACATGTATATTTGATTTAAAGTTTGCCTGCTGAGAGAGTATTTTAGTTTGCACATTATGCCAAGAATTTTCGAAGCACTAGCAACGATATTTTCTATGTGCTTGCTCCATTTGCCTTTATTGTTGAGGGTTAGACCTAGGTGTTTATGATCAGTTACGAAATTAATCGGGATACCATCGAACAAGATTTGGGGTAAATTAAAAATTTGTTTTAATGTGAACAGGATGCCTTCGGTTTTAAGAGGGTTGAAGTTTACAAGCCACTGTTTGGCCCAGGCAGATAGAATTTGAAGATCATGATTTATTATTCCTTGCAGGTCGAGAATTGAAGAGGTAGAGTAGAACAGAGAACTATCATCAGCAAAGAGACGAGTAAGACTAAGAAGCGAATCTGCTATGTCGTTAACATAGACAAGAAAGAGGAGGGGCCCAAGTACGGAACCCTGGGGCACTCCGGCTTTTACAGGCATAGGGTTGGAAACACAGGATTTGACGGCGACTCTCTGAGTCCTATTAGAAAGATAGTCAGATATCCAAGCGAGAAGGGGACATGAAATGCCATGTTGTCTAAGTTGGAATAAAAGACCTCTATGCCATACTCTATCAAATGCTTTAGACATGTCGCAGAAAATCATACGAGAAAATTGTTCGTTGTCGAAGGTTTGGCAGACGTGGTGGTATATATCTATTAGTTGAGTTGTTGAGTGGTTAGGTAGAAAGCCTTATTGGTATTTATATAAAAGATTATTTTCTAGCAGTTGATTGTATATAGGTTTAAAGACTATGCGCTCCTGAATTTTGGAAATATTGCTGAGCAGGGAAATGGGTCTATAATTAGATGGTTGCGATTTGTCACCTTTCTTGAACAAAGGTAAAACGCTTGATTCTTTCCAGTTCATAGCAAAACTTCCTTCTCTGAATGACCTATTGAAAAGAATAGAAAGAGGGATAGAAACTTCCTTAGAGGCGAGTTTTAACATCCTGTTGCTGATTTCGTCAGGCCCTGTAGCCTTCAACAGCTTAATCAAGGTTTCAACTTCAGTGGCAGTGCAAGAAATATCAGAGAGTCTATTGTTTGTTTTAGCTTCAAACGGAGGGAGTTGGGTGTTGCTGTCATCGATACTAGATACAGATGTGAAGTATTGATTTAGGCAATCCACTTTTTCTTGATCGGAAAAACAATATGAAGTTTGATTTGCTGCTTGTTGGTGCTGTAAAGGGGGGATTGTGCTAGACGAATCTTTGTTTTTTAATAATAAAGTGACGAATGACCATGCCTGTTTAGGTTTTACTTAAAACTTCGACAAATCTCCATGGCCCGCCCAACTGATCCACATAGTAGCTCCTGCTGGGACACCTGGCGAGAAAAAATAAAATAAAATAAATAAATAAATAAAATAACAGTGTGTGTGTGTGTGTGTGTGTGTGTGTGTGTGTGTGTGTGTGTGACAGATAAAAGAAAAGTGCCTGACTTGGTCATGTCAGTCCGAGGTTTGGATGGATGCGAAAATGCTGGAGGTATATATTGATCATAAAATCCCAGATTTTCGCGACCCACAAAAAACTACGACTTCACAGTCGCCATGTCACGTGACCCTTTGGATTTTGTGTAAGAACAACTACAAATACAAGAAGTTTTGCCAGGCTGCTTTGAAGATATTAAGCCTATTATTTCATAGAGGTGGTATAATATTTTGTAAAGTATGTGGTCAATGTAATAGTTGTTCCCCGTCTGAGCATATAGTATTATATTGTAAAAATAATGAAAATATACGCATGAAGTTATGGAAGGTACAAGTAGGCAAAGATCTTTCCGAAGGATTTGGTTGTAATTTTTATTTGTGGTATATTTCTCTAAGTCCTTTCAGGTCATTGCATTATTATCGTCTTTTGAAAATACGCTTGTGGATGAAAATGATAAGAAATTTTCATATTCAGCTTATTCGAAATGTTATATAACTGTTAAAATTTCTTGTACTGAGTATTATTTTGTGTGTGTGTGTTTCATTTCGGCAAGAAACAGAAACAACTTGTTAATATGTTGGAATACCACCGACCTTATTCGGCACTATTTATACATGTACATGTGTATGTGTTAGTTTCGTTTCCATTACCCAACTACAAATTTTGATGATCATTTATCAGATTATCTCTACCATTATCTTAGTGCAAAAATGTGGATTTTCGATGCTATATACGTGTACTACATTAGTTTACGCGCATTTAGGGCAACCAAGTTGGGACCAAAATAGATGCCAGGACCATTATAGAGGCAAGACTAGTGTACATCATCTAAATTGGTCCTGCCTCTATAATGGTCCTGGCGTATATTTGGTCCTGGCTGTGCCCGATCGGGATCTAAACCGCCTCTAAAATGAACCTGAGATGTAGAGTCATACAGGTGCGTTCACTTATTAATATACCCCTGCGACATTCACAAATAAATTGACAACTTTTCTTGTTTTTGAACAATCGTCACTGGCAAGAAATAGACAACTGGATGAATTTATTCATATAATATGTTAAGTATGTCTATAAACATTTACTCTGTATATAAAACTTCCAGATCGTGTGATGTTGTATGCCTAAATTGATTACATAACATATGGAGCTAAATTTTTGACAAAAATTTTGCTGAATTCGAGTTTCAAAACTTCCACAAGGAACCATGGTTAATGGTTTTTAATTTTGTTTATAAATTATAAAAGAATAGCCATTTTTGTACTAAGGCTGAAAATTTGGTGTCTTTATGAGTACTATTTACAGAGTTACACCCTAATTTTCATTTATTGTGCATTGTAGAATTTAGTAGTGAAACAGTTCTTACAATATAATACTAAGCATGTAAGTGTTATTTTGCAAGAAAACTAATATTCTACCAGGACGGTTTTACGAACAAAACTTGCTAGTTGGTCCGTTGATGAGGTAAGCATGCCTTAAGGCACTATGGAGTCACATATGGCTTAGTATTCTGCCAAAACGTGGGTTGACATTTCATCATACAATTCATGGTTTGTTTCTCGGCACAGAATACCATACGGGACAAGGATTTTCACAGAGAAACTTTCATACTTAGGCTATCTCTCACTGCTCATATTCATAATATTTAAATCCTCTTGTTTAGGCATAAAATCAAGGAAATCACCAGGACATTCAAAGACAGACGTTCCTCTAATATCAATAATAGGGATGAATACAAAGAACATTTGCTTTGCATAAATACCATTTGACATCCTTTATTGGCATGTTAATTTCCGTGACTTAATCGCCATCGAAGAGGTTTGGAATATCATGAAGAGGAGATGTGAATCATTGTCCAACATAATTTAGCCCACTTAGCCCCTCGGTGCGTAGGAAAAAATCATGAAACTGTATGATAAAATGCCAACCCACGATTTGGCAGAATAGAAAGTCATGGGTGACTCCATATTGCTTTAAGACATGCTTACCTTATAAAGAAACCCACTAGAAAGCTTTGGTCGAATAACCGTCCTAGTAGAATATTTGTTTTCTTGCAATATAACACTGAAATGCTTAGTTTTATATTGTAACAACCGCTTTATCATGAAATTCTAAATTACACAATAAATGAAAATCAGGGTGTAACTCTGTAAATAGTGCTCATAAAGACACCAAATTTTCAGCCTTAGTACAAAATTGGCTATTCTTTCATAATTTATAAACAAAATTAAAAACCATTAACCATGATTCCTTGTGGAATCTTTGAAACTCGAATATCAGCGAAATTTTTGTAAAAAATTTGGCTCCATATGTTATGTAATCAATTAAGTCATACAACATCACACGATCTGGAAATTTTATATACAGAGTAAATGCTTATAGACATGCTTAACATATTATATGAACAAATTCATCCAGTTGTCTATTTCTTGCCAGTGACGATTGTTCAAAAACAAGAGAAGTTGTCAATTTATTTGTGAATATCGCAGGGGTATATTAATAAGTGAACGCACCTGTAGATGTTATGTAAAAACCTGTTTTAAGGTGTTAGGTATGTGTTCACCAGGTCACTTTGAATTTAATAAAACCTACCTTAAGATTTCCTACCAGGTTCGACACAGACGTTTCCTACACAGAAACGCTGGTGCCGCGCATAATGATGTGTAATGTATCTCTGCATACAGTACAGCAGTTTTTCCCGTGTCTCCCTTACAGTCAATGCAAACTATACAACACGCGTGGTGCCAAGCAGTTATTCACACAATTATATTTTCCTAAACTATTAATGTTAGAATATTAAAAATGAATGTTTATTGACGTAAATTGATGCACCCACAAATAGTCTACAGCCCCTTTCACTCGAGTTTGCCGTTTGAGCATTTATGTCAATCAAACTTGTTCACTCGAGTTTGCCGTTTGTTTGTAAATCATGTAACTTTTTATTCTACTTTAGAACTGAAACAGTGTCCCAGGTGCCAGGTGTTCTTAAAATCTATTCAGCATTTATCTTTAGGTAATGATGTCACCTCTTCTGATAAAAACATTGTAATTGCTTTGTTAAAGCATATTTTTATTTCAAAATTCTTTGCACAACATATACAATGTATATTAAGAACACACATTTGTAACAGGATAGAGACAAAAGCAGACTTTTATCAATTAAAGCTGTTACCTGATCAGTATCTACATGGCAAAAATTCCAAATAGTAAGTTAAAAATTTCACTCGAGTTTGCCGTTTTTAAAGGTCATTTAGTTTGAAGCTGTCACTCAAATCAGCAGATCAATCAATCCAGATGTCTTTGAGGACACCATGAAAAGAAACTCAGATCTTCGGAACACATGGTCTTCTTGCGTGATGCAAATGCTCAAACGGCAAACTCGAGTGAAAGACACTGAGAGGCGAACTATTTCTTTTGGACTTTTCTGTGAAAATAAGCATGTGAATTATTTACGAAAAGATAAACCTAACACCGATATATGTTTTGTTTGTGTTGAGGCTTAACGTCCCAGTCAACAATTTTTCAGTCATGACGGGACGGAGCCAACGCTTCCTGGGTTTAACCAGTACTGTAAGGAATTAGTGTGTCTTGATCAAGGACACAACACGGTGACGTCTGTAGGGATCGTACCCAGGACCTATCGGTTCGGAGTCCGACGCTCTACCACTACGCCACCGCGTTCCCTCCGATAAATGTAAAACGGCGGAAAGTCCCTCTTAAAATCAAGGGGTACGGACAGGTGGACTCCTAAGAGACCACTTATACGCTGTTAAAGAACGAAAGCATAACACAACGCTGCCCTTAAATGTCAGTACATTAATGTAGTACTGACATGTATAGAATTGGTTATTGGGTAATTGGAAATCCATGTTTTTTGTACTAACGTTTAAACATTTCCTTTTTTTTTTTTTTTTAAATATCCATCAAAATGTTATGGTCGGATTATGAAAACGAAACAAACATACACATGTATAAATAATACCGAATAAAGTCGGTGGTATTTTGACAGAATGCAAGTTTGTTTTTCTTACTTACGAGGGGTAATCGGAAAGTACGTATAAAAATGCTGTAAAATAAGTTTGCATCAACCAATTGATATGAAATTTTGTACGAATAAACATTGATCCTTTTGTAATTAAAAGCAATTGTCATTTTAAAATAATGACGCCAGACGTTCATGCACGAGACAGCGTAATGACGTCACTTCACGTGACCCGGCGCACCTGTACCCCTGGGTTGACTTTGTTAGTGTATTTGACTATTTGTGGGGTTTGGAAAAGTTGGTCGACATTTTTCACGGAAAATAATTTTCTAACATTAATTGACCATTTTTCGAAAACATATGGCATTCTGATGCTTTATCTACTAATACGGTGAAATTGAACTCAACAGGTTATCGTAAAATATACTAAAATGTAAACTTAAATTCAATACCTTGTTTTCTGGCCGATGTTTAACAAAATGATAAAAGACTGGCATAAACTTTAACTAGTAGAGACAATGTCAAGAATACATATGTTTCGAGCTTGCAGTAAATATATACGTTTAAAAATGACTTCCCGAAAATGCAACATTTTCGAAAATCTTAACAGTTTTGTCTATTTGACACAGTCGGTATTTGCAAGACCCTACAGACAAATCCATTCTACAAACAACCTCGTACTTTTACAAACATAATCCATGTACGTTGCAGTTAATAAGTATTAAATGAAATATGGGCATACGGAATCAAAACGGGTGTTACAACACGTTGAACTAAGAAGTATTTTGAAATAAGAATAAAACTTCGACGTTACGTTGCGCCGCATAACGTTAGGCGGTGTTTCCATAACGGCAGGTGCAACGCACGTGTGCGTATCATGCGTGCGTTATTGCAATGGAATAACTGCATATATATTGCTGTATTATTTGATGAAATTTCATTTCGAAAGATAAAGAAATGACAACATTTTATACGAACTTTCCGATCACCTCTCGTATATGCGAAATATTTTATTCATTTGTCTCTTGTAGCCCTTAGATGATAATAAAGTACAAGAGGAACAACCACTGGACCACAAGTTTATGGTATTATACATGTACAATAGGAACAACAGTACATTCTTTTCATTGGTCTAAAGCACACCCATATAGGAATCCCGACCATATTCTGGAAGAAAAAGAAGAGCAACAGTTAGGACAGTAGATGGTGATAGAGTACAAGAGGAACAGCTATTAGGTCAGTAGATGGTGTTAGAGTACAATAGGAACAACCAAGGGATAAATAGATGATGTTAGAGTACAAGAAGAACAGCCATTGGACCAGTAGATGATGGTAGAGTACAGAAATTTGATAGGTAGTTATGAAGATATGGCGCATGAAACGTACACAATAATATTCACAAATTCTAGAAAACGTGCCATTGGTTTTACCCCAGGTGTCTTTCAAGGCGTCTATTTCTAAGTATTTATTTCTTTCGGACATTATTTTGGCATCGTTATAAAGGCGAAATGTAGCCCTTTCAATCAAGGTATAATACAGCAATCTATCATGTCTATTAACAAAGTTACACCACCTATGACAGAACTTTCTGACCCACCCTCGTAGATGACTAAACTTGGTCTCGTTCTAAAGCTTGGACATAGCTCTTTCACCTAATGGTAAGTTGTGCAAAATATCCTATTTGCATATTCATTATTATTGATAAGGTCGTTAAAAATGATACCAAAATCATCGAAAATCAAAAAGTATACTAATTAGAGACGAAAATCATCATCGTGACGAATTCTTTTTGCACCAGTGATACAATTTGACAAGTTTTATCATGTCATCGACGTGTACGAAAATTGTCTTATTTTGTTTATTCATGAATATTAGTAAAATGCGAGATAAATCATGAAAAATCTGATATATTTTATGTAATTAAATGTTATTAAACCAAAAATTGAGGGGGTTGTTGTTAGACGGGTAGGTGCTGGAATGTCTACTCCAAAAATGTCTACTCCCATAATGTCCATTCACAAATGTGTATTCCCATAATTTCTACTGTGCTAAAATGTCTACTCCCATAATGTTTTAAGGATTGAAATTCAGATTTTAGCTTTCACTGGAAAAACATTAGGCTGTTTTAATGTTTGTGAAGCCCGAAGGGCTTTTCGGAGACATTAAGACAACTAATGTTTTTCATCATCTAGTGAAAGCTAAAATTTGAATTTCAGTACTTATATTTACATTTTATATTATCAATCAAGTATCAGATTTATAATTGCACATATCATTGCTTATTTTGATATTATTTGACATTAAATCCGACTTAACGTAATTTTGGAACAGCCAAAATTTTGACATTTTCGCGCATAACGCGAACGATGTCACGCTAACAAGATTAAACAAACAACGTCACTGGCTGGTTTTGTCGTCGTTCCGCCCATAGGCGTGGCCTCTAGATCACGTGACTAAATGTTTTTCATTGGGAAATGAAGAAAATCAAGAAAGATACTTTCATCTAGGGCGATTGAAATAAAAATATAAATATTACTGTGTAAAAGTTTGAATAACCCGTTAAATTGTGGGTTATTTTAACAGTTTTTACTTTTATTTTTATATTTTCATTCAAACTTATCCATTATTTATTTCAAGTAACATGTGTTAAAATAAAAGTTATTGAAACAACAATTTTATTGCAGTAGACGTTTTGGGAATGAAAATTTTAGCACAGTAGACATTATGGGAATATACATTTTGGGAGTAGACATTATGGGTGTAGACATTTTGAGAAACGACATTATAGCACTACCCCTTGTTAGACATATGGTTTTCAAATTAGTTTTCTAATGAATGCTCAGATAATGAACTTTTTGCCCAAATAGTCAGGTAAACAATCATGTGATTTTAGTTTCATGAATATTAATGAAAACATCAAAATGAATGAAAAAGACGAAGCAAAAATTAAAAAAAAGTACACCTCGGCTAAAAATAGCAACAGAGTGTTGTCAATTATGTCAAATTAAAGCTTATCGTCCCTCCTTTCTGTTACTTCTTATTGCCGTGTCCGGAATGTGTACCGTAATATCGTTGATCTCTTCATATAAAAATGCAATATTTTGTATGAATTTTGTGTTTTGAGTGTAACATGCTCCGTAAATCATCCATAGTGCAGATTATATTTTCCTTTTGGTTCCTTAAGATCAGCGAGGGTATTCTGAGAAATTAGAAATTAATTATCGGCTTAGATTCATTTTCTAACCAACGCTTATATATTTGGCTCTGTTTGGATAATACTAGTCTTTGTATAGTCTATCCTGTTGAAAGCTGAAAAATTACAGTAGTTCTCTTTTGCTCCAGTTTGCCAAACCTAGAGGGTCACTGAAGAGGCTTAAGTAGCCGAAACCGCGGTATGGCCCATCCCTTTCTCATTGATATGCTCACTGCTCTTAAAGGATCTCAGTTTTAGTTTTATTCATCAATATTATCGACGCTGCTAGTAATCCTAGACAACTAACCTGGTCTCATTTTAGAGCCTAAATAAAGTTCTTCCATCTAATGGTTAATTATGCAACTAAATATCAATAATGATTTAAACACAAATATTTCAGACCCAAACCATTATTGTGACACATTGCTATTACACCAGTGATACCGTTTGACAAATTTGCTAAAAACATGTGCCTGTTTAAGAGTATCATTTGCACATCCATTATTATTTATCAAAACTTCGAATAATCGGGGAAAGCAATGGAAATCAGTCATTAAACAGATTGGGATGTTATACAGATGTAAGATCTACCTTGTATCTCTAGATCAATTCCTCAGGTATACCAAATTGTTCAGGGTGACCACCTAAATGCAGCAATATGTCCCTGTTAGCGAAACGTTGGAATAACATAAAATTATAAGTTTACCATGATTTTCAACCTATAATATGATTATTAAGAAATGTGTGTACCTACAAAATTGCTTTTTTCTCCAACATTGCTCTTTTTTTATTAACAATTGACAGAATTACTAAGGTTGATACTTTATTAATATAGGGACCTGTCACTTTTACCTGGGCTGTACATAAAAACAGAACACTGAACGGTGTCAAATACATGCTATTGTAATGTATAAGCCTCTTCTCATTTTCAATTTTATGAATATTAATGAAAAATAGAACTTGGTCAGAATAAAATGGAAAATTAAATGGATATACTGACCTGTATCTCAGCAACCAAAAGGTCTGATGCGTTGCAATTGATGTCAAAATATTACTTTAAGACAATATTATACACACTGCACTATATGTCATTTATGTCATTTGACTTTCGTTTCATGAATATGAATAAAACCTTGAGAAATCGGAGAAATATTGCAAAAAAAGTAAGGTGGTATACCTATAGCGCCATAAGTGCCTTTGCTACTAATAGCCCTAGAGAATTAGATTTTGTATTAAATGATAGCTGCGACAATGTACTATACCCAATTAATCGTATTAATGAATAATATGAATATTTGTTTCATGCATTTTCATGTGAACCTCAAATATAAGTGAAAATCACGGAAAATTGTAGAGGTTTACCAATAAAATCACTCTTATCTCAGTTGCAAATAACCATAATTTATTCAACTTTGCATCAAATAATTTCTACGACTACAAGTCATTAATTTGCAATAACATTTCGTTAAAACAAATGTACAAATGACTTTGTTGGAACACAACCATAACTTTTTCTGCAATGTTTACAGAACATAACCTTAATTTGTTTAGATTTTTTGAAGTTTTACGTAACATTCACAAAACATTGACTGCAGAACAATAGTTCAAAGTCTTTGATTGAACGTCCTGGTGAATTGAAAGAGACTGTTGTAATTATGTTTGTTCATTCTTTGACTACATTTGTGCTTATTGTAGATGACATTTTTGTATGTAATGAGACAAATCACATCCGACAAAACTAATTCAATCATGTAAGAAAATATAGAATATTATGAAAATATCTGCAGCCGTTTAAGAAAAATTTAACAAAATAGTACTCACTGAACTGTATCGCACCGTTCTAACGTACCGCGCCGTATTCATTGTACCGTTTCGCACCGCGCCGTTCCAACCATATCGTTTCGCACCGTAACGGAGCACGGAACCAAAATCACCTGAGACACGACAATAAACATTGCAAGAATTATATCTGAACAAAAATTCCTCTACCCCTACACATACATTTTTCGCAACCTCTATAAGGTCAAAATTACTCGAACACGAGCAGGTCAAGGTCAAACAACTCGTTTGCCCAGTAGGCTTAGACAAAACAAATGATTAAATGTATAGCTATACAGTGAAATTAATTGTGGTCTAGGTTCATTTACTTACAATGTATGTTGTAGCTACGCTACAATTACAGGCAAGCGCATGTTGCAAAACATGCTAAATGGACAATACGTTGTATTTCCGCATAATTAATAGCAAAAAAGCAAACATCGCGATAAAATCATGATTAGAACAAATCATTATTAGTAACGTCGGAATATACCAATAAAAATACAACTGCATCGAGCTTAATAAACAAGAGTCATCGTTCTTTTGCAGGTGGGTATTTATATAC
Organism: Rugalucina vietnamica; assembly: GCA_964017185.1. NCBI lineage: Eukaryota > Metazoa > Mollusca > Bivalvia > Lucinida > Lucinidae > Rugalucina > Rugalucina vietnamica. Next base: position 48,128,568 of record OZ024870.1, read on the forward strand.
ACTACATATATATTGTGTTGCATTTTATAGCGACGCTCCTGTGTCGCTCTTATGGTAGAACGTGGTAAAAATGTTCTGTTCTATTCTGTTCTAGATACATTGATCGTCAGTCGGAACCGGAATTCGGGGTAGCGAATAGCAACAACTATTCACGTCGAAACATTCGAAATATTGTGTTGACAAACTTTTTGTTCGACTGCGGCTGCCCTAAATGGACGAGTTAAACAAAGATACTTACTCAAGAATATCTGTCGTATTTGTTCCCGATAGATCATTACAACATGACGTCACAGTTTTGCTTAGTATGACGTCACATGGTTGCGTTCGGTTAACTGCACAGTGCACGACCTTTGTCGCACCGAGCGGCGAAGGTTCGTATGAAACAAAACGATCCTCCCTTATTTCGGAATGGTCTATCCTAAAAATACAGATCTAGAACTTTATGTTGTACGGAAATCATTGTAAACTGTGCAAAAAGAAAAACTGAAGAATTTTATGACTCATGCCCTTGTGTGTCTCTGATCATCTGGGTAAGGTCCTACCCGGTGGGCCTTTTAACTGCCTGCTCTCTGAAAGAATATTGTTTTCCAAATTGACCTTTCCTCTGCTCCCTAAATCCCCAAACGTTAATGCTTATCAGCTTTTAAAATAATTGGTGCAATAGGAGCAGAGCGTCGCGCCAAAGGTGGTGCCTTATTTCATATTATGACAGAAGAAAAATGCATATTTCATCAATAGAAGAAGCAAGAATAACGTCGGAATACTGAAATGAAAATAATTGCCTTAATGAGTCTGGATACCAATTAAAAAGACAACTGCATCGAGCTTAAAAAAACAAGAGTTATCGTTCTTTGGTAGGTGGATATTTATATACACTACATTATAGGGGACTGTGAACTAATTATTTATCCCATAGGCTCCAATACTAAATCCCTGCTCTTTGACAGTTTATTCTGTATTCAAGATAACACTTGGGCCGTCAAAATATACCTGAATTTCAAGCCAAAAGATAGATGAGAAGATTTAAAAAAAAAAAAAAAAAAAAAAAAAAAAAAACATCACCGGCTCTGAATTTCAAGCCAAAAGATAGATAAGAAGATTTAAAAATAAAAAAAAAAAAACATACCATCACCGGCTCTTTTCTCAGCTGTTGCATGTTGAAGAATGGCCGTCAATTTTTTTGAAAACCAACATGACCTCATTTTCAAAATCAATGTTTTTACTTTTTGGACCAGAAAAAAACAACAACACAATTTATGTGCATCAGGTGGTAAATTTGAAGGAAAATATTTTTTTTTTTTCAGTTGCTAGAAAGAAAAAAAAGTATTTTAGTTCACAATTATCACCCAATCATATGCCTCCATTACCAGATAACAGTCTCGGAGCAACCTACAAATTTTGACTTCTGGGATATGTTGACATAATTAGTTCCCGGTCTCCTATATTGTGTTGCATTTTATATGACAGAAGAAAAATGCATATTTCATCAATAGAAGAAGCAAGAAGAATAAAAAGATGAAAATGAATCGAAACTGCTCGCTTTGTTCTTTTTGATTTGAAAAATATTATAAATGCAACAGGTGTTTTAATTCTTCTCCTAGAAGGCCTCTTCTGACTCATATCCCACTGGTATAAAAAGGGAGATAACAATTTACAATTCAAGTGTAGCTTATAAAAAGCTTGTTAATATAACATACTAATTGTCCGGACTATTTGATCGCGATATACGTCAAGTGGTGGTTTAGGCCTTGTATCTCATCTAATATTTATTAAAATTTAATGATTTTGGTTTCAACAAGGGACAATTATATAGTATAAACAACCGTACATCATATGCTTTGAATATTTATTCTTGAAGCGTATTTTATGAGGTTTGATTATACGCCGGGATATACATCATTGTAATGGGTGGCTTAAAATGCATGGAAATACCCATCGATTAATACATTTAGACTTCTGGCTGAAAAAGGTCCTGCTCCCCCCTAGGGAATTTTGAAGACATAGTCTATCTGAAAGGGCAGTCTTTTCTTATTCAAATGAGAGATGTTTGCACTTTGTACACCGGGGCGTAAGGGTGTAACGGCCATTTAAAAATAACAACTGTTACCAGCTGTATATATTTGTAGTATTCTTTGATTGGGAAGGGACAATATGTTGTTTGACCATAATTCTACCATTTTTCTGCAAGATGTGGGATGCATAATTTTATCTTAGTGATAAAGATTGCTCTCTATTTGTATAACGTATGTAACATATGTAACAAAAATATGCGAATTTACATTTATAAACGAAAAAGGTTTTTAGTAATAGTTTCTGTGGAGTACATATCTGCAACACCAATGTGCAAGGTAAAAATGACATGTTTGTGTTATTTGCATTCAAATGACAGATCTTTGCACTTTGTAGACCGAGGCGTAATGGTGTAACGGCCATTTAAAAATAACAACTGTTACCAGCTGAATATATTTGTGGTATTATTTTATTGGGAAAGAACAATAGGTTGTTTTACGATAATTCTACCATTTGTCTGCAAGATTCTTCAAGAACAATATGTGGGATACATAATTTTATCAAGTAGATATAAATGGTTCTCAATTTGTGTAACATATGTAACAAAAAATGTAAATTTACATTTAAATAAACCAATAAGGGTTTCTGCAATAGTTTCTGTGGAGTACAAAGCTACAAACACCAATGTGCAAGATAAGAATGACATGCTTGTGTTATTTTCATTTGCTAGATGTGCCTCAGTTGTAACGGTGCAACGTCAAGTTGTTTATACATGTATTTCTCATGTTATGTTACAACGTTACCAATACTACATGGGGTTAATTTGACCTACAAAATTGATCATATATCCGTTATGACTTATAATTAAACCACTGAACTTGATCTTATTTTAAAGCTTCTTTATTATAGCCATTTCATCTTAAGGTAAGCTATGCTAATTATCTTATTTGCTTATTTGTGAATTTTAATTTAAACATTAAAATGGCCGAAAAATCATTAAAAAAAAAAAAAAAAAAAAAAAAAAAAACAAAAAAAAAAAAAAAAAAAAAAAAACATAAAACTATTTTCAGACCCAAGCTATCATCGTTGCACATAGTTTTTGCACCAGTGATACCATTTGACAATTTAACAGATGTATTGGGTCTATTTGAAAATTATTTCATTTGCATATTTTTTATTAATATTAGTATAATAAAAACTATGAAAAGTTTGGAAAATCGCGGAAAAATAAGATGTATACTTACATAATTACAAGTGCCTGGCAATGTCAATACACCTAGAAAGACTTTAGGCTACGCACTTTGTCTTCTAGTCTGATAAATGAATAAACTTATTTTAAGATTAATAAAATGGATAGCGTAATGGATAACACACTCGCTTGTCACCACTGCGATCCGGGTTCGAATCCGGGTCAAGGCATGTGGCATGGTAGTGGTCGCCCGTCCAGGTTCGGTTGTTTTCCCCGGGTTCTCCGGTTTCCTCCACCACGTTGGACCACATAACGCCAACATCCGCGCCTTCAAGAACGCGTATGTAAGTTCAATGAGCTTTCTGTGTAATTGAAGTAAAATTAATAAAGTTTAAATAGAAAAAAAGATTAATAAATATTAATGAAATCTTTACAGACTGGAGAAGAACACGGCAAATAAGAGGGTATACCTACAAAAGGGCTTGTGTCTAGGTTGCTAATAGCACTACTGTACTGAAACCGGTATCAAATGATTGCTATGACAATTAATTGCAATCATGTAACCTGATATACAAACCTCCTTATCTGATAAAGGTGGTCACTAATATTAAAATAAAAAGTTCATAAATAAGAGAAAATAAGAGAAAATGAAGGCCATACCAACAAAATCACTATAAACAATATATGTTTAAACTATAACAAAATATTATTTACATATTTATTTATTTATTTATTTATTTATTTATTTATTTATTTATTTATTTATTTATTAATTTATTAACTCATCAGCTGACTACCTCACATTTCATAAGTTTGGTTATATATGTAAATTTATATCATGTGACTATATATTTGTTAATGCTATTGTTTAGGGGGAGGGCCGTAACTAATGTTGGAAGAACTTGTGGCCCAACCCAATTGCATACATGTACATGTAAAAAGTTGCAATAAAATATGTTTAAACTATAACAAAATCACTTATATTCCGGCTACTCATTGCCTTAGAGTGCTGAATGTGGTATCAAAAAATTGCTTGGACAATGCACAATTTCTCAGTGCTCTGATACACAAATCATATCAGATTTAGTTTCATGGATATTCATAAAAAAGTCGATAAAATTGGTAAATAGCAGAAAATTAAGGGTGGCCATCAACAGAGATGCGTGTACCTTTGCTGCAATTTCATGCGTTTTGTGGTATATAAACGTGATAACATGACAATAACTCATATATATTGTGATAACATGACAATAATTTATTATTAAAGTGATCAAATAGTAACAACTATTTACAGTGGAGATACAAGTGATTTTATTGGTATACCCTTTCACGTTTCTACCTTTTTTTCTCTGATTTTTGAAGTTTTTATTGCAATTCATGTAACACACATCCATCATATGGTTAAGGAACATTGTCTTAGCTACCGGTTGATACCAATTTCAGCTGTCTAGGTCTTTTTCTAGCCATGATTCATCTGGTTTAATATGGACACCGCCTTAGTTCTTCGGCAGTTAATAGCCAACATCTAGTTTAAGACTTAATGCTCATTGAATTACTTTTTATTATAGTAGGGTGATAGAAAATTGCCTTTGCAATCGTTTGATGCCATTTTCAGCACATTCAGATTTTAGCTTGCTGAAATACATAATCATTGTTTTGGTATACCTGCTTATTTGGTATGTATTTTCTCTAATTTATAAAGTTTTCATTAATATTCGTGAAACTGAAATTCAGATGATAAAATAAAACTAAGATTCTTTAAGAGCAGAGAATCTAGAGGACTGAGGACAACATTGCCGTAGCATTTATTTGATACCATTTTCAGCATTCTAGGTCTACAAACAGCTCAGGTACAAATGATTTCGTAGTAATATCCTTATTTTTTCTGTATTTTTAAGACATTTCTTAAGGTTTTATTAATAGTATTTATGGGGTCGAAATACATCATTATCAGAAATGAAAAAGATTTCTAGTTTTGTTTTACACCAAAAACTTAATTGTTCATAGGGGAAACATGAAGTATTGACACTATTTTTGAAATAGCATTATATACGAGGGTTGGGATTTAAGTTCGTAGACTTTGGCTACTAATTGAATATTACAGCATTTATCCAATATTTGATGCATTATTATAAAGAAACAACGTCTCCTTGTTTCGTGTTTACAATATTTTACAAGACACTTTGCGCAGTGCTCATAAAATGGTATCCATAGCAACCTAGGTTTCGCTACCCGGGGCACGTCGAATTTTTAACAATTCTGAAGTTGGCGTTGAAGAACACACCAATGATTATCATATTGTAAACCAAAACTTGAGCTAAATCAGTTTAAGGCATTGCAGTATCATGTCGTTATCTCATTTTAAATTTTTGAGCAATATATCGACCACTTGCTTTGTTATTGGAGAAAATGTATGGCCAGTCGCGCTGCTTGGACAAGAAAAATGGCGTTAACAGACAATGTCGAAACAACAGCATTGATCAAATCTTATGTTTGATTAGCCAAAATACCCACGGAAACATTCAAAATCATAGGAATATGTTGTACAGTTGTGGAAAAGATCGTGCAGTGGTATTTTAAAATGGTATGTGAGATTTCAGATGGAGGTACTTGAATTTTAACGATGAGAAATGCACTCGTCTACAATTAGTCTTCAAATGCTACGGCCAACACTTTTATTTAAAACACTGATATGCATGATACGCATAGACAGTTATGTATAAGAACTATATCTGATGATCGCAGTATTTCCACAATAATAATTCCGAAATCCCTGAAGGAAATCTTGCAAATAAGTAAAGGCATGGCTTGTTGTTTGGTTACAAACAAGGTGTTTTAATGCTGACACTTATTGAAATTTGACGTAGTTTTGACGTCAGAATTTCCACGACGTGCCCCGGTTGATGAAAGGTCATCGTGTTTAATTTATTGTTGTGCGAATACCGTTTTGAGTAGAACAACGCTTTATACCTTATATGATAGGTAAAAGAATGTATTTTCAGATTATAGCATTTTAATTTCTGTGTGCCAGACATTTGATCTTTTACAAAGCAAGTCTACGAACTTAAATCCCAACCCACCTATAACTACTGAAGACCATGTCATTCTTTATTCATACATACATTTTACATACGTTACATTGCTCATTAAGATGTGCGAGCCTAGATACTTGGTAACACCCACTCAGAACTATGGTTCTCAATAAGCATGAAATATAAGCAAATTATTATCAACATTGGGTATAACCATTAGAAACCAGTATACGTATATAATGGTTTACAAACTTAAGAAACTTATAGGAAAGAATGATTTTTCTTTTCAGTTCAGAAAAATCATTACACGTTACAGACGTATAGGTTATAACTTTAATGTTATGCGCCAGTCTGCATGCTTAGTTTTTAACCCAATCATGGTTGATAACTATGCTGCCTTCTTTAATTGCACGCCGGTGGGTCGGGCGTCAGACTCTATGATGGCCCCGACTTAAAGCTGTTCATTTTAGTTGGTTGGGGCCGGAGCTTCTTGTCTGTTGCTTGGCCTGGTGTTTTTCTTTTGCTCCGGAGTTAGTAAGTTATTCGGCGCCCAGGGATCTCCATCGTCGGGCAGCTTACTAAATATGTTGAGTCCTCGTTTTTGATTCATCAGGATGTTTATCATGATTTATCTGTTTGTTCTTGATGATTCATTGACTAGTTAGAGATTCACCACGAGGACCGAAGAACTAACTAAATGTTATGAACCACTGCGGAAGCTGAGGGTGAGGTAAGGTACCTGTAAAATCAATCTAAGCCCGCCAGTAATTTTATATTACTGATCGTTCCAAGGCGATACTTCTGTGGTAATTCTTTCGGTTTGTGTTTTAGTGTTTAAATTTTTGTGCTGTTGGCGCCTTGTGTGTGTTTTCGTATTTTTGGTTGAGTTTGGGTGGCTGTGTGGCCACCTGTTGGGGGAATGGCTGCCCGTTCGGCTTGCGGTGTGTGTTCATGGTGTGGGTGCATGATTGTTGATTTAGTTTTTTCCCATCTTGGTTTTTGGAGTGGGAATATTTTTTCTGATTGCGCCTTTTCCTGATCTTTGCCTACTTGTACCTATTTACACATTTTGCGTAATTAGCAACACAATGTTTGGCTTGTGAAACTTGGGACAGGGTTGCTAAATTCACCCATACATATTGCATACGTTACATTCCTCATTAACATGTCCGAGCCTAGATGCTTAGTAACACCCACTCAGAAGTATGGTTCTCAGTAAGCATGAAATATAAGCAAATAATTATCGACATTAGATATGACCATTAGAAATGAGTATTCACACGTTTTGCGTAATTAGCAATACAATATTTGGCTCACAGTGCTAATTTTGAAAGGGTAGTTTTAAATATATGTTACAGGCATTGCACTGTAGGCGTCAGATTATTGCTCAACTTAAGTGTGTAGAATGGACATGTTTCATGCAGACTATATAAGAAGAGTGAATAGAATATTAAAAAAAATATTTTTCCGACGCTCAAACTGTCATATCATTATTTAAACATATTATGGTAACCTATGTAACAGACTATAACAGACAAATGCTCCAACGTGTATAGAGCAAACGTCTCTTATTGTAGGAAATTTGAATTGTCCTTTAAGATATAATATGTTTGCAAAATTTCTTATGGTATAGAGCATTAGATCGGCATGTACTGGCATTCTTCCTATGTACAATGCCCTTCGTTATTCATTACATGTTCGTTACATCTGTTACATTCTGTATTAAAATCTTTGATCCTAGATACTTGGTTACCGACCCGCAGAGCCATGGTGCATGATAAAATAAGCGCGAAAGTATGGAACTGTGAATTATATCCACCAGTTTCAAGTATTTTACATACTTTACGTTCATTGCAACGGAACATTTCGCATTTGAAATTGGGAGTAGGGCTACTAAGTACTTCATGTAAAGCAATATATACAAGATAGGAAAATAAACCTTGTTTTTTCTATCTGTCAATTGAACATGCTGATGGAAATAAATCTCATATCTTTGGAAAAAATGCATAGTGAAACTGTAAAAGTAAATGATATCACTCAAAACTGTTATTTTCAAAGGGTATTTTAATTTACGTTACGTACGTTACAGTTAGTGTGGGTCAAAGTTTTGTTCAATTGATTTTAATGTGTAGTTTAGACATACAGCAAGCAGACAATTTGAAAAAGTTGAGTAAAATGATAAACTATTGTCATTTTTCTATAGCTGAAAAAACCATATCATAATTTCTTAAAATTGTTAAGGTAACCTATGTAACAGGCTGTTATAGGATAACGCCCCAACGCTCAGGGTGCAAACATCTCTTATTCGACTCAGCTTTAGTATGTTCTTTAAGATAGGGTATGTCTGCAAAATTCCCTAGGGGGGGGGGGGCAATCGACCCTCTGGCTAGCCGCCTATATTTATTTTATTTGGTAAGCTTTCCCCTTTTCAAATATCAGTTATTGTTTTTTTCTTTCTCAGTATGTTTTTGGAGATGTACTAACTATATTAAAGATATGAAAAATATTTTCTGGAAATATATAATTATATATAGGGAGAAATAGGACAAACATCAAACAAAAATCTTCCCGGTAGCACTGGATCCTAAGAAAGGATTCGAAAAATGATTGAAATAAGTATATAGGGGGATTAAACCATTAACAGTGCAAGAATAAATCAAACTAAGCGCGCTTTCGGCTTTCGCCTTCTTCAGAGTCAATATGTATTTACAGGTAAAAAGTGGAAAAAAATGAAAGAACAAAAATGAAAATAGGTAAATAAACAAAATAAACCGAAAACAATGCAAAAATACACAAAAATCACATAAAATGTGACAAAGTTGACACCACTGTATGTTCAGCAGTGGGTAAATTAATTCATGAACGCCCTTTGAAAGGGCCCAGTATCTGATAAAAAATGGCGGCAAAAATTGCGCGTCACTTTACTACATAAAGTCAGTTTGTAGCGGTGTGTTTAAGTTACTCGGTAATTGTGTATTAGCTATGTAAGTTAAACATTGGGGAACCAGGGCTGGAGGCAACCAGATAAAAATCAATGTAATAAGCACCAAAGAGAGTCAGAGTACTTTCCATGAATGCAAATATATATATATATATATATATATATATATATATATATATATATATATATATATATATATATATATATATATATATATATATATATATATATATATATATATATATATATATATATATATATATATATGTGACGTTCTCTGAGATTTTCGGTCTTGTGGAGGTACGACGTTGACGTCACAAAACGTGAACTAAAGTTGACGTCACAAAATCGCATGCGACGTTAATTGGATTTTACGCACTTAGTCATTAGTTTCAAAACGCCGCCTAATAAGACAGGTTGGATATTCCTTGCAAGACCTTCGCAATTTCCGACTCTATAATATTTAGAAAACATTCAATGTGAAGGACAACATAACAGGATACTATAACTCTGTGTTACAAACGATTTCCCAAGGGCAATTAATTTCTTTACCAATTAAGAACCCTAAGGTGCAAATTGTTGGTGGTGCGTGTTTTCTCTATTCTTCTTAGTAATTGTTAGCGCTATGTATTAAAGCTTTTGGACATGGATTATTAACGTAATAAAAATTGTGAAAATGTTAAAAACCGAATTTCCGACTTTGACTCCACAAGACCCAAAATGTCAGATACTGTCACATATATATATATATATATATATATATATATATATATATATATATATATATATATATATATATATATATATATATATATATATATATATATATATATATAAGTAGAGAAATAAAGATGTACTAAATTGGCGAAGGCAGGTTTCGAACCCGCAGACTTCGGCTTCGGCGCCTAGCTATACAGGGCCATCCCCTCTACCGACTGCGCTACTACGCTCCTTAAAAAAGGAGTTATCATAGCTCAGGTTTAGAGGCGATTTCCCTGCGTAACCCGTCTGATAGGTTACTATTTTTCGTTGTGCAAGCACACTCGTCTATATGTTTTGATGTTTTATATATATATATATATATATATATATATATATATATATATATATATATATATATATATATATATATATATATATATATATATATATATATATATATATATATATATATATATATATATATATCGGGAGAAATAGGACAAACATCAAACAAAAATCTTCCCGGTGGCACTGGATCCTAAGAAAGGATTCGAAAATGATTGAAATAAGTATATAGGGGGATTAAACCATTAACAGTGCAAGAATAAATCAAACTAAGCGCGCTTTCGGCTTTCGCCTTCTTCAGAGTCAATATGTATTTACAGGTAAAAACTGGAAAAAAATGAAAATAGGTAAATAAACAAAATAAATCAAAAACAATGCAAAAATACACAAAAATCACATGAAATGTGACAAAGTTGACACCACTGTATGTTCGGCAGTGGGTAAACGACTTAAAATTAATTCATGAACGCCCTTTGAAAGGGCCCAGTATTTGATAAAAATGGCGGCAAAAATTGCGCGTCACTTTACTACATAAAGTCAGTTTTGTAGCGGTGTGTTTTATTTACTCGGTAATTGTGTATTAGCTATGTAAGTTAAACATTGGGGAACTAGGGCTGGAGGCAACCAGATAAAAATCAAGGTAGTAAGCACAAAATAGAGTCAAACAGAGTACTTTCCACGAATGCAAATCATCCCAGAACTGCTCATGGACGGAGCTTGGAAGGAGTGACGGCGAAAATGGCCATCCTCGATTGTTGAAACATAGAAATTTAGATAAAAATTGCCTTTGTGCTCAATTGGCGAACATTTGATTTATTGAAGTTTGAAGAATTTAGATGAAAATCACATTTATGTGGTCAGAAGAGGAGGCGAACACACCGCTACAAGCAAGAAAAGGGGGATGCGAAAACCATGTCTTATGCAGAGAGACGAGACAGATATACGTATGTAGCTAAAATGGCCCATAGGTTGACACATTGCTACAGAATGAATAACTGGTAGGCTGTGGGGACCCAGGAAAACTGGGGAACCCAGAAAAAGGAGTAGGATAAAGCAATTACTGCTACAAAACGAGAACAGATGCCAGTCTGCATATCACTGAAATGTGTGTGAAACTGTAACTTGTGGAGGGAGCCCAGGAGAAATGGTAAGCTGTAGGAACCCAGGAAAACTGGTATATTGGGTGAACCCAGGAATGCCGGTAAACTGGGAGAACCCAGGAAAACTGGTAAGATGAAAGAATCATTGCTACAAACCGAGAACAGATGACGGTCTGCATGTCAACTTGTCTGGGGAACCCCGGGAGAACTGGTAAATTGGGAAAAAAACAGGAAACCCAGGAAAACTGGTTGTATGAAGGAAACTGAAATGTGTGTGGAACTGCAACTTGTCGGGGGAACCAAGAAGCACTGGTGAGCTGGGGGTGCCCAGGAGAACCGGTAAACTTAGGGAATCCAGGAAAACTAGTAAACTTGGAGAACCCAGGAAAACTGGTTAGGTGAAGGAAACACTGCTATAAAACGAGAACAGATGACGGCCTGCATGTCGTTGGAATGTGTGTGTAATTCCAGCTTGTTGGGGAAACAAACAGGGGGGACTGGCAAACTGGGAGAACCCAGGGAAACTGGTCAAATGAAAACAAACCATAATGGCTGGTCAACTGACGAGATTTTGGACTAATCTCCTTTGTTGATGCCACTTGGATTCAGTGATTCTTGACGGACAAGACCAGAAGACAGCGTGAGAGCTACTGGATACGCCGTCTCAACACACTGAATCCAAGTGACTTCGCTCCTTAAAAATGATCTTGGTAGGAATAGCTGTTGAAGTTTGTATATCTTTGATATGAAAATATTATTTCTAAGCTTTGGCATCCTATCTACAGGATCCAGTTATTCCATGTATATAGACGAGTGTGCTTGCACAACGAAAAATAGTAACCTATCAGACGGGTTATGCAGGGAAATCGCCTCTAAACCTGAGCTATGATAACTCCTTTTTTAGGAGCGTAGTAGCGCAGTCGGTAGAGGGGATGGCCCTGTATAGCTAGGCGCCGAAGCCGAAGTCTGCGGGTTCGAAACCTACCTTCGCCAATTTAGTACATCTTTATTTCTCTACTTTATAATTTTTCCGATGTACTTGTATGAGAAATGATCTTGGTAGGAATAGCTGTTGAAGTTTGTATATCTTTGATATGAAAAAATTATTTCTAAGCTTTGGCATCCTATCTACAGGATCCAGTTATTCCATGTATATAGACGAGTGTGCTTGCACAACGAAAAATAGTAACCTATCAGACGGGTTATGCAGGGAAATCGCCTCTAAACCTGAGCTATGATAACTCCTTTTTTAAGGAGCGTAGTAGCGCAGTCGGTAGAGGGGATGGCCCTGTATAGCTAGGCGCCGAAGCCGAAGTCTGCGGGTTCGAAACCTACCTTCGCCAATTTAGTACATCTTTATTTCTCTACTTTATAATTTTTCCGATGTACTTGTATCAGAAATGATCTTGGTAGGAATAGCTGTTGAAGTTTGTATATCTTTGATATGAAAATATTATTTCTAAGCTTTGGCATCCTATCTACAGGATCCAGTTATTCCATGTATATAGATGAGTGTGCTTGCACAACGAAAAATAGTAACCTATCAGACGGGTTATGCAGGGAAATCGCCTCTAAACCTGAGCTATGATAACTCCTTTTTTAAGGAGCGTAGTAGCGCAGTCGGTAGAGGGGATGGCCCTGTATAGCTAGGCGCCGAAGCCGAAGTCTGCGGGTTCGAAACCTACCTTCGCCAATTTAGTACATCTTTATTTCTCTACTTTATAATTTTTCCGATGTACTTGTATCAGAAATGATCTTGGTAGGAATAGCTGTTGAAGTTTGTATATCTTTGATATGAAAATATTATTTCTAAGCTTTGGCATCCTATCTACAGGATCCAGTTATTCCATGTATATAGACGAGTGTGCTTGCACAACGAAAAATAGTAACCTATCAGACGGGTTATGCAGGGAAATCGCCTCTAAACCTGAGCTATGATAACTCCTTTTTTAAGGAGCGTAGTAGCGCAGTCGGTAGAGGGGATGGCCCTGTATAGCTAGGCGCCGAAGCCGAAGTCTGCGGGTTCGAAACCTACCTTCGCCAATTTAGTACATCTTTATTTCTCTACTTTATAATTTTTCCGATGTACTTGTATGAGAAATGATCTTGGTAGGAATAGCTGTTGAAGTTTGTATATCTTTGATATGAAAATATTATTTCTAAGCTTTGGCATCCTATCTACAGGATCCAGTTATTCCATGTATATAGACGAGTGTGCTTGCACAACGAAAAATAGTAACCTATCAGACGGGTTATGCAGGGAAATCGCCTCTAAACCTGAGCTATGATAACTCCTTTTTTAAGGAGCGTAGTAGTGCAGTCGGTAGAGGGGATGGCCCTGTATAGCTAGGCGCCGAAGCCGAAGTCTGCGGGTTCGAAACCTACCTTCGCCAATTTAGTACATCTTTATTTCTCTACTTTATAATTTTTCCGATGTACTTGTATCAGAAATGATCTTGGTAGGAATAGCTGTTGAAGTTTGTATATCTTTGATATGAAAATATTATTTCTAAGCTTTGGCATCCTATCTACAGGATCCAGTTATTCCATGTATATAGACGAGTGTGCTTGCACAACGAAAAATAGTAACCTATCAGACGGGTTATGCAGGGAAATCGCCTCTAAACCTGAGCTATGATAACTCCTTTTTTAAGGAGCGTAGTAGCGCAGTCGGTAGAGGGGATGGCCCTGTATAGCTAGGCGCCGAAGCCGAAGTCTGCGGGTTCGAAACCTACCTTCGCCAATTTAGTACATCTTTATTTCTCTACTTTATAATTTTTCCGATGTACTTGTATGAGAAATGATCTTGGTAGGAATAGCTGTTGAAGTTTGTATATCTTTGATATGAAAATATTATTTCTAAGCTTTGGCATCCTATCTACAGGATCCAGTTATTCCATGTATATAGACGAGTGTGCTTGCACAACGAAAAATAGTAACCTATCAGACGGGTTATGCAGGGAAATCGCCTCTAAACCTGAGCTATGATAACTCCTTTTTTAAGGAGCGTAGTAGCGCAGTCGGTAGAGGGGATGGCCCTGTATAGCTAGGCGCCGAAGCCGAAGTCTGCGGGTTCGAAACCTACCTTCGCCAATTTAGTACATCTTTATTTCTCTACTTTATAATTTTTCCGATGTACTTGTATCAGAAATGATCTTGGTAGGAATAGCTGTTGAAGTTTGTATATCTTTGATATGAAAATATTATTTCTAAGCTTTGGCATCCTATCTACAGGATCCAGTTATTCCATGTATATAGACGAGTGTGCTTGCACAACGAAAAATAGTAACCTATCAGACGGGTTATGCAGGGAAATCGCCTCTAAACCTGAGCTATGATAACTCCTTTTTTAAGGAGCGTAGTAGCGCAGTCGGTAGAGGGGATGGCCCTGTATAGCTAGGCGCCGAAGCCGAAGTCTGCGGGTTCGAAACCTACCTTCGCCAATTTAGTACATCTTTATTTCTCTACTTTATAATTTTTCCGATGTACTTGTATCAGAAATGATCTTGGTAGGAATAGCTGTTGAAGTTTGTATATCTTTGATATGAAAATATTATTTCTAAGCTTTGGCATCCTATCTACAGGATCCAGTTATTCCATGTATATAGACGAGTGTGCTTGCACAACGAAAAATAGTAACCTATCAGACGGGTTATGCAGGGAAATCGCCTCTAAACCTGAGCTATGATAACTCCTTTTTTAAGGAGCGTAGTAGCGCAGTCGGTAGAGGGGATGGCCCTGTATAGCTAGGCGCCGAAGCCGAAGTCTGCGGGTTCGAAACCTACCTTCGCCAATTTAGTACATCTTTATTTCTCTACTTTATAATTTTTCCGATGTACTTGTATCAGAAATGATCTTGGTAGGAATAGCTGTTGAAGTTTGTATATCTTTGATATGAAAATATTATTTCTAAGCTTTGGCATCCTATCTACAGGATCCAGTTATTCCATGTATATAGACGAGTGTGCTTGCACAACGAAAAATAGTAACCTATCAGACGGGTTATGCAGGGAAATCGCCTCTAAACCTGAGCTATGATAACTCCTTTTTTAAGGAGCGTAGTAGCGCAGTCGGTAGAGGGGATGGCCCTGTATAGCTAGGCGCCGAAGCCGAAGTCTGCGGGTTCGAAACCTACCTTCGCCAATTTAGTACATCTTTATTTCTCTACTTTATAATTTTTCCGATGTACTTGTATCAGAAATGATCTTGGTAGGAATAGCTGTTGAAGTTTGTATATCTTTGATATGAAAATATTATTTCTAAGCTTTGGCATCCTATCTACAGGATCCAGTTACTGTAAATTCGGAAATTTTCGCGTGACTTTTATTTCGCGAATTTTCTATTTACGAATAATTAGCGAGTTCTTGAATTCGCGAGTGAGTGTCCATGTATTCTATAACGTTTATAGTGACTCTTTATTAGCGAGAACTTTGAATTCGCGAGGCAACCAATTCGCGAATATTAGCGAAAATTAAGTTCTCGCGAACATTTCCGGATTTACAGTATTCCATGTATATAGACGAGTGTGCTTGCACAACGAAAAATAGTAACCTATCAGACGGGTTATGCAGGGAAATCGCCTCTAAACCTGAGCTATGATAACTCCTTTTTTAAGGAGCGTAGTAGCGCAGTCGGTAGAGGGGATGGCCCTGTATAGCTAGGCGCCGAAGCCGAAGTCTGCGGGTTCGAAACCTACCTTCGCCAATTTAGTACATCTTTATTTCTCTACTTTATAATTTTTCCGATGTACTTGTATCAGAAATGATCTTGGTAGGAATAGCTGTTGAAGTTTGTATATCTTTGATATGAAAATATTATTTCTAAGCTTTGGCATCCTATCTACAGGATCCAGTTATTCCATGTATATAGACGAGTGTGCTTGCACAACGAAAAATAGTAACCTATCAGACGGGTTATGCAGGGAAATCGCCTCTAAACCTGAGCTATGATAACTCCTTTTTTAAGGAGCGTAGTAGCGCAGTCGGTAGAGGGGATGGCCCTGTATAGCTAGGCGCCGAAGCCGAAGTCTGCGGGTTCGAAACCTACCTTCGCCAATTTAGTACATCTTTATTTCTCTACTTTATAATTTTTCCGATGTACTTGTATCAGAAATGATCTTGGTAGGAATAGCTGTTGAAGTTTGTATATCTTTGATATGAAAATATTATTTCTAAGCTTTGGCATCCTATCTACAGGATCCAGTTATTCCATGTATATAGACGAGTGTGCTTGCACAACGAAAAATAGTAACCTATCAGACGGGTTATGCAGGGAAATCGCCTCTAAACCTGAGCTATGATAACTCCTTTTTTAAGGAGCGTAGTAGCGCAGTCGGTAGAGGGGATGGCCCTGTATAGCTAGGCGCCGAAGCCGAAGTCTGCGGGTTCGAAACCTACCTTCGCCAATTTAGTACATCTTTATTTCTCTACTTTATAATTTTTCCGATGTACTTGTATGAGAAATGATCTTGGTAGGAATAGCTGTTGAAGTTTGTATATCTTTGATATGAAAATATTATTTCTAAGCTTTGGCATCCTATCTACAGGATCCAGTTATTCCATGTATATAGACGAGTGTGCTTGCACAACGAAAAATAGTAACCTATCAGACGGGTTATGCAGGGAAATCGCCTCTAAACCTGAGCTATGATAACTCCTTTTTTAAGGAGCGTAGTAGCGCAGTCGGTAGAGGGGATGGCCCTGTATAGCTAGGCGCCGAAGCCGAAGTCTGCGGGTTCGAAACCTACCTTCGCCAATTTAGTACATCTTTATTTCTCTACTTTATAATTTTTCCGATGTACTTGTATCAGAAATGATCTTGGTAGGAATAGCTGTTGAAGTTTGTATATCTTTGATATGAAAATATTATTTCTAAGCTTTGGCATCCTATCTACAGGATCCAGTTATTCCATGTATATAGACGAGTGTGCTTGCACAACGAAAAATAGTAACCTATCAGACGGGTTATGCAGGGAAATCGCCTCTAAACCTGAGCTATGATAACTCCTTTTTTAAGGAGCGTAGTAGCGCAGTCGGTAGAGGGGATGGCCCTGTATAGCTAGGCGCCGAAGCCGAAGTCTGCGGGTTCGAAACCTACCTTCGCCAATTTAGTACATCTTTATTTCTCTACTTTATAATTTTTCCGATGTACTTGTATCAGAAATGATCTTGGTAGGAATAGCTGTTGAAGTTTGTATATCTTTGATATGAAAATATTATTTCTAAGCTTTGGCATCCTATCTACAGGATCCAGTTATTCCATGTATATAGACGAGTGTGCTTGCACAACGAAAAATAGTAACCTATCAGACGGGTTATGCAGGGAAATCGCCTCTAAACCTGAGCTATGATAACTCCTTTTTTAAGGAGCGTAGTAGCGCAGTCGGTAGAGGGGATGGCCCTGTATAGCTAGGCGCCGAAGCCGAAGTCTGCGGGTTCGAAACCTACCTTCGCCAATTTAGTACATCTTTATTTCTCTACTTTATAATTTTTCCGATGTACTTGTATCAGAAATGATCTTGGTAGGAATAGCTGTTGAAGTTTGTATATCTTTGATATGAAAATATTATTTCTAAGCTTTGGCATCCTATCTACAGGATCCAGTTATTCCATGTATATAGACGAGTGTGCTTGCACAACGAAAAATAGTAACCTATCAGACGGGTTATGCAGGGAAATCGCCTCTAAACCTGAGCTATGATAACTCCTTTTTTAAGGAGCGTAGTAGCGCAGTCGGTAGAGGGGATGGCCCTGTATAGCTAGGCGCCGAAGCCGAAGTCTGCGGGTTCGAAACCTACCTTCGCCAATTTAGTACATCTTTATTTCTCTACTTTATAATTTTTCCGATGTACTTGTATCAGAAATGATCTTGGTAGGAATAGCTGTTGAAGTTTGTATATCTTTGATATGAAAATATTATTTCTAAGCTTTGGCATCCTATCTACAGGATCCAGTTACTGTAAATTCGGAAATTTTCGCGTGACTTTTATTTCGCGAATTTTCTATTTACGAATAATTAGCGAGTTCTTGAATTCGCGAGTGAGTGTCCATGTATTCTATAACGTTTATAGTGACTCTTTATTAGCGAGAACTTTGAATTCGCGAGGCAACCAATTCGCGAATATTAGCGAAAATTAAGTTCTCGCGAACATTTCCGGATTTACAGTATTCCATGTATATAGACGAGTGTGCTTGCACAACGAAAAATAGTAACCTATCAGACGGGTTATGCAGGGAAATCGCCTCTAAACCTGAGCTATGATAACTCCTTTTTTAAGGAGCGTAGTAGCGCAGTCGGTAGAGGGGATGGCCCTGTATAGCTAGGCGCCGAAGCCGAAGTCTGCGGGTTCGAAACCTACCTTCGCCAATTTAGTACATCTTTATTTCTCTACTTTATAATTTTTCCGATGTACTTGTATCAGAAATGATCTTGGTAGGAATAGCTGTTGAAGTTTGTATATCTTTGATATGAAAATATTATTTCTAAGCTTTGGCATCCTATCTACAGGATCCAGTTATTCCATGTATATAGACGAGTGTGCTTGCACAACGAAAAATAGTAACCTATCAGACGGGTTATGCAGGGAAATCGCCTCTAAACCTGAGCTATGATAACTCCTTTTTTAAGGAGCGTAGTAGCGCAGTCGGTAGAGGGGATGGCCCTGTATAGCTAGGCGCCGAAGCCGAAGTCTGCGGGTTCGAAACCTACCTTCGCCAATTTAGTACATCTTTATTTCTCTACTTTATAATTTTTCCGATGTACTTGTATCAGAAATGATCTTGGTAGGAATAGCTGTTGAAGTTTGTATATCTTTGATATGAAAATATTATTTCTAAGCTTTGGCATCCTATCTACAGGATCCAGTTACTGTAAATTCGGAAATTTTCGCGTGACTTTTATTTCGCGAATTTTCTATTTACGAATAATTAGCGAGTTCTTGAATTCGCGAGTGAGTGTCCATGTATTCTATAACGTTTATAGTGACTCTTTATTAGCGAGAACTTTGAATTCGCGAGGCAACCAATTCGCGAATATTAGCGAAAATTAAGTTCTCGCGAACATTTCCGGATTTACAGTATTCCATGTATATAGACGAGTGTGCTTGCACAACGAAAAATAGTAACCTATCAGACGGGTTATGCAGGGAAATCGCCTCTAAACCTGAGCTATGATAACTCCTTTTTTAAGGAGCGTAGTAGCGCAGTCGGTAGAGGGGATGGCCCTGTATAGCTAGGCGCCGAAGCCGAAGTCTGCGGGTTCGAAACCTACCTTCGCCAATTTAGTACATCTTTATTTCTCTACTTTATAATTTTTCCGATGTACTTGTATCAGAAATGATCTTGGTAGGAATAGCTGTTGAAGTTTGTATATCTTTGATATGAAAATATTATTTCTAAGCTTTGGCATCCTATCTACAGGATCCAGTTATTCCATGTATATAGACGAGTGTGCTTGCACAACGAAAAATAGTAACCTATCAGACGGGTTATGCAGGGAAATCGCCTCTAAACCTGAGCTATGATAACTCCTTTTTTAAGGAGCGTAGTAGCGCAGTCGGTAGAGGGGATGGCCCTGTATAGCTAGGCGCCGAAGCCGAAGTCTGCGGGTTCGAAACCTACCTTCGCCAATTTAGTACATCTTTATTTCTCTACTTTATAATTTTTCCGATGTACTTGTATCAGAAATGATCTTGGTAGGAATAGCTGTTGAAGTTTGTATATCTTTGATATGAAAATATTATTTCTAAGCTTTGGCATCCTATCTACAGGATCCAGTTATTCCATGTATATAGACGAGTGTGCTTGCACAACGAAAAATAGTAACCTATCAGACGGGTTATGCAGGGAAATCGCCTCTAAACCTGAGCTATGATAACTCCTTTTTTAAGGAGCGTAGTAGCGCAGTCGGTAGAGGGGATGGCCCTGTATAGCTAGGCGCCGAAGCCGAAGTCTGCGGGTTCGAAACCTACCTTCGCCAATTTAGTACATCTTTATTTCTCTACTTTATAATTTTTCCGATGTACTTGTATCAGAAATGATCTTGGTAGGAATAGCTGTTGAAGTTTGTATATCTTTGATATGAAAATATTATTTCTAAGCTTTGGCATCCTATCTACAGGATCCAGTTATTCCATGTATATAGACGAGTGTGCTTGCACAACGAAAAATAGTAACCTATCAGACGGGTTATGCAGGGAAATCGCCTCTAAACCTGAGCTATGATAACTCCTTTTTTTAAGGAGCGTAGTAGCGCAGTCGGTAGAGGGGATGGCCCTGTATAGCTAGGCGCCGAAGCCGAAGTCTGCGGGTTCGAAACCTACCTTCGCCAATTTAGTACATCTTTATTTCTCTACTTTATAATTTTTCCGATGTACTTGTATCAGAAATGATCTTGGTAGGAATAGCTGTTGAAGTTTGTATATCTTTGATATGAAAATATTATTTCTAAGCTTTGGCATCCTATCTACAGGATCCAGTTATTCCATGTATATAGACGAGTGTGCTTGCACAACGAAAAATAGTAACCTATCAGACGGGTTATGCAGGGAAATCGCCTCTAAACCTGAGCTATGACAACTCCTTTTTTAAGGAGCGTAGTAGCGCAGTCGGTAGAGGGGATGGCCCTGTATAGCTAGGCGCCGAAGCCGAAGTCTGCGGGTTCGAAACCTACCTTCGCCAATTTAGTACATCTTTATTTCTCTACTTTATAATTTTTCCGATGTACTTGTATCAGAAATGATCTTGGTAGGAATAGCTGTTGAAGTTTGTATATCTTTGATATGAAAATATTATTTCTAAGCTTTGGCATCCTATCTACAGGATCCAGTTATTCCATGTATATAGACGAGTGTGCTTGCACAACGAAAAATAGTAACCTATCAGACGGGTTATGCAGGGAAATCGCCTCTAAACCTGAGCTATGATAACTCCTTTTTTAAGGAGCGTAGTAGCGCAGTCGGTAGAGGGGATGGCCCTGTATAGCTAGGCGCCGAAGCCGAAGTCTGCGGGTTCGAAACCTACCTTCGCCAATTTAGTACATCTTTATTTCTCTACTTTATAATTTTTCCGATGTACTTGTATCAGAAATGATCTTGGTAGGAATAGCTGTTGAAGTTTGTATATCTTTGATATGAAAATATTATTTCTAAGCTTTGGCATCCTATCTACAGGATCCAGTTATTCCATGTATATAGACGAGTGTGCTTGCACAACGAAAAATAGTAACCTATCAGACGGGTTATGCAGGGAAATCGCCTCTAAACCTGAGCTATGATAACTCCTTTTTTAAGGAGCGTAGTAGCGCAGTCGGTAGAGGGGATGGCCCTGTATAGCTAGGCGCCGAAGCCGAAGTCTGCGGGTTCGAAACCTACCTTCGCCAATTTAGTACATCTTTATTTCTCTACTTTATAATTTTTCCGATGTACTTGTATCAGAAATGATCTTGGTAGGAATAGTTGTTGAAGTTTGTATATCTTTGATATGAAAATATTATTTCTAAGCTTTGGCATCCTATCTACAGGATCCAGTTATTCCATGTATATAGACGAGTGTGCTTGCACAACGAAAAATAGTAACCTATCAGACGGGTTATGCAGGGAAATCGCCTCTAAACCTGAGCTATGATAACTCCTTTTTTAAGGAGCGTAGTAGCGCAGTCGGTAGAGGGGATGGCCCTGTATAGCTAGGCGCCGAAGCCGAAGTCTGCGGGTTCGAAACCTACCTTCGCCAATTTAGTACATCTTTATTTCTCTACTTTATAATTTTTCCGATGTACTTGTATCAGAAATGATCTTGGTAGGAATAGCTGTTGAAGTTTGTATATCTTTGATATGAAAATATTATTTCTAAGCTTTGGCATCCTATCTACAGGATCCAGTTATTCCATGTATATAGACGAGTGTGCTTGCACAACGAAAAATAGTAACCTATCAGACGGGTTATGCAGGGAAATCGCCTCTAAACCTGAGCTATGATAACTCCTTTTTTAAGGAGCGTAGTAGCGCAGTCGGTAGAGGGGATGACCCTGTATAGCTAGGCGCCGAAGCCGAAGTCTGCGGGTTCGAAACCTACCTTCGCCAATTTAGTACATCTTTATTTCTCTACTTTATAATTTTTCCGATGTACTTGTATCAGAAATGATCTTGGTAGGAATAGCTGTTGAAGTTTGTATATCTTTGATATGAAAATATTATTTCTAAGCTTTGGCATCCTATCTACAGGATCCAGTTATTCCATGTATATAGACGAGTGTGCTTGCACAACGAAAAATAGTAACCTATCAGACGGGTTATGCAGGGAAATCGCCTCTAAACCTGAGCTATGATAACTCCTTTTTTAAGGAGCGTAGTAGCGCAGTCGGTAGAGGGGATGGCCCTGTATAGCTAGGCGCCGAAGCCGAAGTCTGCGGGTTCGAAACCTACCTTCGCCAATTTAGTACATCTTTATTTCTCTACTTTATAATTTTTCCGATGTACTTGTATCAGAAATGATCTTGGTAGGAATAGCTGTTGAAGTTTGTATATCTTTGATATGAAAATATTATTTCTAAGCTTTGGCATCCTATCTACAGGATCCAGTTATTCCATGTATATAGACGAGTGTGCTTGCACAACGAAAAATAGTAACCTATCAGACGGGTTATGCAGGGAAATCGCCTCTAAACCTGAGCTATGATAACTCCTTTTTTAAGGAGCGTAGTAGCGCAGTCGGTAGAGGGGATGGCCCTGTATAGCTAGGCGCCGAAGCCGAAGTCTGCGGGTTCGAAACCTACCTTCGCCAATTTAGTACATCTTTATTTCTCTACTTTATAATTTTTCCGATGTACTTGTATCAGAAATGATCTTGGTAGGAATAGCTGTTGAAGTTTGTATATCTTTGATATGAAAATATTATTTCTAAGCTTTGGCATCCTATCTACAGGATCCAGTTATTCCATGTATATAGACGAGTGTGCTTGCACAACGAAAAATAGTAACCTATCAGACGGGTTATGCAGGGAAATCGCCTCTAAACCTGAGCTATGATAACTCCTTTTTTAAGGAGCGTAGTAGCGCAGTCGGTAGAGGGGATGGCCCTGTATAGCTAGGCGCCGAAGCCGAAGTCTGCGGGTTCGAAACCTACCTTCGCCAATTTAGTACATCTTTATTTCTCTACTTTATAATTTTTCCGATGTACTTGTATCAGAAATGATCTTGGTGGGAATAGCTGTTGAAGTTTGTATATCTTTGATATGAAAATATTATTTCTAAGCTTTGGCATCCTATCTACAGGATCCAGTTATTCCATGTATATAGACGAGTGTGCTTGCACAACGAAAAATAGTAACCTATCAGACGGGTTATGCAGGGAAATCGCCTCTAAACCTGAGCTATGATAACTCCTTTTTTAAGGAGCGTAGTAGCGCAGTCGGTAGAGGGGATGGCCCTGTATAGCTAGGCGCCGAAGCCGAAGTCTGCGGGTTCGAAACCTACCTTCGCCAATTTAGTACATCTTTATTTCTCTACTTTATAATTTTTCCGATGTACTTGTATCAGAAATGATCTTGGTAGGAATAGCTGTTGAAGTTTGTATATCTTTGATATGAAAATATTATTTCTAAGCTTTGGCATCCTATCTACAGGATCCAGTTATTCCATGTATATAGACGAGTGTGCTTGCACAACGAAAAATAGTAACCTATCAGACGGGTTATGCAGGGAAATCGCCTCTAAACCTGAGCTATGATAACTCCTTTTTTAAGGAGCGTAGTAGCGCAGTCGGTAGAGGGGATGGCCCTGTATAGCTAGGCGCCGAAGCCGAAGTCTGCGGGTTCGAAACCTACCTTCGCCAATTTAGTACATCTTTATTTCTCTACTTTATAATTTTTCCGATGTACTTGTATCAGAAATGATCTTGGTAGGAATAGCTGTTGAAGTTTGTATATCTTTGATATGAAGATATTATTTCTAAGCTTTGGCATCCTATCTACAGGATCCAGTTATTCCATGTATATAGACGAGTGTGCTTGCACAACGAAAAATAGTAACCTATCAGACGGGTTATGCAGGGAAATCGCCTCTAAACCTGAGCTATGATAACTCCTTTTTTAAGGAGCGTAGTAGCGCAGTCGGTAGAGGGGATGGCCCTGTATAGCTAGGCGCCGAAGCCGAAGTCTGCGGGTTCGAAACCTACCTTCGCCAATTTAGTACATCTTTATTTCTCTACTTTATAATTTTTCCGATGTACTTGTATCAGAAATGATCTTGGTAGGAATAGCTGTTGAAGTTTGTATATCTTTGATATGAAAATATTATTTCTAAGCTTTGGCATCCTATCTACAGGATCCAGTTATTCCATGTATATAGACGAGTGTGCTTGCACAACGAAAAATAGTAACCTATCAGACGGGTTATGCAGGGAAATCGCCTCTAAACCTGAGCTATGATAACTCCTTTTTTAAGGAGCGTAGTAGCGCAGTCGGTAGAGGGGATGGCCCTGTATAGCTAGGCGCCGAAGCCGAAGTCTGCGGGTTCGAAACCTACCTTCGCCAATTTAGTACATCTTTATTTCTCTACTTTATAATTTTTCCGATGTACTTGTATCAGAAATGATCTTGGTGGGAATAGCTGTTGAAGTTTGTATATCTTTGATATGAAAATATTATTTCTAAGCTTTGGCATCCTATCTACAGGATCCAGTTATTCCATGTATATAGACGAGTGTGCTTGCACAACGAAAAATAGTAACCTATCAGACGGGTTATGCAGGGAAATCGCCTCTAAACCTGAGCTATGATAACTCCTTTTTTAAGGAGCGTAGTAGCGCAGTCGGTAGAGGGGATGGCCCTGTATAGCTAGGCGCCGAAGCCGAAGTCTGCGGGTTCGAAACCTACCTTCGCCAATTTAGTACATCTTTATTTCTCTACTTTATAATTTTTCCGATGTACTTGTATCAGAAATGATCTTGGTAGGAATAGCTGTTGAAGTTTGTATATCTTTGATATGAAAATATTATTTCTAAGCTTTGGCATCCTATCTACAGGATCCAGTTATTCCATGTATATAGACGAGTGTGCTTGCACAACGAAAAATAGTAACCTATCAGACGGGTTATGCAGGGAAATCGCCTCTAAACCTGAGCTATGATAACTCCTTTTTTAAGGAGCGTAGTAGCGCAGTCGGTAGAGGGGATGGCCCTGTATAGCTAGGCGCCGAAGCCGAAGTCTGCGGGTTCGAAACCTACCTTCGCCAATTTAGTACATCTTTATTTCTCTACTTTATAATTTTTCCGATGTACTTGTATCAGAAATGATCTTGGTGGGAATAGCTGTTGAAGTTTGTATATCTTTGATATGAAAATATTATTTCTAAGCTTTGGCATCCTATCTACAGGATCCAGTTATTCCATGTATATAGACGAGTGTGCTTGCACAACGAAAAATAGTAACCTATCAGACGGGTTATGCAGGGAAATCGCCTCTAAACCTGAGCTATGATAACTCCTTTTTTAAGGAGCGTAGTAGCGCAGTCGGTAGAGGGGATGGCCCTGTATAGCTAGGCGCCGAAGCCGAAGTCTGCGGGTTCGAAACCTACCTTCGCCAATTTAGTACATCTTTATTTCTCTACTTTATAATTTTTCCGATGTACTTGTATCAGAAATGATCTTGGTAGGAATAGCTGTTGAAGTTTGTATATCTTTGATATGAAAATATTATTTCTAAGCTTTGGCATCCTATCTACAGGATCCAGTTATTCCATGTATATAGACGAGTGTGCTTGCACAACGAAAAATAGTAACCTATCAGACGGGTTATGCAGGGAAATCGCCTCTAAACCTGAGCTATGATAACTCCTTTTTTAAGGAGCGTAGTAGCGCAGTCGGTAGAGGGGATGGCCCTGTATAGCTAGGCGCCGAAGCCGAAGTCTGCGGGTTCGAAACCTACCTTCGCCAATTTAGTACATCTTTATTTCTCTACTTTATAATTTTTCCGATGTACTTGTATCAGAAATGATCTTGGTAGGAATAGCTGTTGAAGTTTGTATATCTTTGATATGAAAATATTATTTCTAAGCTTTGGCATCCTATCTACAGGATCCAGTTATTCCATGTATATAGACGAGTGTGCTTGCACAACGAAAAATAGTAACCTATCAGACGGGTTATGCAGGGAAATCGCCTCTAAACCTGAGCTATGATAACTCCTTTTTTAAGGAGCGTAGTAGCGCAGTCGGTAGAGGGGATGGCCCTGTATAGCTAGGCGCCGAAGCCGAAGTCTGCGGGTTCGAAACCTACCTTCGCCAATTTAGTACATCTTTATTTCTCTACTTTATATATATATATATATATATATATATATATATATATATATATATATATATATATATATATATATATATATATATATATATATATATATATATATATATATATATATATATATATATATATATATATATATATATATATATATATATATATATATATATATATATATATATATATATATATATATATATATATATATTTGCCCTAGAATGTATATATTCATTTTTACCATTCAATTTTGTTACTTGGCAAGTATTTTGTGAATACATTTACAAAGTCAAACACATTCCGTTGACATACTTCAGATCTATTCCGTGAAGAATGAAATTGAGAATGTTTGGAAAAGTCGATTTTTTCTTATTTTCTCATTTTTGAGAATCGATAACTTTTAAAAAAAGGCATGGATACCCCAACATTTTTTTTTTTTGCTTTTCTGGTAGCTTTTCAATACATATTAAAATTATAGATTTATTAGCTTACCTGAGCCAAAGTCTCACAGGTGAGCTGATAGTATACCCATGCTCCGGCGTCCGGCGTCCGTCCGTCGTCAACAATTTCAAAGATCTTCTCCTCTGAAACCGCTGGGCCAATCAAAGCCAAAATTCTTGTGGAGCATCCTTAGGTAGGGGGAACGAAAATTAGTGTAAACGATCCAGGTCACATGACCAAGATGGCCGCCATGGCTATAAATAGCAAAAAAACTTTAAAAATCTTCTCCTCCAGAACCAGAATGAAGCATCTGGCAATGGAGCTGTACAAAGTTTGTATAAATCATGACCCTAGGATGGCCTTGACCTATTTAAAGTCAACTTAGGTCGCTAATGCATTTAAATGGGAAAAATAGCAAAATGTAACTAAATTGGGGGAAACTTTCTGGGAGTATGCAAATGGACAGAAGATTAATGTTTATTATAATATACATGGTAATATACATGGTAATATACATGGTCTATGGTAATATACATGTATATAGATCCAGGGAATTGTCTGCCCCTGCCCTGGAGCTATATACATGTATATGACCATAATATTCAAACATCTTCTCTGAAACCGCTAGGCCAATTAAAGCCAAACTTTATGTGGAGCATCGTTGGGAAGGGGGGAATGAAAATTTATATAAAAGGTCAAGATCACATGACCAAGATGGCTGCCATGGCTATAAATAGCAGAAGCCTTTAAAATCTTCTTCTCCAGAACCAGACGGTCTATGATTTTGAAACTTGGCATGAAGCATCTGGCAATAGAGCTCTACAAAATTTGTGTAAATCATGACCCTGAGATGACCTTACCTATTTTACGGCAAGGTCAACTTAGGTCGCTAATGCATTTGAATGGAAAAATTAGTAAAATGTAATTAAATGGAGGGAAACTTGTTGGGAGTATGTTGGGAGTATGCAAATGGACAGAAGATTTATGTTTATGAAAAAAATTACCCCATGGGATTGCCTGCCCATGCCACAGGGCTATATACATGTATATGACCATAAAATTCAAACATCTACTTCTCTGAAACCGCTGGGCCAATTAAAGCCAAACTTTATGTAGAGCATCGTTAGGAAGGGGGAATGAAAATTTATATAAAAGGTCAATGTCACATGACCAAGATGGCCGCCATGGCTATAAATAGGAAAAACCTTAAAAATCTTCTTCTCCAGAACCAGAGGACCTATGATTTTGAAACTTTTCATGAAGCATTAGGCAATGGAGCTCTACAAGGTTTGTATAAATCATGACCCTGGAATGACCTTGACCTATTTTACGACAAGGTCAACTTTAGTCGCATATCCCAGATCTCATGTGAGCGTTTATAGGACCAATGGTTCTCTGGTTTATCAACAAAAATTAGTATCCAGACGCCTTAAGCAAAATTCTGGAAAGCAAAGTGCTGCGTTTCGTGTCTCAGTACCTAAGTATTCATCGGACGCAAACACAACAAAAGATCCTCAATATCGGAGCTATTCAAAAATAAATGTTCGGAGCCACTTTTTCAAGATTCTGAAAATTGGTTTCGTTACACGTGATTAAAATGTCAAGCCTACATAAATACGTTTTTTTTTTTTTTTTTTTTTTTTTTTTTTTTTTTTTTTTCTTTTTATTGAAGTTAGTTGAAATTTCTTTTCTCTTATTGTTTTTATTCGGTTCTATGTTTCTGTTTGGTCTTTGAGGTTATTTGGTTTGGTTTATCGCTTTTTTGCAATTAACATTACTTTTGACATTTCGTTTATGAAACAAAAGTGCTTTATAAGGTGGGTATATAAAACACGAGCCAATAGTTCAGCAAAAAATGTTTTTTCATTTGCAATTACATACATTCCACTTGATTTACACTATCAATTTGACAGCAAACCGGGCGCTTTAGTGATTTATAGAATATTCGTAGCTTAGCAAAATGTTTAGTCAGAGGCCTTAATTGCATTTTTTTCACCCATTCTATCACGTATGTGTTCATGCTCAAAACATACCTACCTTGTTAAACTTGGACACGCAGCATTAATAATGTGTTTTAAAACTTACATGTTGGTCTGCAAGCGTAGATTTTCTCATACCAAAACTTTACAACTATTCGGAAGTTGATGTAGACTTAAGGTGCCTATTAAACATTTACAAACACAGTAATTAATATTACTGGCCATTCCAATGATGTACTTCTGTTGTTGTTCTATATTCTAAATCTTAGAATTAAATATTTCAGATAGATTAATTGTTAGTATGATGATCGCCATTATGATGACGTCATAATTAGCTATTTCGTGCTTATGGGGTCACACCACTCAAAAATCTTCCATAGGCCACAATGCAAATTGTCGCACTTTGTGACATCTACCCAACGAGCCTATTTCAACGGGGGGTTGACCGTTGTGTTTTTCCGGTATTCCGTTTTGCAACCACCCTGGGGCTGGGTTTTACCCTATAGACTAGTGCAGATTTGAGGAGGGGGTAGTTTACAGACAGAAGCTTCCGACGAGAAATAGTCTCTTTTAAGATCGTGTTTTGTACACCCAAATGTCGTACACTAGTGATACTTTGCAGTGCATACAAAATATAAAACAGACTCAAAGAAATGTGCTCGTAATACAGTGTCAAACTCACCTGGGCATAATTTCCAAATGCACTATTTTCGTACGGCGGAGTGATAAATGTCGCACCTTATGGTGTCAATGAAAGCAAGACAAACTTATATTTTGACTAAAATGGCTAAGAGCTTTATTCAATTCACTTATTCTTCTGTATTTGAAAATAGGAAGTATAAAATAAAATGCCCACTACTTTGTGGTATACTTATATACGTCTTTTGTAAGCTATATTATTTTTGTCTTACCAAAAATAATTCCGGTATCCATTCAATTACGAACTGAAAAGTAATACTACGTATTTACTTTATCACCGAAGGCTTTGAAATGATTCCTTTTTGCATAAGACAAGGTCACTGTTCTTTACGCCTCCGTGTCAATGATTGTACAGCATATCATTATGCTGTGAATCAGCGTTGGATATAATACACCTTGCCGTTTAGCAGTTGTTATTTTTTTCCCCCAAAATATTACATAATTTGCATCGTCAGTTAGCAAGCACATTTAACACACCTAAAACGGCGCAGCTGAAGACACTCAAATAAACACACACAGTCCTTGGAGAAAGTCTTTTAGTAAGCGTCTTTATTGTAATGCTCGAACTGTAGACAGCCTGAAAATATATGTAAAGGAAAGTAATTATAGGAAGTCCAGGAATCAATCAAATTAAATGTAAAATCCACAGGCATCAAGCGGAAAGAAAAGGAAATATGTAGTCCAGTAGACTTCCGGCGGATTTTCGATAGACCTGGTAATTGAGTATAAGATTTTTTTCTTGATGGATTCATGTTTTGTAGGCATATTCCTTCAAGAAACTGACTGATGACACTTTGACATCATTTAGGGTTTTGAGAAATTCAAGATGACATCCAACATGTCTACCAGATATCATTTCCTGCTATAATACTGAATAAAATAAACTCAAAATAACATTTTCTGTATTGTTTTCACATCAAATTATTAAGAAAGTACAAACGTAACACCACAGTCATTGGAAAAGATATGAAGTATATGACGTATGTCAATATATACTTAAGATGGTGTCCAAGATGGCCCCCAAATTATCGTCAAATGGCCCGGCAACAAACGAATTTGACTTGGTAGTTACTTCTAAGTTGCTCCAGGATCTTTTTACTAATGAGAGTATCTTTAGTTTGGGTTATTCTTTTTTACAAAGAAATTTAACTTCTGTACAGGCTTTGTCACTGAACTCCTTATTTCACCTAATACTGTATTTATTGTATTTATGTATATGTCAGTTAATTAAAACCAATATCTTTTAGATCATCCTACTAGGACTCAGACTGGTGTATGTCACATTTAAATCATGTTTATAACTCCCTAGCATTCCAAATGAAACCATAATCTTGTGGCCATCCTTGGCACCATCTTGGATATTTTGAAAATGACTTTTTCCCAAATTACAGACATGTAACAAATTGAACTCGGTTACAAGTTTCATATAATAAATATGGAAAATGCTATTTTAGATCAAATCTTCATTAATGATATTCCAAATTTGCCTGCAAGTCGTCATAATCCATGAATATCATGAGGTTCAACAGCTCTTGTACACGAAGCAGAATGGTCAAAACACACTTAAGCCATGTTCACATGGCCACATTGACTCACATATGCAAATTTTGCATAACTGTAAATATTACTCACGTAAGCAAAATTGTTCACGAGAACGCCAAATTTTGCATATGTGCAAATCTGTCCATGTGAACAGATACATGAGTATTTACTAATTTATGTCATATAAATGTAAAAACTGTTATATTGCCTTGAATATAACCGACATCAGTTCTGATTTTCTTCCTTTACAAAATTAAGAGCTGGTTTTAAGGGTTCACACCTGATTAACAAGGAATATATCGGAGGTGAGAATTTACGGCTATGGGTCAATTACCTTTACGACTAAGTCATACAGAATTTCGGACTAAGCCGTAGAGGATTTACAAATTGTATGTGTTTCTTTACGATTGATGATGATTGATTGATGATGGCTTTCGGATGGGGTTGAAATGAGAGCGTTTTTGCCCAGATTTGCCAGGCATTTGGACAGGAAAAACGGCATGATGCAAGATAATGTTCATATGTTTTTTTCCAACTTGAGAGAGAACTTTTTTCATGTTAAATGACCTTTATTTATCTAGTTATATGTGGAATTCCCTTTTCTTGAAATTCGGGAAAAAATGCTTGATTACTAGACACAAACATTTGTTGGAATCATTGTTTTGGTATGAAATTATTTTATGCGAGAAACTAATATTTTTCGCAAGAATATTTCTTTGTTAACAACCCAAAAATATTTTACATGTACATGCTACTTGTGGACAGTGTCTTGGTGTCGTTACGGCCGTCAAACTGAGCGCGATAGATAATTTACGGCTATTATCTTGGTGAATTTACGGCTATATGTTTGTTTAAGGCAAATCCTGACTAAACTATCATCTCTGTGTTGAACAATTATGATCAGTTATGGTAAGAATACTAAAATTATACCTTCAGTGCGTACAATATAAAAAGACAATCATACAGTTTGTTTTTGCAATGAAGAACAATAGGCGGGGGCATTAATTAGGGGTGTAACTTGGGTCTTATGATTTTTAAAGTGCGAATGATTCCGATTCTGTGACTGACCCCGAATGACACCTGAGGTGATGATCAGAAATTGATCGACTCAGTATCATAAGATAGATAGATGCAGGAATAAATTCACTGGTATCATTCAAGCCATTGGTTTACTGGATAACTTATTTGCCTTGCAATCAAGAGGACGCGAGTTCAATCCTTGGCTGGTAGATGCTTATTATGTTGGTGTCTGATGTTCGCCCTGTCTTAATAAATGCAACCCCATTCTTTAAAGCGATTTTTTCAGGCAAAGGAAATGCCATGAAATGTAGTAAAAAGGCAGTATTTTTTAACAACATTTCCTTCGCCTGACATCCGATGATATTGGATATATTGGAACTTTTGTTCATGGTGTAAAACATCAATCTTCATCAATCTAAAGCAGACAACTTTGTAAAAAATTGTTTGGTTTATCTCGTATTTTCCGTCCGACCCCACAGCAAAGGCCACATACAGAGCAAACAGGACCTGGATTTTAAAGTATCATTCACAAGATTGGAGAAAATCGGGATGGAAACAACGAGTCAAAGTCTGGTTAATAACACTGAACTACGGTACGGAGGTTGTCACCCAATATTTGGGATGATGGTCACGGACAAGAATCTTGGCTTTACAAGATTCCCATGGTTGGTCTAAACCGGGATTCACTACAGGCAAAATATCAAAACCTTAAAGACAGATTGCATTATGGTAGAGTAACTGTCTAGCCCAAGTGGTGATACGGTTTGTCCCGGTATCGTCCCAGTTTTAGACATCTGCCCTGATGTGTTCTGCTGTGTTCCGGGATGGTTAGCGAGCTCACCCCGGTTCATCTTGGTTTATCACATATGCCCATAGTTGCGTTATGGTTCTAACTATTCAACACGGTTCTGCCCCCGCGCATTGGGGACTAAAGAAATAGATGGGCTGCTCGTGCCGCCAGGCAAAGCTTCTACGCTACTGACTGAGGATCTGATTACTCGTTAACCGCTCATATCTGAGCCTGCCCAGGAATAAATTTCAAGTCAAACCATCCATACATATAAGCCTTAGTGGCTTACTTGGATGGTATATTTAAAGCACTTTTTGGATGTCATGACATCCTAAGTTTGGGTAAAAGTCCCATAAAATGGAAGCAACGTCCCGACATGACCGTCATGAGTTGTTGACCGGGACGCTAATCCCCAATTCAAACAAACAAAATCAACACGGCTCATTAAAATGGGGATCTGGGACACTGGGTAAACGTTTTAAATGCGTGTGCAAGGTTTGTGAGATCGAGGCTTATATGGTTAATGTTTGTTGCACACGCGTCGATTTAAACAGAAATAATTGAAAATACGTACCTTCGTTCAATTATTAAATCATTTAAACTTCCTTCCAACCTGAAAATCTATAGCACCATCCAGTCTATTTCGCTACAATGTCCGAAAGGAACATATACAGAAAGTCGAAATGTATACATAGTACGTAAGTCACCAATATAGTTTTCTATGGCGGCCCCCGTGGCCGAGTGGTTAAGAGCGCTGTTTCTTAATCACTCGATCATCTCACCGCTGTGTCTGGTGCGGGTTCCAGTCCCGCTCTGGCCACAAGTTCTGCTTGCGGGTGTGCCAGGTGGTTTTTCTCGGGGTTCTCCCGTTTTCACCCCACCTACTGATTGGCCCGTCTCATATGAGCTGAAATAATCTTGAAAGGGACGAAAAACTGAATAAAAACAACAACAAAAAAATATATGAGCCGTAAAGGAACCGTGACAAACGGACAAACTGTGGCATTCAACTTGCA
Organism: Rugalucina vietnamica; assembly: GCA_964017185.1. Lineage (NCBI taxonomy): Eukaryota > Metazoa > Mollusca > Bivalvia > Lucinida > Lucinidae > Rugalucina > Rugalucina vietnamica. The sequence goes on from OZ024870.1 coordinate 48,162,664, forward strand.
TACTAAATATCACGTTCGCGGTCATACAAAATACAAAATAAATTTAAATGCATAGCTTTTAAACCGTAATCCGGAGATTGGAACCGATTTTGGTCAAACTTCATATGTGTATCCAGATTTTGTGCAAGATATAATTGCTAGAAACAAAACACAACATTTTGTTTTACTTTTTCTTGCTTCCACACATCACGCCTTGTGACAAATGATTCTTAATATTCAAAAAACACCGAACGTGTTTTGTCCGAATGTCTCTAATACCCTGCGTAAATTCTCTTTGACTTAGTCCGAAATTCTCCATGACAAAGTCGTAAAGGCAATTGACAGATAGTCGTAAATTCACGCCTCCCATATATACCTTGTTAACCTGGTGTGAAGTTGAAGCAAATGAGAGTACGAGGGTTGTTCTTTAATTCTTGTCATCGACTTGTTTTCTCCTAAAGCAGTATCTTTTACTATCTATACCAGAAGAAAGATACTAAGTAATTATGAATAGGTTCTTTGCGATATTGAAATCACCCAAAAAGATCTTTTACAGTGGTAATGGGAGTCACAATGTATAGCTGCCATGTATTTCGAAAAATGTAAAAGTTGGTAAAATGCTTCAACTAGCACACATTAGTTCACTGTCAGTCCATATTTTAGCATATTGGACTTTGGTCCCCATTTCGTTACATGTATAGCTTTATTTTTGGACTAAAACAGATACTTTTTGTATTGAACATATAGGAAAACAGAAAACTATTTTCTGAACATTGTACCCCCCCCCCCCGATTACCAACAAATCCTTTTGCATGGTGATAGGTCATCATAAAATACATATTATATTTGAATGGCTTGTTGGTAATCGGGGGGGGGGGACAATGTTGCCTAGTCAAAAATGTAACCCGAAAACTATGTTCATATATATAAAAAAAGGTATAAGTACTTAATACAGTGAGAATGGTAGAAGTTAGGTTCTTTCCTATCACGTGCAATTAAGCGAGACATACATATACTAGTTTTGTCATCCGATACGGGAAAATAAATGATTTTTAACCATTTTTCATTTTTGATTCATTTAAAAATTGAGGAATAACATTACATGGAACAAACTTTTGCACCAGTCTATACTTCAATACAAGTTAAAACATACACGCCCCCTAATCTTTCACAGCACATGACTGAATTTAACATGTGGAGAGATCAGTCTTGATTAAAGGACAAATAACGGGGCATTTGTCCCTATATCCACTTAGACTATACCACCCTATAGATTCACTGTACACCGTAGAATCAGTGAAAGACACTGTACCAGTGATTGAACACATTTTTAGGGCAAAATATGTGAGATAGTGGTAAGTATTTGCATGTTTTTGTGTTATAAGCTTTGTTTCTGTGCCATAGTTTTCAGTTGATCACTTCGGTACATGTTCTTGTTTCATCTTATGGTCGACAAACCGCAAAAGGTGCTCGTGGGAGTTTATGGGGGGGCATTTGTTTTGGACGAGCGTTGTAAAACTGTTAAAAGTCGCTGCATTTTCTCATCTAGTTTTAAAATCAAACAATTTTGAGAAGATAAAATACGCCCAAAAGAAAGAAATACTTCGGAACGTTCAATATAAGAAAACTCTTGCAGATCCGCTTCATCGATTCCGAAATTTCGTACAATAAAGGACTGTACGTTCGAAATTCAGTGAAAGGAACTACTGTCCCAGTAAAAGAGAGGTATTGTACGAAGTAAAAGCCACACAATGTTAGAGTTTCTGTACCCAGTGATAGGTACAGTCGTTCAAAATTTTGTTAATTAGGATGTGAGCAATGCGAACGAGGCACTTGAAAAATGTGTAAATGTGTATTTTATCCTTACCTTATGTTGACAAACGATATATTTGAAAATGTTTTTATATAATAATCAATTTTCTTTTCTAAACTTATTTTCTATGTATAACTGTCTTCATGAGAGGTAACCGGAGCAATATACGTGTCCAAGAACAACCAATGCAGATGGAATCAACTAGCAAAAATTGTGATTAAGCGCCTATATTTGAATTGTTTGCATACAGTACATGCAGTGGTCATAACAGCTATTCTGGTGTGAACATTGTTCGGACAATGTTTTTTTCACGAGTGGTCATAATAGCTACGCTGGTACGAGTATGGAACGCCAAAGCTGTCTGATGGTAAAGAATAAAAACATTTGATTCATCATCGTCATTTTATCCTGCTCACATTTGATTATATGTTGTATAGTGTGCACTATATTATAAGAAAAGTCCATTAAATGTTGGACCAGGTCCTTTATATTATGAAAAGTTTCATTATATGGTAAGTAAAAATCTTTATATTATGGTAAACTTACATTATATCATGAGTAAACATCTTTATATTATGGTAGACGTACATTATATGCTGATACAACCTCATTATATTATGTATGTTTCTAATTATATTATGGACTATTGTCTTTATATGCATCAAGTTGATTATATCGTTCGATAACTTCATTATACGCGCAAACTTCATTATATGCGCAAACTTCATTATATGAAGAGACAACTACATTATATGATGTGGACGATTTTGCGAGAAGAAGAATTACATTGACACCGTTTAGATAGTTATTGTATACATGCCAGGACTACCGGAAATACTGCTGATCTATCTATCTATCTATCTATCTATCTATCTATCTATCTATCTATCTATCTATCTATCTATCTATCTATCTATCTATCTATCTATCTATCAATCAATCAATCTATCTGTCTATCTATCATCATGATCATGATCGATATTCATCATCATCATCATCTTCATCATCATCGTCATCATTATGATCTATCATCATCAATATCGATCATCATCATCATCATCATCATCATCATCATCATCATCATCATCATCATGATCGAACATCATCATCATCATCATCATCATCATCATCATCATCATCATCATCATCATCATCATCATCATCATGATAGATCATCATGATCCATCATCATCAACATCGATCATCACAATGACGATCGATCATCATCATCATGATCGATTTATCATCATGATTGATCATCATAATGATCGATCATAATCATGATCGATCACCATCACAGGCCTCCTAGTAGCCCACTTGAAAAATATAGGTTTTTATACAGGTTCCTTTTAACCAAAATACAGGTTCTTTTATAGGTTTTTCACCAAAAATATAGGCTATTTTAAGGTCTTTTTTCTCACTTCCGTCATAATTTTAGCAGCTAATCAGGCCGGCGCTCAAGAGTTACTATACAAAAGAACGAGAAAGCCCACACATAAGCGAGAAAATTTTGTGAGGAATGAAATAGTTCTCATGCTATCAGATTTATTTCTAGAGAAAATTTTACATAATAAAACCTGATAATTTTCACAGAAAACGGGTTTAATTTGTGTATAAAGAGTACAGATTTGTCCCCTTGGCTTTCTTTGAACGAGCGAGCGAAGCGAGTGAGACAATTTTGCAAAAATGGTGTATTTTTTAGATCGTTTTAGAGACATTTTATAAAGTAAAACAGTCAGATTTCAAGAAACATTGGGCTTTAATATCTGGGGAAAGAGCACAAATTTACTACTTGGAAATCTTTGAAAGAGCGAGGCTTTCGAGAAAAATTTTGTGAAAATGAAATAGATTTCAAGCTTTCGAAGGGCATTCCAGAGAGGAAGATGATTTTACAAAATAAACCCTGCTTTTTTTCAAGTTCAGAAAACATGTAAATGACAAACTCATTATCTGTATATATTTCTAAATATGTGAAATATTGTGAAGCTGTATGTGTATCGCCACCTTGGTCTGAAAGAAATGTAAGCCTGTGTGTCCCCTTATCGTTAACCCATTATATGAATTTAAATTTTCTGCTTAATGAGCCTGGTATCTTTGATATGACTTGAGCAGATTTTGAAAGAAAGCTGCTTTCTTCCAAATCCTGGAGCTTCATTATTGTGAATTGATATTGCAACCAAAATGAAATGAATATACCTGTCAGCAGCATAGACTGCAAAACTCAAAAGAAAAACAAAATCAAAGGGATTTTCCTGGGGTGATTTTGGGGCCCATTAAGGGCCCCTTTCCCAATTGAAAAAATGTGTAAAATTTCCCAATTTTCAGGTAAAAAATCCCAAAATAATTAATAAATCGTTGTTCATTTGTTGTGGATAGGTAGATCATACCCTCAAAATATTTTTTTTTTTGGAGAAATATCCTCAAATTAACACCAAATATGCATATTATCCCCTGTTCTGTTTTGTATCGATTTTACCAATTTGACTGATATACGTATTATTTTTCCCAAAATCATTGGTCCCGGGTCCCTGTTTTGAAAAGGTAGGAAAATCCCTGAATCATGAACAGCTGTTCAAAGAATGCATCCTCAAAACATTTACAAGCACCAGAAAACAAACACTGGTCTTAAAATGATTCATCTTGCTTTTCTGCAACAATTATAGGTTTTTGTAGAAAGATATAGGTTATTTATAGGTTTTTAGCCATTTTTTGAACAAAATAAAGGTTATATAGGTTTTTCTTAATTTGACAATAGAATTATAGGTTTTTACAGGTTTTATAGGTTTCGCTAGGAGGCCTGCCATCATGATCGATCATCATAATGATCGATCATCATCGTCGATCATGATGATGATGATCGATCATCATCATGATCGATCATCACCATGCTGATCGATCATTATCATCATGATCGATCAACATCATCATAATCGATCAACATGATGATCGAACATCACTATCTTGATCGATCATCACGATCGATCATCATCATCGATCATCATAATCGATCATCATCATCATGATAGATCATCATCACGATCGATCATCATCGATCATCATAATCGATCATCATCATCATGATCGATCATCATCATGATCGATCATCATGATCGATCATCATAATCGATCATCATCATCATCATGATCGATCATCATCATCATAATCGATCATCATCATCTTAATCGATCATCATCACGATCGATCATCATGATCGATCATCATTATCGATCATCATCATCATGATCGATTTATCATCATGATTGATCATCATAATGATCGATCATAATCATGATCGTCGATCATGATGATGATGATCGATCATCATCATGATCGATCATCACCATGCTGATCGATTATCATCATGATCGATCAACATCATCATAATCGATCAACATGATGATCGAACATCATTATCTTGATCGATCATCACGATCGATCATCATCATCGATCATCATAATCGATCATCATCACGATCGATCATCATCGATCATCATAATCGATCATCATCATCATGATCGATCATCATCATCGATCATCATCATTATAATCGATCATCATCACGATCGATCATCATGACTGATCATCATTATCGATCATCATCATCATGATCGATCACAATCATCAACATCATCATCAACATCATCATCATCGATCATCATGATCGCTCATCATCATGATCGCTCATCACCATGATCGATCATCAATATCGATCAAAATGATCGATCATCATGATCGATGATCATCATCATGATCGATCATCATCATCATGATCGATCATCATCATAATCGATCATCATTACGATCATCATCATAATCGATCATCATAATCGATCATCATAATCGATCATCATCATCATGATCGCTCATCATGATCGATTACAATCATCAACATCATCATCAACATCATCATCATCGATCATCATCATCGCTCATCATCATGATCGATCATCATCATGATCGATCATCAAGATCGATCAAAATGATCAATCATTATCATGATCGATCATCATCATGATCGATCATCATCATCTTGATCGATCATCATCATCATGATCAATCATCGTCATGATCGATCATGATGATGATGATCGATCATGATGATCGATCGATCATGATGATGATGATCGATTATGATGATCGATTATGATGATCGATTATGATGATGATCGATCAGATCATCATGATGATCGATCATGATAATGATCGATCATTTTGATCGATCATGATGATCGATCATGATGATGATGATCGATCATGATGATGAGCGATCATGATGATCGATGATGATGCTGTTGATAGATAAATAGAAAGAGCGATACATTACATTACATAACATTACATTACATTACATTACATTACATACATACATACATACATACATACATACATACATACATACATACATACATACATACATACATACATACATACATACATACATGTAGACTTAGACTACACAGATGTAAATTATTGAAATTGCAGCAAAAATGTCTGGCTTTCACTGCCAGTTTTGAAAAGGGTCACTGATGAAGGTTCATTACCCGAAATTGTACAATATGGCCAATCTTCTCCATTGAATGGTTCACTGCTTCCAAAGGATCTAACAATTATTTTTATCCGGTAGTCCCGGCATGTTTAAAATAACTTACTAAATGGTGTCAATGTAATTCTTCTTCTCGCAATATCGTCCACATCATATAATATTATATATATATATATAATGTAGTTGTCACATCATAAAATAAAGTTTGTGCAAAAAAAATAAAGTTTGCGCATATAATGAATTGATCGAACCATATAATCAACTTGATGCATATAAAGACAATTGCCCATAATATAATGAGAAACATACATAATATTATGAAGTTGTATCAGCATATAATGTAAGTCTACCATAATATAAAGATGTTTACTCATCATATAATGAAAATTTTCTTAATATAAAGAACCTGGTCCAACATATAATGGACTTTTCTCATTATATAATGCACACTATACAACATATAATCAAATGAGAGCAGGATATATTGACGATGATGAATAAAATGTTTTTATTCCTTACCATCAGACAGCTTTGGCGTTCCATACACGAGCGTTATAGTACTTTTTTTTTGCTAACTGTTTTTGCACTAAATGGGGTTGACAAAATGCAAAGGTAAATTGAGAAGATGTAATATACTAATATGGTTTACAAACTGTCCCATTATTCCTAAATAGGGCATATTTCTTAACTTACAAGGCAATTTTACTCGCTAGCAGTTTCAATAACTTCGTACAGCCAATTGATATAACTGGGTACAAAAAATATATCGACCTCTCTTTGACTGGGCCAGTTGTTCCTTTCACTGAATTTCGAACGTACAGTCCTTCATGGTTAGAAATTTCGATATCGACGGAGCGGATCAGCATGCGCTTTCTTATATTGAAAGTTCCGAAGTATTTCTTTCTTTTGCGCGTACTTTATTTTCTCAAAAATGTTTGATAGTAAAACTAGAGGAGAAAATGCAGCGATTTTAAGCATTTTTACAACTCTTATCCAGAACGAATGCCTCCTGTATGCTCCCACGAGCACCTTTAGCGGTTTGTCGACCATAAGATGAAACAAGAACATGTACCGAAATGATAAGCTGAAAACTATGGCACAGAAACAAAACGGATAACACGAAATCATGCAAAATACTAACCACTATCTTGCATTTTTGCCCCAAAAATGTGTTCAATCACTGGTACAGTGTCTTTCACTGATTCTACGTTGTACAGTGAATCTATAGGGTGTATACATTGAAAAGTTGTTAGTATTAAAATTGTGTAATGGATGATATGTGTCAGTATCATGACATGAAGATTTTGACTACTTCAGGCATTTGCTTTATTAAACTTCTTAATTCATGATTTACAGGGAATTAAGGTCTGTGCATCTAGTCAAACACTTAAGTGGCATCATCTTGGTTTATTCTTGACAGTATGTCTTGACTCATTTAGACTAACAATACTTCACTGAAGTACTTCTTTCTCTATACATGATTTCATTGATGTATATTATGAAAGAGATAGCAGGGCGTGTTATTGCTAAACAGGCGCATGTATACCAGGTGTACATGTATATGCCATAGTTTTAACATTGAAAAATATTTGATCATTGTAGGAACATTTTAACAACAGAAAACATTTAGATTTCATATGTATCTAATTTGAATGATGTCATGCATGCATTTATTCATTCATTCGAGACTTGCAAATAAATTCTTCTGCGTCATTTTATGTTTATGAAAATCATACAGTAATTGAGGCATCCATGAGAAAATGTGTTTTGCAGTTACATGTACCAAGGTTATAAGTACAGATCAGCTGTGTGGTAGTCACCAATGGCATGGACATTTTGCTTCCTCTGTGTTTTTAAACCCCGATTTGTGAAGTATTTTGTCATCTTCGTTGGCTACAAAACTTGGGTTTATGTTCTACCTGTTTGGAAACTAATGACAGATTTTCTCATGACTTTGCTCAATACTTGTCATTGTTAGCAATCATATACAGGTAACTCCCAAAATAATTTATGAAAATAATGTCACTTATTAATCATCAAACCTTTGAGATAAATTTTAGGGTGTCTAAGACCCTTATCACTGACCTACCTTATTAAAAATCACCACAATGAAGGAAGTGAATACAGACATGCAACAAAAATGATTTTTATTCCAATTTAAATTTTCAAATTTTTGACCCCTACCTCCGCTCTGCTAGCCATTTTTACAGTATGTGGAGGAATGCTTCATACATTGTAGCATTTATCTGTTCTTAAGACATCATACTACCTTTCTCATTGCAAGGTTGTAGTAGAAATTGCTTTAAAACGTAGTTTTGGGCTTTTGAAAACAGGGCATATTTTACAGGAAAGGGTCAATGGTTCTTTAAGGATGATGCAAACTGAGTCTCTAAAGAGTGGCACCCTTACGACACTACTTCAGCCTGACCCAACAAACAGTATAAATGTTTGAATTAAAATGGTTTGAAGAAAGAACATTTAAACAGCATTCTCATTGATCTATAAAAATTAAAGAACAATACATGAGGCACCACAGGAAAAGTATTGAAGCATGTTGAAAAAGTTCGAAGTTGTTGAAATAAGTTGAACATAGGTCCAAAAATAATTAACATGTAGAAAAAAGTTAGCTGATATTAAAATTATTAGAGACAGGTCCAAAATATTCATACACATGTCGAATTATATTAGAAGGCTATCGAAGTGAGAAACATGTTAAAAGTTAAATGGGACAAGATACAAAATATGTCGAAATGACAGAGACATGTTGAAAAAGTTTGATAGTGTTGCACTTAATTGGGACACAGACCCAAAAAAGTTTGTTGGGGTTGAAAAAATGGACATATGTCCAAATTATTAAAAAGCCTGTCGATTTATATTTACCGGTATGCATATGAGAAACGTGTATTGATTTGGTTAAACGGATGCACATGTATTCAATTTCACCCAGCATCAGCAGCTTGGCAGTCAAGATTAAATCTTGAATGCGGTTAAATTTCATGTTTGCATACATGTCTGTGTTTGTGTTAATTGTGTGTGTGTGTATGCGCGTGCACACTCACTTGTGCATGCATGATTGTCCATGCGTGTGTGTATCGGTACGGTGCTCATGTGTCAAATTTCTCGTTTTTAAGTCGACAATGTTGAAGTTCTGGCGGTATGGACAATTTCGTGTCTTTAAAATGTTCCATAGGTCACAAAAGTATCACGAAGTTAGCTGTATCTGCAAAGTATATGGAGTGCGTGCGGCACATGACGGACAAATTAAACTAGAAAGACCAATGCACCTGCGATCTGGAATATATACCAATAAGCTTGTTTGACTATAATGGTCATATATATGTATATAGCTCCAGGGCAGGGTCAGAATAACCCTTAGGTACATTTCTTTTTTAACTTCATAAATATTCTGTACATTTGCCCATTTTCAAAAGGTTTGTTCCTTCAAACACATTTAAAGTTTTCTGTATATGTAACCTATGTTGATCTTGTCGTAAAATCTGACAATGTCATCACAGGGTCATGATTTATACACACATTGTGATGCTGTAGTCTTAATAACTACGAATTTTGGACAATTCGGACCTTGGCTAATTCGGCCCTAGTCAATTCGGACCCTAAAAACTTCGGCCCTAGTCAATTCGGACCTCGACCACTGGCTAATTCGGACCCCGACCACTGGCCAATTTGGACCCTTTTTTATTGGTCAATTCGGACCACAAAAAGAAAAATTCTTTGGTCAATTCGGACCTTTTCCATTGGACAATTCGGACCTTTTCCATTGGTCAATTCGGACCTTTTCCATTGGTCAATTCGGACCTTTTCCATTTGTCCACTCGGACATTTACACTGTGTATTTTCCATAAAGAAAACTGCGTTCACTTTAAAACGAACCGTCCTAACATCAATCCATGAACCGTTCGTACAATCTGCTGTCTCGTTTTGATAGAATATTTATTGCTTTCACGGTTGTTATAAGCAGGCTTTACTGATTTCTTGTCGTGCTGTATGAAGGTCTCGCATTTCAAAAGGTGAAAATGTGGTTTGCGCTAGCTAATGCCATACGTCAGAGGATCGTGAACTACAAAACACAAAGTACACGAAAGGAACAGATTGGCTGCTTGAGCTTACATGCAAAGTTTATTCACTACTGACTGACTGACCGTCTGATCACTGGTTAACCGCTCAGAAGGTCGGAGCGTGCCCAGGAAAAGTGGTAAAAGTCAGACCATCCACACGTATAAGCCCTACTTTACATGCGTACGTGGTTATATTTTTTTCAAACGCATTTTGGGTGTCATGACATCGTAATGTTGAATAAAAGTCTTAAAAATGGGAGGCAACGTCCCAATATGACCATAGCTGTTGACTGGTGTGCTAAGCCACTAATCAATCACTCAATCAATCAATCAATCAATCATCAAATCAAAGTATTTCCCTTGCGAATACAGCATGAAATCATAGCATGGGCACTACAATAATTTTTTATTTTAATGATTTGAAGACACAAGCAAATCCTTTCCAAGCATTGGCTGATTCGGACCTTATTTCTGTTTCACATGTGGTTAATTCGGACCCTAAACAGATTCTGACATTGGCTAATTCGGACCTTAATCTCATTCGGACCTTGGCTAGTTCGGACCTTATTTCAAACAAATAATTGGCTAATTCGGACCTCAATTTTGCAGGGTCCGAATTGACCATTGGTCGAGGTCCTAATTAGCCAAGGTCCGAATTAGCCAGGGTCCGAATTGTCCAGAGCTGAGGTCCGAATCAGGTCCGAATTAGCCAAGGTCCGAATTAGCCAAGGTCCGAATTGTCCACGTACCATAACTACATGTCAAGTGTTATTGCAATAGGTTTAGCAGATTTTTGAAGAGCTTTTACTGTATTTGGGCATGCAGGGGCGGATCCAGGATTTCTGAAGAGGGGGTTCATATGTAGAAAAGGGGGGTTCGTATGCCGAATTTTACACAAAATCTCTTGAAATTCCCAATGAAAATGAAATAATTTGGGTCAAGAGGGAGGTTCGAGCGAACCCCTTGAACCCCCTCTAAATCCGCCACTGGCATGGAGGTCATTTTGGTCATGTGACTTGGTTTATTTATAAATGCACTGGTTCCCCCTTCATACAGATGCTTCCTATAAAATTTGACTCTGATTGTCCAAACGGTTTGAGAGAAGAAGATCATTGAATATAATGGTAATATACATGTATATTGCCCAGGGGCGGGGTCAAAATATTTTCAGAATAATAAATCTTCAGTCCATTTGCCCATTTCCTTCAAGTTTTTTTTCCTTCAAATGACATTTTGACAATTTTCCCCCATTCAAATGCATGGGCGACCTATGTTGACCTTGCCGTAAAATAGATCAAGGTCACCTCAGGGTCATGATTTATATAAACTTTGTAGAGCTTCTCTCCCTGGTGCTTAAAGGTTTTTGCTATTTATAGCCATGAACATGTGACCTGGACCATTTATATTAACTTTCGTTCCCCTTCTAAGGATGAAGTTTGGCTTTGATTGGCCCAGCGGTTTCTGAGAAGAAGCTATTTGAATATTATGGTAATATACATGTATATTGCCCCGGGGTGGGAGTATACCAGTCCCTGGAGTCCATTTTATTAGCTCACCTGGGCCGAAGGCTCACATGTGAGCTTATAGTATAGTAGTCGAGCCGGCGTCCGTCCGTCCGTGCGTCCGTGCGTTCACACTTTCAAACTTGAATATCTCTAAGACAACAAGGCCAATCGCGATCAAATTTTATATAATGCATCATTGAGGAGGGGGAAAGGTTGCATCAGGTTTTGGGCCAGGTCGGATCAGAACTCTGGTTTCCATGGCAACAGATAGCTCACATTGAGTTATAATGGGGAAAATGTTATGGCCACTCTAGCAACTTCATTTTTGATTGGATCTTCTTCATTCTTATGAATAACAAGGATAACCATAACATCTCGGATGAGTTCGAATTTCGGCTAGGTTCGACCTCAGATTGCGGAGTTAGCTGCCCTTGAGCGTCTGGAAAAATCCCCATAGATTTATAATGGGAAAAATGTTGTGACCACTCTAGCGCCATTATTTTTCAGTGGATCTTCTTCATTCTTGCAGGTAACAAGGACAACTATAATATCTCGGATGGGTTCGAATTTCAGCTAGATCCGACCTCTGACTGTGGAGTTAGCTGCCCTTGCTTATTATTTTGTGTTGTGGCCACTCTAGCGCCTTCAGTTTTGATCGGATCTTCTTCATACTTGGAAGTAACAAGGATAGCCATAACATCTCGGATGAGTTCGAATTTCAGCCAGATCCGATGGTTGACTGCAGAGTTATCTGCCCTTGACTGTGTGAAAAATCAATATTAGTGTTGTGGCCACTCTAGCGCCTTCATTTTTATTTGGATCTTCTTTTTTCTTGGAAGTTACAAGGACATCCATACCATCTCAGATGAGTTTGAATTTCGACCAGATCCGACCTCTGACTGCAGAGTTATCTGCCCTTGAGTGTTTGAAAAATCAATATTTTGTGTTGTGGCCACTCTAGCATCTTTTTTTTCAGTGGATCTTCTTGATTCTTGCAGGTAACAAGGATAACTACAATATCTCGGATGAGTTCGAATTTAGGCCAGATCCGACCTCTGACTGCAGAGTTAGCTGCCCTTGAGTGTTTGAAAAATCAATATTTTGTGTTGTGGCCTCTCCAGCATCTTTGTTTTTCAGTGGATCTTCTTCATTCTTGCAGGTAACAAGGATAACTACAATATCTCGGATGAGTTCGAATTTAGGCCAGCCCGCCCACCCCCGCGGAGAGGGGGCTGCAAGAAAAAGGATTAAAATTTTGATATCCACCGTGGAAACGCCCTAGTCGGCGGGATTGCGGAGTTTCCGCGGCGGGGTAAAGAAGTAGAAATTTTATCGTCCGCGCTTACCTGTATTTTTTGTCTCTAACTTTCCACCGCGGACCCGCGGTGAAGTGAGGATGAATAAGGAAAGTGGACGGGGCTTGTTTCCAATTTATTGTAATGCATACTTGTACTTAGACCCGAGTTTAAATCTAATTCGATTATTATTTTTGTTTCATGTATCTTAATTAAGAATACATGTTTTACGATCATAAAGTGTAAATTTATGCATTTCTTCACGAAAATCCCAGATTCTGCATGGTTGTAGAATCACTTCAGTGAAAGATATAAGATATGGTACGACGCACACACACCTAAAGTCAGAGAGAGAGAGAGAGAGAGAGAGAGAGAGAGAGAGAGAGAGAGAGAGAGAGAATCTATCTAGAATTATCTAGAATTCAGCTCTCTTTTTTTAAATTTTTCATTTATTCTAAGTCATTTTCAGCTTTGATAGACAAAAGAAGTTTCGGCAAATTGTAATTGCGCGGTTTGGTCCTTTACTCTACTGATTGGCTTGTATAATGTTTCACCCTTAGGAGCAATTAAAATTTATAATTAAGCAGGTCCATCTGTTTACCTGTCAATCATTATGACGTCATTACTTTTCATTGGAAATCCTCCGCAAACCCGCGTAGGAATTATACAGGTAACGGGAGGATCCTCCGCGGATCCGCCGCAATCCGCGGCGGGATTAAACTATTCCGCGGTGGGATTATAAGCGGACAGGTGAGCGGGATCGTCCGCAGAGGTGAGCGGGCTGGTGAAAATCCCCCTGGACTGTACTGTATGTTCACTGCTCTTAAAAGGTCACAGTTTTTAGCTCACCTGAGCCGAAGGCTCACAAGGTGAGCTTATAGTATAGTAGTCGAGCCGGCGTCCGTCCGTCCGTCCTTCCGTAAACACTTTAACCTTGAATATCTCTTAGACAACACAGTCAATCATGATCAAATTTTATCTAAAGCATCATTGAGTCGGAGGCCCAGGTCGGATCAGAACTCTGGTTCCCATGGCAACAGATAGCTCCCGTAGACTTACAATGAAAAAAAAAAACATAAAAAAAATCTCAAAAACCACAAGCCCAGAGCTTTCATATTTTGTATGTAGCAATGTATATATATAGTGGTCCTCTTTACAAATCCTGCCAATCATGCCCTTGGTGTCAAAAATGGTCCCGCCCCGGGGTCATTAGCTCCCATAGACTTACATGTACAATGGGAAAACATGAACAAATCTTCTTCTGCAAAACCACAATGCCCAGAGCTTTCCTATTTTGTGTGTAGCAATGTATTAAGGCCCTCTTGATAAATCCTGCTGACTGTGCCCCTGGGGTCCATACAGGCCCCGCCCCGGGGGCGTCATGGAAAAAAAAAAAAAAATCTTCTTCGCCGAAACCACAAGGCCCAGAGCTTCATATTTTGTATGCAGCAATGTGTAGTGGCCCTCTCTATAAATCCTGCCAACCATGCCCCTGGGGTCAAAAATGGCCCCATCACGGGGGTTATTAGCTCCCATAGACTTACCATGGGAAAAGAATAAAAAATCTTCTTCTCTGAAACCACAAGGCCCATAGCTTTCATATTTTGTGTATAGTGGTCCTCTTTATAAATCCTGCCAACCGTGCCCCTGGGGTCCATACAGGCCCCGCCCCGGGGGCGTCATGGGAAAAACATAAAAAAAAATCTTCTTCTCCGAAACCACAAGGCCCAGAGCTTTCATATTTTGTATGTAGCAGTGTGTAGTGGCCCTCTTCATAAATCCTGCTAACCATGCCCCTGGGGACAAAAATGGCCCCACTCCGGTGGTCATTAGCTCCCATATACTTACAATGGGAAAAACATTAAAAAAATATTCTTCGCTGAAACCACAAGGCCCAGACCTTTCATATTTTGTGTGTAGCGGTCCTCCTTATAAATCCTGCCAACTGCGCCCCGGCCTGTGGTCCATACAGGCCCCGCCCCGGGGGCGTCATGGGAAAAAACATAAAAAAATCTCCTCCGAAATCACATGGCCCAGAGCTTTCATATTTTGTGTGGAGCAATGTATAGTACTCCTCTATATAAATACTGCCAAAGGTGCCCCTGGGGTCCATACAGGCCACGTCCCAGGCATGTCATTATCTACCATAGACTTATAATGAAAATACATGAAAAAATCTTCTCTGCAACCGCATGACACAAAGCTTGTATATTTGATATGCAACAATGTCATGTGGAGCACTACATAAATCCTGCCAATCATGCCCCTGGGGTCAAATATGGCCCAATCCCGGGGGTCATTATAGGACCTTGACCTTGTATGATGATTTTTTTCAAGTGAACCAAAATGGCGAACAAGAGGATACACAATCCAGGCCACAGCTATTCTGCTGATGTAAGTAGGGTTTCAAGGTCACATGACCAAGATGGCCACCATACCCATATATGGAAAACCCCCCAGCTACTTTGTCCAGTGACGGTACTTGTTGACTCTCAGGTGAGCGATTGTTGCCCTTGGGCTACTTGTATTCTTTTCTCATCCTATGGCACAGGTACTCACGTGTAATTCTTGGTTCGGTAGATTATATCTTTCTACACTAGTACAATGAGTATGTTATTCATGTTACTCGAGCCAGATAGAGATCAGTACCACAAAAGTTTGAACTATGTTTCATGGTGGAATTGTGCAGTTATTATCTCATCGAGATATCTCGACACGTAATACTCAGTTGAGGGTGTATGCCGTATGAAAAGATAGGTAGATAGATATAAAACTTGAGTTCTGTGCTACACACCTAGAAGATCAGCAAAACATATAATAGTTTTGCCATGAACTAGCTCAGGTAAAAGAAATATGATTAATGCTCAAGTTATTTTCAAACTGAAAGTCTGCTTTATCTCGCATATCTGCGCCTTTCAGCTCAACGACATTACAGTCGTTCGATGCTATGTGTACCTTTAATCGAATACAAGTCTTTCACTATTTTCTGTGCCTCACCAGACACAAAAATATAAGCGCTACAGATCGGACAAGTCTCAAGGCCCGCGTCATCTTGTCTATGTTGTGATTAGCTTTTCATTTCCTCGCACATAGCATTGCAAACACGCGGGAAATTTTCTTCACATTTAATTCTTGTAATTTCATAAGAAGCTAAATATTTACCTTTTATCTTTCAGTAGAAGCAGTTGTTATGCCAAAAGCGTAAAACCAAAAGGCAAACAATCGATTAATAATTACAAGTTTATGCAAACAAACAGCTTTGTAAGCACATGCGTCTTTTTGTATAAATAATGATGAATAGGTGCTTTATTCCCTGTAAATCGAACTTGAACATATACTGTGCCATTCAATAAATAAGGTTCTGATTTGTTTCATCAATAACAGGTATTTTCATTTGAATGCTGTAGATGTATAACTGATGAGTGTGGCATAAAATATTGCCCAGCACTCCTTTAAAGTTCGTGACCTCGCTGCAATTCCGTGGACCTGAAGAGGTGTAACGGAATTCAAGTATTATCAAATCAGCTTATCAGCTGGCTTTTGTTTCAAATTCATGCAATCTAGAACATATTTTGCTTACAAGTGACGGCCCTGCCCACTGGGGCCTAAATAAATAAATGGACTGCCTATGCTTCGAGGCAAAGCTTCCGATACTGATCTGACTGACCATCTGATTACCGGTAAACCGCTCGGGCCTGAGCCTGCCAAGAATAGGTGGTTTTAAGTAAACATACCCATACATATATTAAGCTTATATGGAACACTTTTTGGATGTAATGACATTTTGGTTAAAAGTGCCCTAAAATGGAAGCAACGTCCCAACATGGCCATATACGTTAACTGGGACGTTAAGCATCAAATCAAACAAGCAAAGCTGACAAGTAATGTTTATTTTGCTAAACCTCGTTTATGTTGTAAGTCAGAATTTAAGTTTAAACTTGCATCTGATAGTGGTTTTTCGCAGAATATTTTTGCGTGGAGGAGGTTCTAAGAAAGTTATTTTCATGTTAAAATCTTGATCTCAGTTTGCCCTAATAGCACCTGCAAAAATTTAGAATAGAGATTTTGCATTGGCAACGGAGATAATCTATGATCACGAAAATGGGTAATTTTCGAAAAAAAATTATTTGATCATGCAGATTTTGTCTCAGGTGGGCTGGTACTTCATACTTTGCCCAGGCATGTGCCTATACTGTTTAACTTTGAAGAAATGCATATCTGATAGTTTTCCTGTGTTTATAAGAGCGTCAAATTTCGGGACACGGAGTATGAAGTACGAAGCCAAATGGCAAGCGTATTCACGAGTTCCATGAGTTGGATAAGTCGAGCGATTAGTTAGGTAAGTTGTATGCTGTGTTCGGTGAGTTGCATAAGTTGAACTGTAAGTTGGATGATTTGGATAAGTTGAACGATGAGTTCGATGAGTTGGATAAGTTGCAGGCTGAGTTCGATGAGCTGGATAAGTTGAGCGATGAGTTCGATGAGTTGGATAAGTTGCATACTGAGTTAGATGAGTTGCATAAGTTGAACAGTAAGTTGAACAGGTTGAACGATGAGTCCGATGAGTTGGATAAGTTGCATGCTAAGTTTGATGAGTTGAACTATAAGTTCGTTAAGCTGGATAAGTTGTAAGCTGAGTTGGGTAAGTTGCATAAGTTGAACAGTAAGTTGGATGAGTTAGACTAAGTTGAACGATGAGTTCGATTAGTTAGATAAGTTGCATGCTGAGTTCGATGAGTTGCATAAGTTGAACGATGAGTTGGATAATTGCATGCTGAGTTTGATGAGTTGGATAAGTTGAACTATAAGTTGAACTTTAAGTTCGTTAAGTTGTAATGAATTAAGCGATGGGTTAGGTAAGTTGTATGCTGAGTTCGGTGAGTTGCATAAGTTGAACTGTAAGATGAATGATTTGGATAAGTTGAACGATGAGTTCGATGATTTGGATAAGTTGCATGCTGTGTTCGATGAGCTGGATAAGTTGAGCGATTAGTTCGATGAGTTGGATAGGTTGCATGCTGAGTTCGCTGAGTTGGATAAGTTGAGCGATGAGTTAAATGAGTTTGATAAATTGCATGCTGAGTTCGATTAGTTGCATAAGTTGAACAGTAAGTTGGATAAGTTGAATGATGAGTTCGAGGAGTTGGATAAGTTGCATGCTGAGATTGGTGAGTTGCATAAGTTGAACTGTAAGTTGGATGAGTTGTATAAGTTGAACGATGAGTTCGATGAGTTGGATAAGTTGCGTGTTAAGTTCGAAGAGTTGGATAAGTTGAGCGATGAGTTCGATGAGTTGGATAAGTTGCATGATAATGTTACCCAACTCATCGAACTTATTGTTTAACTTATCCAACTCATCGCTCAACTTATCCAACTTATCCAACTTACTGTTCAACTTGTTCTAGTCATCGAGCTTATTGTTCAACTTATCCAACTAACTCATCGAACTCATCGCTCAACTTATCCAATTCATCGAACTCATCGCTCAACTTACCCAACTCAGCGTATAACTTATCCAACTCATCGAACTTATTGTTCAACTTATTTAACTTAACGAACTCATAGCTCGACTTATCCAACGCATCGAACTCTGCATGCTACTTATCTAACTCATCGAACTCATTGTTCAACTTATCACCTCATCCACCTTATAGTTCAACTTATGTAACTCATCGAACTCAGCATTCAACTTACCCAACTCAGCTTACAACTTATCCAACTCCTACACATCCAACTTACTGTTCAACTTTTCCAACTCATCCAACTCAGCATGCAACTTATCCGACTCATCTAATTCATCGTTCAACTTATCAAACTCATCCAACTTATAGTTCAACTTATGACACTCATCGAATTCGGCATGTAACTTACACAACCCAGCTTGCAACTTATCCATCTCATCCAACTTAGTTCAACTTATCCAACTTATCTAACTCATCACTCAACTTATCCAACTCATCGAACTCATCGCTCAACTTATCCAACTCATCGAACTTATTGTTCAACTGATGCAACTCATCGAACTCATCGCTCAATTTATCCAACTCATCCAACTTACTGTTCAACTTATCCCATTCATCCAATTTTACTGTTTAACTTAGTCAACTAATCGAACTCAGCATACAACTTACCTAACTCATCGCTCAACTTATCAAACTCATGGAACTCATCGCTCAATTTATCCAACTCATCCAACTTACTGTTCAACTAAGTCAACTCATGAAACTCAGCATTCAACTTACCCAATTCAGCATACAACTTATCGAACTCATCGAACTTATTGTCCAACCTATCCAGCTCATCGAACTCATCGCTCAGCTTATCCAACTCATCCAACTGAATGTTCACTCTATCCAACTCATCGAACTAGAATAATAACTGTAAGCTGAGCTAGATGAGTTAAGTAAGCTAAGCTGAGAATTCACTGTGTTTTCGCCTCAATTAGGACCCAAATTATCGGCCAAAATATACATATTTTTATCACAATGTGCTGAGCATGATGAGCTGAGTAAGTTGAGCTGAGCTGAGATGTAACAATGTGCCTTTCCATCGTGTAGATATTCGGGACCGGGAGTATGAAGTATAAGCCCTCAGGTGAGTAATTTCAACTCATTTGTGTCATTTCATAATAATTTTGAGCAATCATAATACAATACCAAGAATTCAAATTTACCCCCTTTTCATAAGTTTTTTTTTTGTACAGAAAATCCCTATTCAAAATGTTTTTGAACAGCACTTATATTCAATTTTCAAATTTTTTGCCGCACATTTTGTGACAAACTAAATGCTCAATTGTGCCAAGAAAATATTTCATCTTGATTTAAACAGATGCAAAATATCTGCGAAAAACCATTATCAGACACTAGGAAACATATTTTAGTGCAATTGATTAGTTTAAGTTGAGCAGTGTACATAAAAAATAAATGGATTCGAAGAGGCACTAGGATGGTATTTAAGGATGTTGCGATACGAATTGAAGTGACATTTACCAAATCTATGAGATATTTTTCAAGACAATTAAAGGGATATATGGTACTGATGCACACCCATCCTTCCAGGGAAGGAATGTTTGGTTAATCAAAGGGTTCCCCTGCCCTTTCCTCGATGTACCGGTATATTAGATACTTTTAATATATACATGTACTTAAGGAATAAAGAAACGCAACAAACGCAACAAACACTTTGAGTCACTAAAAGCATGCTTTGTAATGCAAGTCTGAGCTTATTATATGAAAGCAATATCTAAACGTAAAATTGCAACAGATTGAGCCACAATGTCGGTTACGTATGCTTAATGGCGTACGCGTAACCACACTGACCTACTTTAGCACACCCTGTTACCATGATCATTTAATTTCATTACGTGCAAAAAGCAGTCAGTAGGCCATTTCATAAAAGATTTTATCAAAACATCAAATACATACGTAAAAATTGAAAAGTAATGTGTTGCGTATATTTTAAGATATACATCACGAAAACATGTCCGTGTAATGTAACCCCATGAAAACCACATTTATATAGCAAAACTGGGGTATGCAGGGGTATACCTATTTTCTTGTTTTTGCTCCAAAACATAGATTGTGAGTACTCGTTAGAACTGCCTCGCCGAGGCAATCTCTGTTTTGAGCAAAATTAAGAAAAATATCAAAACTTTTCGGCTGAAAAATATTCAATTTTTAAAGCTCAAATATCTCTGTTTATTGCATGGGCAAGTTTTCGTTGTGTTAGAAGTATCTTAGGTCATCTATTTCACATTGTGTATTTTGTTTGCCAGTGCTGTCTTCTCTGGTCTGTACCAGAGCAATATATACCTAACAAAACTTCTTACAGAACTCATGAATTTTAGCGATAAAATTTAACCTATGGAAATTAATTAATATCAATTTATTTCTAAAGGCACGCTTTCTTCAAATTTTCGGCCTCTAAAGCACTACTCACTGCTTATTACAGCCCCAGTGTAGGGGCAGAGATGCAGCCGTGGGTACATAACCATGTTATCGACTGGAGAGATACAATGTTGTCGACTGGAGAGATACAATGTTATCGAATGGAGAGATATCATGTTATCGGCTGGAGAGATAACATGTTATCGGCTGGAGTGATACCATGTTATCATCTGGAGTGATACAATGTTTTCGGCTGAAGAGATACAATGTTATCGACTGGAGAGATACGGTGTTATCGACTGCAGAGATTCCATGTTATCGACTGGAGTGATACAATGTTATCGACTGAAGAGATACAATGTTATCGACTGGAGAGATACAATGTTATCGACTGAAGTGATACCATGTTATCGATGTATCGACTGGAGTGATACCATGTTATTGACTGGAGTGATACAATGTTATCGTCTGGAGAGATACAATAATATCGACTGAAGAGTGATACCAATTTATTGACTGGAGTGATACAATGTTGTCGACTGGAGAGATACCATATATATGTTATCGACTAGAGAGATACAATGTTATCGACTGAAGAGATACAATGTTATCGACTGGAGAGATACCATGTTATCGACTGGAGTGATACCATGTTATCATCTGGAGTGATACAATGTTATCGGCTGAAGAGATACAATGTTGTCGACTGGAGAGATACAATGTTATCGACTGAAGAGATACAATGTTATCGACTGGAGTGATACCATGTTATCGACTGGAGTCAATGTTGTCGACTGGAGTGATACAATATTATCGATTGGAGAGATACAATGTTATCAACTGGAGAGATACCATGTTATCGACTGTTATCGACTGGAGTGATACAATGTTATCGACTGGAGAGATACCATGTTATCTACTGGAGAGATACAATGTTATCGACTGGAGTGATACCATGTTATCGACTGGAGTGATACCATGTTATCGTCTTGAGTGATACAATGTTATCGGCTGGAGAGATACAATGTTATCGACTGGAGAGATACAATGTTATCGGCTGGAGAGATACCATGTTATCGACTGGAATGATACCATTTTATCGATGTATCGACTGGAGTGATACCATGTTATTGACTGGAGTGATACAATGTTATCGTCTGGAGAGATACAATAATATCGACTGAAGAGAAATACCATTTTATTGACTGGAGTGATACAATGTTGTTGACTGGAGAGATACCATATATATATGTTATCGACTAGAGAGTACCATGTTATCGACTGGAGTGATACAATGTTATCGACTGGAGTGATACCATGTTATCGACTGGAGTGATAAAATTTTATCGACTGGAGAGTTACCATGTTATCGACTGGAGAGATCCAATGTTATCAACTTGAGAGATATCATGTTATCGGCTGGAGAGATAACATGTTATCGGCTGGAGTGATACGATTTTATCGATTGGAGAGATACAATATTATCGACTGGAGTGATACCATGTAATCATCTGGAGAGATACAATGTTATCGACTGGAGTGATACAATGTTGTCGACTGGACAGATACAATGTTATCGACTGGAGTGATACCATGTAATCATCTGGAGAGATACAATGTTATTGACTGGAGAAACACCATGTTATCTACTGGAGTCAATGTTGTCGACTGGCGAGATACCATGTTATCGACTGTTATCGACTGGAGTGATACAATGTTATCGACTGGAGAGATACCATGTTATCGACTGGAGAGATACCATGTTATCGACTGGAGTGATACCATGTTATCGTCTTGAGTGATACAATGTTATCGGCTGGAGAGATACAATGTTATCGGCTGAAGAGATACAATGTTATCGACTGGAGAGATACAATGTTATCGGCTGGAGAGATACCATGTTATCGACTGGAGAGATACAATGTTATTGACTGTAGAGATACAATGTTATCGGCTGGAGTGATACCATGTTATCGTCTTGAGTGATACAATGTTATCGGCTGGAGAGATACCATGTTATCGACTGGAGAGATACAATGTTATCGGCTGAAGAGATACAATGTTATCGACTGGAGAGATACAATGTTATCGGCTGGAGAGATACCATGTTATCGACTGGAGAGATACCATGTTATCGACTGCAGCGATACAATGTTATCGGCTGGAGAGATACAATGTTATCGACTGGAGAGATACAATGTTATCGGCTGGAGAGATACCATGTTATCGACTGGAGAGATACAATGTTATTGACTGTAGAGATACAATGTTATCGGCTGGAGTGATATCATGTTATCGTCTTGAGTGATACAATGTTATCGGCTGGAGAGATACCATGTTATCGACTGGAGAGATACAATGTTATCGGCTGGAGAGATACAATGTTATCGACTGGAGAGATACAATGTTATCGGCTGGAGAGATACCATGTTATCGACTGGAGAGATAACATGTTATCGACTGCAGCGATACAATGTTATCGGCTGGAGAGATACAATGTTATCGACTGGAGAGATACAATGTTATCGGCTGGAGAGATACAATGTTATCGACTGGAGAGATACAATGTTATCGGCTGGAGAGATACAATGTTATCGGCTGGAGAGATACAATGTTATCGACTGGAGAGATACAATGTTATCGGCTGGAGAGATACCATGTTATCGACTGGAGTGATACAATGTTATGGGCTGGAGAGATACAATGTTATCGACTGGAGAGATACCATGTTATCGTCTTGAGTGATACAATGTTATCGGCTGGAGAGATACCATGTTATCGACTGGAGAGATACAATGTTATCGGCTGGAGAGATACAATGTTATCGACTGGAGTGATACAATGTTATCGTCTTGAGTGATACCATGTTATCGTCTTGAGTGATACAATGTTATCGGCTGGAGAGATACAATGTTATCGGCTGGAGTGATACCATGTTATCGTCTTGAGTGATACAATGTTATCGGCTGGAGAGATACAATGTTATCGACTGCAGCGATACAATGTTATCGGCTGGAGAGATACCATGTTATCGACTGGAGTGATACAATGTTATGGGCTGGAGAGATACAATGTTATCGACTGGAGAGATACCATGTTATCGACTGCAGCGATACAATGTTATCGGCTGGAGAGATACCATGTTATCGACTGGAGTGATACAATGTTATGGGCTGGAGAGATACAATGTTATCGACTGGAGAGATACAATGTTATCGGCTGGAGCGATACAATGTTATCGGCTGGAGAGATACCATGTTATCGACTGGAGTGATACAATGTTATGGGCTGGAGAGATACAATGTTATCGACTGGAGAGATACAATGTTATCGACTGGAGAGATACCATGTTATCGACTGCAGCGATACAATGTTATCGGCTGGAGAGATACCATGTTATCGACTGGAGTGATACAATGTTATGGGCTGGAGAGATACAATGTTATCGACTGGAGTGATACAATATTATCGGCTGGAGAGATACCATGTTATCGACTGGAGTGATACAATGTTATGGGCTGGAGAGATACAATGTTATCGACTGGAGAGATACAATGTTATGGGCTGGAGAGATACAATGTTATCGACTGGAGAGATACAATGTTATCGGCTGGAGAGATACAATGTTATCGGCTGGAGAGATACAATGTTATCGACTGGAGTGATACAATGTTATGGGCTGGAGAGATACAATGTTATCGACTGGAGAGATACCATGTTATCGTCTTGAGAGATACAATGTTATCGACTGGAGAGATACCATGTTATCGTCTTGAGAGATACAATGTTATCGGCTGGAGAGATACAATGTTATCGGCTGGAGAGATACAATGTTATCGACTGGAGTGATACAATGTTATGGGCTGGAGAGATACAATGTTATCGACTGGAGAGATACAATGTTATCGGCTGGAGAGATACAATGTTATCGGCTGGAGAGATACAATGTTATCGACTGGAGTGATACAATGTTATGGGCTGGAGAGATACAATGTTATCGACTGGAGAGATACAATGTTATCGGCTGGAGAGATACCATGTTATCGGCTGGAGAGATACAATGTTATGGGCTGGAGAGATACAATGTTATCGACTGGAGAGATACAATGTTATCGACTGGAGAGATACAATGTTATCGACTGGAGAGATACAATGTTATCGACTGGAGTGATACAATGTTATCGGCTGGAGAGATACATGTACCATGTTATCGACTGGAGTGATACAATGTTTGGGCTGGAGAGATACAATGTTATCGACTGGAGAGATACAATGTTATCGGCTGGAGAGATAGAGGCAATGTCCCGACATGACCATAGCTGTTGACTGGCACGCTAAACCACATCTCAAACAAACAAACAAACAAATAAAACGTCTGATATCACAATGCAAATGTCTGTATTACACGAAGACCGTATGTAAGATTGGCATTTGTGATAGATATGTAATGCTAAAGTACAGGTATTATCATTATTATAATTATTGGTGTTGTTGCTGTTCTCTGGCAATGACTAAGTTCAAAATTTCATTAATATCAGTGTATGTAAAAAGTGCAAAGTATTTTGTGGGAAAAAAAGAGTAAAAATTAAAAGTTCATGAGGCCAAATTGGTTTCTGAATGCTCAATTCATTTCATCAATAGAAAACAAGGCTATAAAACCTTCAAAATAAACACTAATGCTAATCTCCATCAAGGAATTAGAGATGGTCAATTTGATAGCCATTTACTGTCAATCATTTCTCAGAGGGATTTTGCATTTAACTAGTCTGTAAAACCCAGCCAAGTTGATCGGAGAAAAATTCATCGATAAACTAGCTTAGAGACCCGAGAAATTTCAATATAGAGAAAATAATAAAAATGAAAACAATAACCATATGACAGACTTTAATATGTTTTACAGACTAGTAGCTAGTCTAAAGTCTGAGTACTTTATATTGCAATATATGGAAATAGTGCAGGGTGTCCTTTAAATATTTTCAGCAGTGTATTTAACAAATAACTTCGAACAGCGGCTATTGTAGTATAAAATGATCGAGGCTAAACATTAAAAAAGCTGCTTCATCCTTACGCTCAAAATAATTCAATCGGTCAGCCTGGGCATGCTGGTTAGAATAAAATAATTTTTATTTATCACACCAGAAACATTATAAAGACTCGATTGACTGTGTTGTGGTAATTCATTAGCGCAACTCTCTTGTATGTATGTTCATTCATTTTGCAGCATACCCCATAGTAATAATAACGTAATGAAACTCAAGGTAACCTAATGTACAGATGCTACTGTAAACTCTGTATGAACAGTTCAAACAAGATTTAAATTGATAAGAGCAAGATGCGTTAATGTAAGTAACAGATATTATAAACGCTATTTCCCAGCTGTTTCTCAAACAGTCTGATTCTGAGTCATGAGGGAAAAAAACAAAGTTACTTTGTTAAAGACAGTTTCGTTTTATGTACTTGAAGGATTCTATGCAAAATTATCATGTATCAAGTCAGTCTTTTGTTTTAGCCTTGCCACTAGGCGTTAAAAGGACAAATCTACAAAGGCAAAAGTCTTTTTATATAAAATGTACATCATTTGGACATAATATGGGTGTACTCCTCTGTCTCGATTTTCTAAATCTAGCCAAGATATGTACATCAGAAAATATTTGGTGCTCTAGCTTTGAAAAAAAAGAAAATTTAGATTTACAAATAAGGGCAAAAAAAAAACGTATTTATCAGACTAGTAGCTTGTCTAGTATGAAATATCGTTTGCTTAAAATACATGTTCATGTACCGAATGAAGACGGAAGTATATTCTTCGAAAGTACTAAAAACAATCAGTTATAATTACCAGTAAACACGTCGATGGAGTCGGATTCGCCATTCACTTTGGTGAGATACAATGTTATCGGCTGGAGAGATACCATGTTATCGACTGGAGTGACACAATGTTATCGACTGGAGTGATACCATGTTATCGATGTTTCGACTGGAGTGATGCCATGTTATTGACTGGAGTGATACAATGTTATCGTCAGGAGAGATACAATGTTATCGACTGTAGAGATACAATGTTATTGACTGTAGAGATACAATGTTATCGACTGGAGTGATACAATGTTATCGACTGGAGTGATACAGTGTTATCGACTGGAGTGATACAATGTTATCGACTGGAGTGATACCATGTTATCGATGTATCGACTGGAGTGATACCATGTTATTGACTGGAGTGATACAATGTTATCGTCTGGAGAGATACAATAATATCGACTGAAGAGTGATACCATTTTATTGACTAGAGTGATACAATGTTGTCGACTGGAAGATACCATATATACGTTATGTTATCGACTAGAGAGTACCATGTTATCGACTGGAGTGATACAATGTTATCGACTGGAGTGATACCATGTTATCGACTGGAGTGATACAATTTTATCGACTGGAAAGTTACCATGTTATCGACTGGAGAGATCCAATGTTATCAACTGGAGAGATATCATGTTATCGGCTGGAGAGATAACATGTTATCGGCTGGAGTGATACCATTTTATCGATTGGAGAGATACAATATTATCGACTGGAGTGATACCATGTAATCTTCTGGAGAGATACAATGTTATCGACTGGAGTGATACAATGTTGTCGACTGGACAGATACAATGTTATCGACTGGAGTGATACCATGTAATCATCTGGAGAGATACAATGTTATCGACTGGAGAGACACCATGTTATCTACTGGAGTCAATGTTGTCGACTGGCGAGATACCATGTTATCGACTGGAGAGATACAATGTTGTCGACTGGAGAGATACAATGTTATCGAATGGAGAGATATCATGTTATCGGCTGGAGAGATAACATGTTATCGGCTGGAGTGATACCATGTTATCATCTGGAGTGATACAATGTTATCGGCTGAAGAGATACAATGTTATCGACTGGAGAGATACGATGTTATCGACTGCAGAGATTCCATGTTATCGACTGGAGTGATTCAATGTTATCGACTGAAGAGATACAATGTTATCGACTGGAGAGATACAACGTTATCGACTGAAGAGATACAATGTTATCGACTGGAGAGATACAATGTTATCGACTGGAGTGATACCATGTTATCATCTGGAGTGATACATTGTTATCGGCTGAAGAGATACAATGTTGTCGACTGGAGAGATACAATGTTATCGACTGAAGAGATACAATGTTATCGACTGGAGTGATACCATGTTATCGACTGGAGTCAATGTTGTCGACTGGAGTGATACAATGTTATCGATTGGAGAGATACAATGTTATCGACTGGAGAGATACCATGTTATCGACTGTTATCGACTGGACTGATACAATGTTATCGACTGGAGAGATACCATGTTATCGACTGGAGAGATACATTGTTATCGACTGGAGTGATACCATGTTATCGACTGGAGTGATACCATGTTATCGTCTTGAGTGATACAATGTTATCGGCTGGAGAGATACAATGTTATCGACTGGAGAGATACAATGTTATCGGCTGGAGAGATACCATGTTATCGACTGGAATGATACCATGTTATCGATGTATCGACTGGAGTGATACCATGTTATTGACTGGAGTGATACAATGTTATCGTCTGGAGAGATACAATAATATCGACTGAAGAGTAATACCATTTTATTGACTGGAGTGATACAATGTTGTCGACTGGAGAGATACCATATATATGTTATCGACTAGAGAGTACCATGTTATCGACTGGAGTGATACAATGTTATCGACTGGAGTGATACCATGTTATCGACTGGAGTGATACAATTTTATCGACTGGAGAGTTACCATGTTATCGACTGGAGAGATCCAATATTATCAACTAGAGAGATATCATGTTATCGGCTGGCTGGAGAGATAACATGTTATACCATTTTATCGATTGGAGAGATACAATATTATCGACTGGAGTGATACCATGTAATCATCTGGAGAGATACAATGTTATCGACTGGAGTGATACAATGTTGTCGACTGGACAGATACAATGTTATCGACTGGAGTGATACCATGTAATCATCTGGAGAGATACAATGTTATTGACTGGAGAGACACCATGTTATCTACTGGAGTCAATGTTGTCGACTGGCGAGATACCATGTTATCGACTGTTATCGACTGGAGTGATACAATGTTATCGACTGGAGAGATACCATGTTATCGACTGGAGAGATACCATGTTATCGACTGGAGTGATACCATGTTATCGTCTTGAGTGATACAATGTTATCAGCTGGAGAGATACAATGTTATCGGCTGGAGAGATACAATGTTATCGACTGGAGAGATACAATGTTATCGGCTGGAGAGATACCATGTTATCGACTGCAGCGATACAATGTTATCGGCTGGAGAGATACAATGTTATCGACTGGAGAGATACAATGGTATCGGCTGGAGAGATACCATGTTATCGACTGGAGTGATACAATGTTATCGGCTGGAGAGATACAATGTTATCGACTGGAGAGATACAATGTTATCGGCTGGAGAGATACCATGTTATCGACTGGAGAGATACCATGTTATCGACTGGAGTGATACAATGTTATCGACTCGAGAGAAACAATGTTATCGACTGGAGAGGTACCATGTTATCGACTGGAGAGATACAATGTTATCGGCTAGAGTGATACCATGTTATCGACTGGAGAGATACCATGTTATCGACTGGAGTAATACCATGTTATCGACTGAAGAGATTCCATGTTATCGACTAGAGTGATACTATGTTATCGACTGAAGAGATACCATGTTATCGACTGGAGTGATACCATGTTACCGACTGGAGTGATACAATGTTATCGACTGGAGTGATACCATGTTATCGACTGGAGTGATACAATGTTATCGACTGGAGTGATACCAAGTTATTGGCTAGAGATACAATGTTATCGGCTGGAGTGATACCATGTTATCGACAATGTTATCGACTAAAGAGATACAATGTTATCGACTGATTTTAACGAATGAAATTTCGTGCAGCTGCGTTTGCTAAGTCTTGGTACATCTTAATAGCGATATAGGCTGCATTTTACGACTTCCTTGCAGACTGCACTTGCACCAGAAATCGTTGTCAATATTTAAAGGTACCGAGTAATATAATAAAATGTTCAAGTGCTTGCCAAATATAAATCAAGTGAACGAGTAAGCTTCATACTTAAGACTTGCCACTTAACTAAATGTAGCCTCCCTTTTTGAATCGAATACATGCTGTCCTCAAATATCCTAGCTGCCATTGTTAGTTTTACACAATGTGTTACATAGCATTTTGCAGTTACGAAGTTACGAATCATTTTGACCTGACTATTTGATACGATTCATTCTCAAACATCACAACAAGTAGCCCAAACTCATGAGAGCCAGGAAGTACAGTCACTGAACAAAATTAACAAGAAAATTATAGCATGTTCTTAATAACATGCAATAAGGAGCGGTCCAAATTTTGAAGTTCAAAATAATATAAGATTATGATAGAAGTATACACCGACAAGAAGAATTATTCCTATAGTAACATATAGTGTATTTTGATACTAAAAAAAGCAGGTCCTGTGTTAAACCATGAGTGGTTTCACTACCACGTCTGAAAAATTGTTGACTTGGCCATTAGAACTTATAAGAAACACCCAAACAAACATAATATAATGGAATGAGAAGCCTGTTTTGGCACAGTGGATAAGCCACTCACATTGTAAAGCAGAGATCATATGTTTAATGCCAGACATCTCCAGCCTTTCAAATGAGACATCATACCATAATACCAAGCTTGTCTCCATATGACCTTAGTTGTTGAGTGTGACATAAAACCAACAAAACAATACTGAAACAGCTTAAGGTAAAGAACCACAAAATTACCTATCCATAGATATTTGTATTTTTATTGCAATTTCTCATGTTCTTCTAATGATCCATGCAATAAACCAGAGGAACAAAGGTCCCTGAGATCTGAGATACACACCAATAAACTTGCTTGACTATAATGTTCATGCCCCAGGGCAAGGTCAGAATAACTCCTGGTGTCAATTTCTTTTTCAAAATCATAATAAGTGTCCATTGTCCAGTTCTTGAACGTTTTTCCCTTCAATGACATTATAAAAAGTTTCTGCATATGTGACCTAAGTTGACATTGCTGTAAAATATATCAAGGTCATGACATTGTCATGATTCATAAACACACTGTAGTCCTCTAGTTCCAACTGCTGCATGTCAAGTTTCGTGGCAATATGTTAGCAGTTCCGGAGAAGATTTTAGAGGTTTTTTACCATATTTGGGCATAGCGGCCACCTTGGTCATGTGATCTAGATTATTCATAAACACGTTGGTACCCCCAGATTCAGTTCATACAGATTCTCCCTCCCTATAAAATTTGACTTCGATTGGTCAAGCGATTCAGAAAAGATCTTTCAATATTATGGTTATAAAATGTTTATTGCCTCGAGCTGGGAGCAGTTTAACCCCTGGGTTCCATTTTTTCGGAATCTTAAATCTTCAGTCCATTTGCCCATTTTCTACCTGAATTACATGTACTTCATTTGACTACACAGCAATAACAACAACAATACAAGGGTCAGCGTGTAAGAAAAGTGATATATTCATTTTTGTCAGTAATCCTATTTTTCATCGAAATTATGGTCATGTTGTCAATATAAGCGGAAATTTGTTATAATGTGTAAGTAATACCGGCATAATATCTCGGACAATTACCTAGATATACACTAATTTCACAAAAAAAAAAAAAAAAAAAAAAAAAAAAAAAAAAAAAAAAAAAAAAAAAAAAAAACATGAATCAAAGATTTCCGAACCCCCGAATATTTTCCTAAAATCTAATATATAGCAGCTTAGGGTGCAAGTCAAAACGAAACCCATCATGGATTTTAAAATTTCTGACACTAATAGAGGAAAGAAATAAAAAGCTTGTTACACTTATAAAATTGATGTTGTACTCAAAAGCGGTGATATTTCTTGGAGGTGTACAAATAAGAAATGTAAAGGTCATTTGAGAACAGACAGTGCATCGACAACAATATAGCTCAGGCACAAATAAATTTTGCACCGTTAATGATAAAATCTCCAAATATACTTAAAGCATATCATCCAAGCATCCATTTATGGATCCGGTGCTACCGACAGGTTTGTCTGTTTGATGTGTATTACCCAAATCTCATACTATATATATATATATATATATATATATATATATATATATATATATATATATATATATATATATATATATATATATATATATATATATATATATATATATATATATATATAAACAAACAGTAATAAGAGTTGACGTCACATGTTTTTTGGCTTTAATAGAAAATATTTTAAACAACGTGTCAACGCGTTTCGCTCACCTCGTCAGGACTGTTGCGTAGTAACTAAGTAACGTCGTCACGTGCGTCGCGTTACGCGACGAGATTTTACGTTACTTCAGTGTTTTTCATATAGCATTTAGTTTCGGACTGAAACATCTTATAAAAATGTTTATCTTTAGCTAACCTGGCAGAGACACTTTCGGAATGCATTTTAAACTAGAGGACCATTGGTCCTGTAGCTCACCTAAGAGATTATCACATTGTAAGCTCATGAGTTTTAATTAATTGAGAATCGACCAATGAAAGTCTATGCATGGACACTATTGACCCCCGGGGCATGGCCAAATTTGACCCAGGGGCATGACTGGCACAATTTATAATGGGGACTACCAAACATTGCTACATACAAAATATAGAAGCTCTGGGCCCTTTGGATTCAGAGAAGAAATTTTTTTTAGTTTTTCCCATTGTAAGTCTATGGAGACTATCTACCCCCGGGGCGTGGCCTAATTTGACCCCAGGGGCATGGCTGGCACAATTTATGTAGAGGACCATTAGCCATTGCCACATACAAAATATCAAAGCTGTGTGCCCTGTGGTTTCAGAGAAGAAGATTTTTTAATTTTTTTCCCATAGCAAGTCTATTGAGACTATCAACCTCCGGGGCCTGGCCAAATTTGACCCCAGGGGCATGAATGGCACAATTTATGTAGAGGACCATTAGCCATTGCTACATACCAAATATCAAAGCTGTTGGCCTAGTGGTTTCAGAGAAGAAGTTTAGTTTTTCCTATTGTAGGTCTATGGAGACTATCGACCCCCGGGGCGTTGCCAAATTTGACCCTGGGGACATGATTGGCATAATTTATGTAGAGGACCATTAGCCATTGCCACATACAAATTATCAAAGCTGTGGGCCCTGTGGTTTTAGAGAAGAAGATTTTTGAATTTTTTTCCCATAGTAAGTCTATGGAGACTATCAACCCCCGGGGCGTGGCCAAATTTGACCCCAGGGGCATGAATGGCACAATTTATGTAGAGGACCATTAGCCATTGCTACATATCAAATATCAAAGCTGTTGGCCTAGTGGTTTCAGAGGAGAAGATTTTTTTAGTTTTTTTCCTATTGTAGGTCTATAGAGACTATCGACCCCCGGGCATGGCCAAATTTGACCCCAGGGACATGATTGGCATAATTTATGTAGAAGACCATTAGCCATTGCCACATACAAAATATCAAAGCTGTGGGCCCTGTGGTTTCAGAGAAGAAGATTTTTTAAATTTTTTTCCCATAGTAAGTCTATGGAGACTATCAACCCCCGGGGCGTGGCCAAATTGGACCCCAGGGGCATGAATGGCACAATTTATGTAGAGGACCATTAGCCATTGCTACATACCAAATATCAAAGCTGTGGGCCTAGTGGTTTCAGAGAAGAAGTTTTTTTAGTTTTTCCAATTGTAAGTCTATGGAGACTATCGACCCCTGGGGCGTGGCCAAATTTGACCCCAGGGGCATGGCTGGCACAATTTATGTAGAGGACCATTAGCCATTGCCACATACCAAATATCAAAGCTATGGGCCCTGTGGTTTCAGAGAAGAAGATTTTTGATTTTTTTCCCATAGTAAGTCTATGGAGACTATCGACCCCCGGGACGTGGCCAAATTTAACCCCAGGGGCATGAATGGCACAAATTATGTAGAGGTCCATTAGCCATTGCTACATACCAAATATCAAAGTTGTGGGCATAGTGGTTTCAGAGAAGAAGATTTTTTTAGTTTTTCCCATAGTAAGTCTATGGAGACTATCGACCCCCGGGGCGTGGCCAAATTTTACCCCAGGGGCATGAATGGCACAATTTATGTAGAAGACCATTAGCCATTGCTACATACCAAATATCAAAGTTGTGGGCATAGTGGTTTCAGAGAAGAAGATTTTTTTAGTTTTTCCCATTGTAAGTCTATGGAGACTATCGACCCCCGGGGCGTGGCCAAATTTGACCCCAGGGGCATGGCTGGCACAATTTATGTAGAGGACCATTAGCCATTGCTACATACCAAATATCAAAGCTGTGGGCCCTGTGGTTTCAGAGAAGAAGATTTTTTAATTTTTTTCCCATAGTAAGTCTATGGAGACTATCGACCCCCCGGGGCGTGGCCAAATTTGACCCCAGGGGCATGAATGGCACAATTTATGTAGAGGACCATTAGCCATTGCTACATACCAAATATCAAAGCTGTGGGCCTAGTGGTTTCAGAGAAGAAGATTTTTTTAGTTTTTCCCATTGTAAGTCTATGGGACCTATCTGTTGCCATGGAAACCACAATTTTGATACAATCTGCTCCAAAACCTAATGCCATCAATCCCCCAACCCAATTATGGTTCACATTAAATTTGATCAAGATCGGCCTACGTACTAGCTTCAGAAATATTCTTCTTTGAAATTGTGGACGGACGACGACGGACGACGACGGACGACGACGACGGACGACGGATGCCTGCCTATCCTATAAGCTCACCTTGTGAGCCTTCGGCTCAGGTGAGCTAAACATATGTCAATATGTTCGCTTAAAGGTAACTATATTCTTGAGATATAGAGTTATCAGATTTTAGATAGATAGATAGATAGATAGATAGATAGATAGATAGATAGATAGATAGATAGATAGATAGATAGATAGATAGATAGATAGATAGATAGATAGATAGATAGATAGATAGATAGATAGATAGATAGATAGATATCTATCTATCTAGATAGATAGATAGATAGATAGATAGATAGATAGATAGATAGATAGATAGATAGATAGATAGATAGATAGATAGATAGATAGATAGATAGATTTCTTTCTATCCATAGTTTTCACTTTTTCCCATGTAAAAGCAAATGTTTCTGAAATTGACCTTGCCGTAAAATAGGTCAATGTCCTCCTAGGGTCATAATTTGGTCAAACTATGATGGGCTGCAGTCCCAAATGCTACATACCAAGTTTTTGTGAAAATTGGCCTGCCGGTTCAGAAGAAGAAGATTTTAGTGGTTTTCACATATATGGGCGTGGCGGCCATCTCAGTCAAGTGACCTGGATTTCGCGATCAAACTTTCGTAACTCCTATCCATGGATGCTGCACATAAAATTTCACTTTGATTGGCCAAGCAGTTTCAGAGGAGAAGATCTTTGAAAAGTATGTATGGACGACAGACAGGCCAAGGTCAATAGATTACCTTGACCTAAATTAATCACATACCTTCATCTACTCCATTAGTTGTTTGCATCTGCCACTTTTCAGGTCTCAGGCTGCAATAGTTTTCAAAACATCCATAGTTTTCACTTTTTCCCATGTAAAAGCCTATGTTTCCAAAATTGACCTTGCCGTAAAATAGGTCAAGGTCATCCCAGGGTCATCCTTTGCGCAAACTATGATGGGCTGGAGTCCCCGATGCTACATACCAAGTTTCGTGGAAATCGACCCGCCGGTTCTGGAGTAGAAGATTTACCGTATATGGGCGTGGCGGCCATCTTGGTCATGTGATCAAGTTCCCGCGAACAAACTTTCGTTCCCCCTACCCATGGATGCTCCATGTGAACGGACGGACGGACGCACGGACGGACACCAGCTCGCCTACTATACTATAAGCTCACCTTGTGAGCCTTCGGCTCAGGTGAGCTAAAAGCCGCGTTTTTGTGAGGAACTATAATTTGCACATCAATAACAATCGTGGCGCGTGCCATCTATTGAATTGATAGAGGTGTGCAAAACAATCAGTCTACGCGTCAAAACACGGTGCTAAACACACAGCGTTAAGCTAAGTTTTGAACAACTGGGCCCTGGTTGCATGACGGATATACAAGGTGCAATAACTCCTCAAAATACTGCCAAACAAAATTTGGGTACGGTTTTCTTACGTTCTGAGTAAATCACAATATTGTTGTGCACATACAATTCTTCACATGCTGCTATGTGATGACCCATTCTATTATTTTATCTATGTCCGTTCCGGTTAGTATCGGTTCGCTCAGGACAGTCGTTTCATTCAGCTAAATCGTGATACAATTACATACTGACGTCAACGAAAAACGCCTCAGTCAAATTGACACGTCATATTGCTAAGATTAACAATTTTAAATATTTTAAATATTGGTCATATCTTTTGCTAACCTTTTTCGCATTCGAAAGTGCTGAAATGGAATTATTCAGACAGCTGCTTGAAAAATGACACGCTGTTGAAAACATACACCCCTCTCAAAGACCCTATTCTGTGCATGAACCGGTCTATCAGGAATCGCTTCTTTCGATTACTGAAAGTCTCCTCTGCAATACCAACACATAAGCCAAAGAATGGGATATCCATACGTGACCATATGTTGTTGAAACACATTTTTTGAAAACCGAATTTCGTTCTCCAGCTTTATTGACGTCAGTGCAACTAATGACCAATGCTTAAATGGTAATCGCCGTCAAAATGGCCAAAACGTTTCCAAAGGCTATAATGCATGACTATTTAACACAGAATAGTTTCTATAATTACTTCCCCTGGCTTTCAGCCTGAAACGAACGTCCTTACGGATAACGTGTATTTGATAATGCGACTACATTATTAAAATTAACTCAAGGTGTGCATCCTAATATAACGGCATCGTTTCTGAAATGTTTCATCATCAGAATTCGTAAGCATAAGAGACGTCGACGTCAAAAAGATTTTGCTACAGAAGCATCGGCGAAAGGGACGGTAACAAAAATCGATAGTGGGAATCTTATGCCAAAGCGAACGATGGCCCAAGACTATGGAGTCGCTTCAAACGCCAGAAACCGAACAGTATCATTTTTTGTTCCGTCTGTTTCTTTTCTTGTGAAAAGTCCCTATGTTATTTTTAGTATTTCAAGTTCACGTAGTCCAGTAATGTTACGTTTCAAACTTTTGATGTTCTTAAGTTTGTATAACAACTTTGCACGGCTTTCAAGAATGTTCACGTCACAAACATCTGTATAATGACGTCAGGATGCATTTTTAAAAATGGTGCACCCACGCAAGTTTTGAGAAAAGTGCGCAACTTAACCAAATTTGGTTTATGCTATACCATAAGAGAGAACGTAAAAATAAGGAAAATGCAAATTTCGTTCATATTGTATAT
This sequence comes from Rugalucina vietnamica, assembly GCA_964017185.1. Lineage (NCBI taxonomy): Eukaryota > Metazoa > Mollusca > Bivalvia > Lucinida > Lucinidae > Rugalucina > Rugalucina vietnamica. Next base: position 48,200,249 of record OZ024870.1, read on the forward strand.
TTATTGGCCAAGTAATGCAACATTTTTGAGGGGGCGTTTTTATTGACGTCAGTATATATAGACAGCGATCGTCAAAGAAAGGATTGAAATTCAGATTTTAGCTTTCATTGGATGATGAAAAACAGTAGCTGTTTTAATGTCCCCGAGAAGCCCTTCGGGCTTCACAGATTTTCATCATCCAGTGAAAGCTAAAATCTGAATTTACATGTTATATTATCAATCAAGTATCAGATTTTTAATTGCGCGTATCACCGTTCATTTTCATGTTATTTGACATTAAATCTGACTTAACGTAATTTTAGCCAAAACGTCAAATTTTCGCGCCTAACGCCATGGCGATACACGACCAACGTCACGACAACAAGAGTAAACAAACAACGTTACTGGATGGGTTTTGACGTCGCCCCGCCCATAGGCGTGGCTTTGAGATCACGTGACTTAATGTTTTTCATCGGGAAATGAAGAACGTCAAGGAAGATACTTTCATCTAGGGCCATTGCAATAAAAATGTAAATATTGTAAAATGTAAAATTGTAACTACAAATTACAATTATTTCATATGGCTCGTTTTCCGATAAAAAAAAAAAAGATAGATAAGTCAACGAGAGAATTCGTCCAAATCTGAGAATTTGAAACTAAGCAACACTACTTAATATCATTGAACAATAAAAATCCAATTTAATTTTATTATAATCATCGTATGTACTGATCTCGTTTGCGTGAAGAAAATACATTTTATGTATCGAAGTGAAAGTGACACGAATTTGCCGATAAAACAAATACCAGTCTAGTCTAGCCTCGAAGTGCATGAGGCCCAAGAAAGGGAATTCAGTATCATGCATTGAAACCTTAATGAAAAGTGCGCCTTCATAAACTCCTTTTATCAAATATTTGCGGACACTGTTGAATATATACATTTTGACAAACGCAAATATTTTCACAGACTAATAAGACATATATCATAATGTGCGCCTTTAATCCAGCTACACTGAGATATTAGAACAAAAATATTGCCAATACAAATTAAATGCTTATTTTAGTGTGTCAAAGTAGCCAAGGTATCATCAAATTTGTAACTATTTCGCTATATATCTTATACATTTTTATATAAATTGATGTGCATTGTTTGTAACGTGAAAATTTATCCATTTTTTTTTTTTTTTTTTTTTTTTTTTTTTTTTTTTTTTTTTTTTTTTTTTTTTTTTTTTATAAAATATATCACTGGAGGGCTGATAAAAGCAGGTTTGTAATCATATGAGAACAAAATATCCATTTATTAAAAACTTAGATAAGGACAAATTACTCAGTATGTCCGTTAAACTTCCATATAAAAAATAATACTGCGGTAACCAGGTAATGTCGCGGCCGCTTCAGGGATAAAGGCGGAAATCCAGGTACGGTCTGTAGAGAAATGTACGATATAGTTGGCCATGGAGCCTTATTACGTCAAATAATTGACATAATACTGAAAACATATGAGTCAATACTGTGGTTTAACTTAATGGCTTCGCTCCTGGAAAGGTTAAGGGTTTTTACATTATATGGGCAATGTGGTCATCTTGGACATGTGACCTGGATTTTTATATACATATTGGTTCCACCTTCCTACAGATGCTTCATATAAAAGAAAAGATTTTTGAAGGGGTGCCCAAAACAGTTTAGAGGTCAAGTTGTAATGGATCTATTTGCGTAGTTTTCGTGCGTGCCACGAGGTGTGCCTAAAATGCACTCTGCATGCTGCTGTTTAAGAATCCCGCCTTAAACGGCGACAAAATCTTAACTTTTACTGGCGTGTAGAGGCGGTAGCCTGCTTAGGTTATGGTCAACTGGTTTTTTAACCAACTCGTTCCTAGTCAACTCGTAGTTTTTCAGCAATCAACTCATACTGTCGTCAACCTGTACCTCAAGTCAACTCGTACTTTGAAGCACGGTTGAGATCATGGGCGGATCCAGAGGGGGGACAGGGGGTCAGGACCCCCCCCCCCCCCCGGAATTGCCAGATTATTAATTTTTGCCATGTTGAAATTTTCCTTCAGACCCCTTCTGGGATATGGACCCCCCCCCCCCCTCTGAGAAAATTTTCTGGATCCGCGCATGGAGATGGCGCACCACCATGGTGGAAATTTTGACTGCCGGGTCAGCTAAGATCAGATGACAATTTTAAATTTACCAAGTGTTATGCAGTTGTGTAATGAAAACTTCAACACTAATAAACTTAAGTTGACTTGCAGGATGTCAAGATCGATTAATCTCACTGGCCTAAAACAATCATGTTGATTGGACAGCCATTTTTTCACAGTATAATTTTTTATAGCCAAAAATACCCCCAAAACAGGTGTTATACTGTCTCACTTGAAAATTGCTTCTTTTTATGGGTATGGGGATTGAAACTGACACTTTATGTGCATATAAAATATTTTGTGGCTAGTAAGCAATCATATCCCGTTTATTCTGCCGTTTATTTGAATGGGCTACGACTATTTGTTTTTGAGTTATGCCATGATTACTAAAGCTGATGACATGTGTCAAACTGAGATATCTTAAGTGAGAAAGAGTGACCTGCCTGATAAGTCAGACTGTTACATCCAATACTACTTTCAATGGGTTATAAACAATATTTGGACATACCTAATCACTAACAAGAGGTCATGTAAACGCTCACCTGTGAACTGGGATATGCAACCTAAGCTGACCTTGCCGTAAAATAGGTCAAGGCCATCCCAGGGTCATGATTTATACAAACTTTGTGAGAGCTGTATTCATTGATGCTTTAGGCCAAGTTTCAAAATCATAGGCCTTCTGGTTCTGGAAAAGAAGATTTTTAATGGTTTTTGCTATTCATAGCCATGGTGGCCATCTTGGTCATGTGACCTTGATTATTTATATTAACTTTCATTTCCCCATCCTAAGGATACTACATCTTGGTTACATGACCTGGACCATTTATATTAGCTTTCACTCGCCTTTCCTAACGATGCTCCACATAACGGTTTGGCTTTTATTAGGCCAAGTGGTTTCAGAGAAGAAGATCTTCGAATATTATGGTCGTATACATGTATATAGCCCTGGGGCGGGGGCAGACAACCCCCTGAGGACATTTTTTCCATAAACATAAATCTTCTGTCAATTTGCATATTCCCAGCAAGTTTCCCCCCCCCCCCCCCATTTAATTACATCTTACTAACTTTCCCCATTCAAATGCATGGGTAACCTATGTTGGCCTTGCCATAAAATAGGTCAAGGTCATCCCAAGGTCATGATTTATATGTAGAGCTCCTCTCCCTGATGCTTCATGCCAAGTTTCAAAATCATAGGCCTTCTTGTTCTGGAGAAGATTTTTAAAGGTTTTTTGCTATCATGGCGGCCATCTTGGTCATGTGACCTTGACTATTTATATAAACTTTCATTCTCCCTTCCTAAGAATACTCAACAAGATGTTTGGCTTTGATTGGCCAAGCAGTTTCATAGAAAAAGATCTTTGAATATTATGGTAATAAACATGTATATTGCCCCGGGCAGAGGGCAGACCTGCCCCTGGGGTCCTTTTGTTCAGAATCATAAATATTCAGTCCATTTGCCCATTTCTATAAAGTTTTTCCCGTCAAATGACATTTTGACAATTTTCCCCATTCAAAAGCATGGGCGACCTATGTTGACCTTGCCGTAAAATAGGTCAAGGTCATCCCAGGGTCATGATTTATATAAACTTTGTAGAGCTCCTACCCCTGATGCTTCATGCCAAGTTTCAAAATCATAGGCCTTCTGGTTCTGGAAAAGAAGATTTTTAATGGTTTTTGCTATTCATAGCCATGGTGGCCATCTTGGTCATGTGACCTTGATTATTTATATTAACTTTCATTTCCCCATCCTAAGGATACTACATAAAAAAAAAGTTGGCTTTGATTGGTTGAGTGGTTACTGAGAAAATTAAGTTTATCATTTAATTTGTAAATGACTTTTGGCCAAGGTCAAGAAATGACCTTGACCTTTAATACTCACATCACTTCATTAGCTCAACATGATGTCTGTATCTACCAACTTTCAGGTCATGGGCTACAAATCTTCCTGAAAAATTCAATGTTTTCACATTTTCCCATTGAAAAGCCTATGTAACCAAAATTGACCTTGCCGTAAAATAGGTTAAGGTCAACCCAAGGTCATGATTTATATAAACTATGATGGGCCAGAGTCCCCAATGCTACATACCAAGTTTCATTGAAATCGGTCCATCGGTTTCAGAGAAGATGATTTTTTATGGTTTTTACCATATATGGGCATGGCGGCCATCTTGGTCATGTGACCTGGATCATTTATATAAACTTTCGTTCCCCCTTCCTAAGGATGCTCCACGTGAAGTTTGGCTTTGATTGCTCAGTGGTTTCAGAGGAGAAGATCTTTGAAATTGTGGACGGACGACGGACGGACGACGACGGACGGACGCCGGAGCATGGCCATCCTATAAGCTCACCTTGTAAGCCTTCGGCTCAGGTGAGCTAAAATAACCAGTAGTGTGGCTTACTTTTATCGCTGGATATAAATTTATATCCCAAAATACTGAGGACAATGTAACGAAAAAGTGTCCTGTCCGTTAAGACATACATCATCTCTGTGACGTCACATACTTCATCTCTGTGACGTTACATACTTCTGGAAGTTTAAAATCACATTGGGGAAGGGAGTCTTCAGAACTGATAATTGTCATAAGAAAAATATTATACCAACGCCAATGAGAATGTAGAAATATGGAAAGTTGAATTTCGGTCAAAAATGTCCTGTCCGTAGAGAAAAAAATCTACAAGAAAAAGTGAAAATTTCTTAAACCAATAAACCCAGAGCCATCAAATATTACATAAGGCGTACTTTTATCAGGGCAAAACCTTTATTAGAATACAGGAAGGAATGGATCAAAACTCTGGTTACCATGGCAACGGATAGGTCCTATAGGGTTATAATGGTTTCCTTATTTTCTAGCTAGCTATTGATCTGATTCTGTTCAAACTTATTTGTAACCAGGGTATACACATCAGCTTTAATTTTATTACGTGTCGGCCAAATCCGATTCCTAAATAAAAAGTTAGCTCCCCTTTCGTAAATTTTCATGATTTTGAAGATGAAATAGTGTTTTGGATATAACGGAATTCTGTGGGATAGAATGATAAAAAGGTATATATTTTCCGAAACTGTATGACCTACAGATTTTGGAAAAAGTGGAACAAAGCCAAGGGTACAACTTTGACAAAACACCTCTGAAAACAGGTTAAACAAAAATTTGCCTCTAATCGTAGCTGAGACGTGCGGTTAAAATTACTGGAAATAACGATTGAAACTCTACCCGTGTTATCTCAGCTGCCAAAATTCACATCATCAACACGTTGGAAAGTGATCATATTGAGCACCGGTACCAGTGGAAGCTTTCCCGGAATCAGGAAAATATATCGTTATTCATAAAAACGAATTTAGCGCCAAAAGTGTTGAAGGTGAAAAGCCACCATTTCCTGTGAGACGGAAACCAGGAGATAGAAAACACAAATCACCATCTCATCTAAGCTGAGACGCCAAGAAGCCAGAAAAGAACGCTTTCGGGAAAATAGTCAGCTGAGAAAGTTGACACCTAAAAGCCCTGCCTCGGAGTTGAACACAGTTCTCTACAAGAACCGTAGCCTACAGCCGTTCTGCAACAACCGGAGCCTACCTGTGTAACTTCTACCAAGGACAGGTGTGACCTGGATAATACCGGTCAAATTCAGGATATAAGTGCTCTGAAAAGCAGATTTTGTCACCTGTCACATCAGTGTTGAGACTGAAAGAGCCCTCCTTTTAGACTTTCTTCAAGAATCAGACACTGACAGCGCAGCGACGACAATTCTTTTGAGATTTCAGAAGTGATTGCTGAAGCACAATGTAAATACATGCTCAAACTGGCAAACGACATCCTCAAGCAGGTGTTGAGCTCAAGCGTTGTTCGCGTTGTCAGAAGAAGGACTGGGATTCCCACAGGTTGGCCTGCTCAGTGCAACAAAGAAAACTTAACGCTTGCTACAGTTGACCTCTTGAGTGTAAATCTTGTAAAAAGACATTTCAGTTGTGTTCTGACTGTTTTTAACTGTTTTATGCACATTCCACAGTTTTAGTGTTGTAGTGAAAACTGTCATTAGCAATTCTACGCCGAAAGGTGGTGCGCCTATATACAGGCGGAATATACATCCGAAATATTTTTTTCTTCAATGTATTTTTTTCTTCATCTATTTAATGTAAACGCTAACTTTGAGGACATTTTTCTCTGTATTTGGCATAAAAGCGGGGAATTTCTATCATTTACTCTATCTTTTGCAAATTAACAAGTCTTATATTGTACAAAGGTATATTGATCAATAAACACCATTTAAAGTTTCATAAGAAATCAATCAGTTTATCATTTTCTTTAGCCTATGTAAAATGATTTTTGTTTCCAGCTCGGCAAGGGCTTTCATACCCAACAAATTTTGAAGCATATATCCCTTGAGTCATCGATGCTTCATGCCAAGTTTCTTGAAGGGTTTTACTATATATGGGCATGGCGGCCATCTTGGTCATGTGACCTGGATTACTTGGATGGACGAACGGACGCCGGACGAGTACCATACTATAAGCTCACCATGAACATGAACCGTCGGCTCAGGTGAGCTAAAAATCAAAGATTTTGTAAAGTCTATGTAGAATAGTCTTCTTACATTTACTTAATCACTGAACAGATCGAAAGGCCTGGTATGTCCTGGGTGTGGTTAGCGTACTGCAGTACTGAATTTGACGATTGGTCTGTTGACTTGAATTTCCCGCAACGGCTTCCAGAATTGCAAGGGGATCAAACATTACGTACGAAGGGTTTCTAATGGCACAAACATATTTCATTAAGTACTCTTTATTTACTCTATCTTCATTTTGTTTGCTCTTTTTATTATCTAGCAGATATGAAAGGCGTTGTCTGTTATGTTGTGATCATAAAATCATCTTTTAAGTCTTTTATCGCAGAAAATAAAAGATGTTTAAATCATTTCGAAGCATGCATAAAATAAGTACAAGGTGTACACAAACAGTCGAGTGATCTTATCGAGTGATGTCTCACCCACCTTGCCGGCAATGTTGAATGTGTCACTTAACCCAATGTGTCACTTAATCCTACGAGTTACATGTTTACCATATAATAAAGAATATTGCTTACACATAGGCTGAAATAGGTCCTCCGCAAATATGATTAAAAGGAAAGATGCCTATCTTTTATATATCAATCCATTTTTTGCAGCGAATTCAAGAGTGAACGAATCACGGTACAGTGTCTTCATGTACAGATAATCTGCATAATGTAAATATCAGAATAAGTAGTGTCAAAATACCTTTCAAATTTTAGGAAAATATTTTATTTCTAAAATTGTAAAAACTATTTTTAAAATTGTAAAACTATTTTTCTCTTTTTAATTTCATAATTGGCACCGAAAATCTAACTGGTTATAAAAAAAAAAAAAAAAAAAAAAAAAAAAAAAAAAAAAAAAAAACTCCACTCCATTTAATCATGCAATTTACGAAAGGCAAATAGTGGAAATTTCAAATCAAAGTGACCAACGCAATACAAGTGACATACGTTTCCTCCGTATACCGATAGGAGAGATTGTCGACGTAACGGCAATTGATGAATAGAGAAAACTGATATATCTCATTGTGTCTAGATATTGAATATGAACTTGAATATGAATTGTATGTATATAAAGCAGAACGTGACAAGCACGCGCACAAAGGTTATATCAGCCTATGTATCTTTAAAGCCGCTTGTGTACACGTAGGTCGTGTTGTTCTATCCTTGTATTCAACTCTAAATATTACTACAACCTGAGCCATGAATTGAGAAGACGTAGTCTCTAGAGCAGCGGAGGAAACGAAATAGCAGAGTAGAAGATAAGGACAGCCGAGTGGCATTGTTTCTAGGCGTTAATTGTTCAAGTTATAATTTTTCATATAATGAATAATTCTTTATATCAATTAGTATAATAATCATTCATAAGATAAGGATATCAGGCCTAATATTGTTTTCAAAATTTATATGGACTATTCCATAGTAGGTATTGAAGTAAAAGGGTATATGTTTTGAAGTTGATTTGATGAAAGAAAATGCATTTTCAGTAGTTAAAGAAATTATATGGATTAATTGTACATTTTAACATTGTTTTCGGTATTCATTTTTATGATATAACTTCATGCCAGTAAATAAAATTGTTGCCATATAACCTGACATCCCTTTTGCAAAAATCAATATTGGAAAAGCAGGTAACCAGGTACCCCCTCAGGGGGGTTCTGGTTACCTGTATTTTCAATATTGATTTTTTTAAAGCTGGGAACCAGCGGATAATGCAAAAATGGTGAATGATTATTTTTATGTCATTGATCTGTTGATTGATCGATCTAGTGATTGATCAATCGAATGGTTGATTGATTGAGCGTGATCGATCAAAGGATTGATCGCAAATGATGGAGTAACTGATCAACCAAGTGATTTATTAATTGATAAAGTGGATCAGTGATTGATCGCTATCAATCAAGTGATTGATCAGTTGATCGAGTGATTGGTTTCGATCAATCGAGCGATCGATTGACTGATCAATCGAGTGTTTGATCACGATCAATCGACTGATTCATCGATCAAGTGATTAAGTAATTGATCAAGTGAATGATAAGTCAAGTGATTGTTCGATGGTTGATTTATAGACTAATTGATCTAGTGATTGATTAAGTGATTGATCACGATCGATCAAGTGATTATCAATTGATTGATCTTTTGATTGATTAATGGAGTGATTGATCGATTAAGATCAATCAAGACATTGATCAATTGTTTATCTATTGATTAATCGATCGTGTGATTGATTGATCGATCGAGGTCAATCGAATGATTGATCGCGATTATTCGATTGATTGATCGATCGATCGATCGATCGATCGATTGATCGATTGATTGATTGATCGATTGATTGATTGATTGATTGATTGATTGAACTTTTGATCGAGAAATTGATTGATGTATCACATATGTAAAAAGAACATATCTTATAGTAGATACATGTATATGATTTTTATGGATGAGAAAAAAATACATGCATGTTATGATTTGATATTAAATTCAGAGTTTTCATTAAAAATGTGCTGAATGGCATGGGCATGACCTTTTAGGAAAGTCTTAATCTCCATAATCCTCTAGCTTCTAAAAATATAACTCTAGGTCACTAAACCACACAAATACAGACTTGCTTCCTTAGAAGTGTCAATGTTCTGTTTGCGTAATGAAATTCTATACCAATTCAGTCATATGCAGCATGCATTTTTGATTCTATAACCATAAACATTTTCAATAGCCTTTGTCTGGTAGCTCAGAACACTTTAAAAAACTATACTGTTACAAAGGTCTTACCAATGTCTCTCTAATAAAAAAAAATCTGCGTGGTAGACTAATATAATCGCGGCAAAATGTGATTTCCAAAGTTTAATAGGTGCAGATCGAACTGACTCTCTATTGCATGGCATATTACACAACTGCTGGCATACATGGACTTTGTTTCCCGACACTGATCCTATGATCAAGGGAGGTTTGATTTAGTCTGGCCAAAACATTTTCGTCATAGCGGGACAGAGCCATCGCTTTTAATATCATAATTCATTTTTATTTAACAACGCCTTAATAATATGAAATTTCGTATTATACTTTTCTTGTTCGTTTTGCTGGCATTTTGAGTACATTATTCTACCTATGTTCATATTATTACTTAACATGTGCCCAAACTCGTACGGTTGGATGCCAAGTCTGTAAATGACCCTGGATAACAGAATTAGGTGAAAGGTCAAACAAGTGCAAACATATTAAAAAAAAACTGTAAAAATAAATATAAACATTCTTATTTTTCAACTGACACAGTTTAGGTAACTTGTGCTCATATTATTCTTTGGCATGTGTCCGAAGACATAGGGGTGGATGCCAAGTCTGCAATTACCTCTGGGTTGCAGAATTAGGTCAAAAGTCAATTGAGTGCAAAATAACAAACGCCCGTCACAATAATCAAGGAATTTTTTTAACAATCATGGACTGACGTAAGGTAATATGTGCTCATTGTATTCATTGGCATATACCAAAACTCATACAGCTAGAATTCAAGTCTGTTAGTGCCTTTCAGTAACAGATTTAGGTCAAAGGTCACGTGAGTGCAAAACTTATCCAAACCTGTAATGATAACTAAATAATATCATTCTATCACAAAATCATTGGCTGGTTCCAAGAAAGTTTCCCAAATGCATTCATGGTATGTCTGTAGAAAGATTAATGACTAATCTACACAATGATGCATGTCAGCCATTGAGGTCAAAGGTCAGCTGAGGTCGTTAATTCAAAACAGGGTATACCCTGAATATGCATTCACAATTTCAGTAACTGGGATGTTTCAGATCTAAAAGTATCTGACGGAGATAAGAAATCTTTTTGGGCTTGTTTGCCAGAGTTTTAAGGATAAAAAGCACATCTGCTTTATCTGGTCTCCTTTGATTATTGCACTCTTTCAAAGTATGAACTTGTAACAAAACCATACAGAATTAGTGCTTCACTATTACCCACAAAAATAAAGTTTCCTTATCAAAACTACTATTGTAAAGATCATACCATTTGGTGTTAATTTTATTTGTACACATGAAGACAAAGGTCAGCGCAATTCCCCCAACCCATCGACCTCTATTACCACTACCAGTACCCCGCCCCCCCCCCACCCCCACCCCCAAGAAAAAGAATCAAACAAAACATTTGTCCATTTAAAGAACTGTAGCAATTTACAGAATTTAAGTCATGATAATGAAAATTGGAATTTTTAGTTATATTCAAAGATGGAGTACAAAATGGCTATCAACATATAATGCTTCACATTTGGAGAGCAATGTGGTTATGCTTAACTCACCAGTCCATCTCTTGATTATTTGATAACTTTAATATTGGTCAAACTTTGATGGTTTTCATCATAAAACAGAGGAAAGGGTTCATAACATAAATTGATAATTTGCAGAGACATTAGTTCTTCCATCACAATAACATTGAAAAGTTTGCGAAAACGAAATAATCGGGATTTCTTATGTTACTTTCTTTCAATAAATGATCAATTTCTGCATTGACTGCACCTATTTATCAGTCGTAAACGCTTTAGGAGAAAACTCGAAAATCTAACCTCAGCTTCGGCCTGAATTGCAATGTGTGTCACCGATCATTGATTGGTTTGTATGTATACAATACCACGTGATTCTCAGTAGTGTTTACATACAGGTAAATACCTTGACCGTGCCGCTTAACCTCTGACATAGATGTGCATTTGTTGATCGGACTGCTTAAATAGCTATATTCTCAATAAGTGTCGCCCGTCACAACGGGTGACATATACGGTAGGATTTTCCCAAAGAAACAGCGAATAAAACCGATAGAATCCAAATAAGAAAATATGCATGGTTCTCGAAAATTTGACTTAGCGGGAAACCAGCAACGCTTTACCGACAGGAACTGACTATTGAAAGGCAGAAAGTGATTGGCTAGATCTATTTCGACCAATCATATCTTTGATCTTAAAACGGGTACGGTATTCTTTCCTGTGGTTGGACTTGATTTAGCCTATATAATATCAATTTTCACTTAACTTATGCATGATCTCCGACCAATGGTTATGGGGTAGATATATTGTATAATTCTGTCTTAATATGTTTTCAGCTCTTTGCTTTTCAGATAGGCCCACCCAAACCATGGTCAATGTCAATATATAAAAATGACATTAGTAACTTATTTATTTTTTTTACACACGATTGGTTACGAACTACGACTTAGATTGGATTACGATAACTCACAATGCCCCCTGATTGGAACTACCCTAAGGAATGTCGCGACCCACCCAATCCACAACCAAAAATACCCTTTCACAAACCAAAAACATATATATGGTACAGCAGCTTCATAAAACTACTTTGGTAACTCCACTCTGTACCATGACATATTTCGAACTCTTTAGGCCGCGGGTATCAAAATTCAAAATAAAGATGATACGGATGTTCAGCCCCTATATTATATAAGAACATCCTATCATCAGCCACTAGTAGGACAATGCACCCCCGTCTCTACTGGTAAAACGTCCAGCCCGCTTAAGGTTTCTCCGGCTTGCATCACAGATACCACTCCTGCTCCTCCTCACAGAAACTCATCGCTCAGCCGCAAGCGCACGCCCGATACCACCTGTCCACATGGATAGCAGCGTCCGTAGCTGTTTAATCATGTGCAGTTCCAAACTAGGTCATTTCACCGATCTAGCATAGCCATTAAGCGCGGCCCTAATAGAGAGCAACATGATTGGATATATCATTTGACCTACATTTGCTCTCGAGCAAGATAGCGAAATCAATGATTTGCAGCCGAATTGGCACCGATTTCCTATCTACTTTTCTGCTCACTTTTCGACCATGGCGTTCAAAATTCCAAAAAGAAGTGCTCCTTCCATTTTACCGGTTTGACTTGCATTATCAGTATACGTTGGGCACAGGCGAACAGCGCGATTTGCATTTTGCTGTCACCGCCACGATTTGCAGCCCAGGAGCACTTAACCTTCGTCCTTGTGGTGGAATCTTGGATTAAGTCCGTTCAGCCCGGCATGACGAAAAACTGCCACTGTTTACTACTACTACTACAACTTATGCATGATGTCACAAAAAGCAGTTTAAAATTGCATGAAGGCCGTCTAAGAAAAGCTAGAGCTAAAGAACAATGAATATTAATCTGTATGATGCTGTAATGTGTGAATATAAGAACGAGACTTTTAAATGATTTACTGCGTAATTAGCACCTGCTTTGGGAGCTGGAGTTCATGGCTTCTATCCCGGACGCGGCATATCAAAGATAGGTAAAATGGTCGCATGATATCATGGTATCTTTAGTTTGGGCGTCGACTGTTTCTTCTTAGGTTGACATATCCAGTCAGTTTCACCTCTGTCTAGCATCCTAATGCCTAGGTCACACTAGCACTTACGTACGCTGATGACGTTGCAGATAGGGCTTCCGTATCTATCCGTCCTATCTGTAACGATTCGTATCTTATCCGTAATGTACGTGTATTATTCACAGAGCCCAGAAGATCCGCAGCCAAGTGATAATTGTCAAAAAAAAAAAAAAAAAAAAAAAAAAAAAAAAAAAAAAAAAAAAACAGGCACGGGTGAAAAATCCGTAATGATCCTGAGGTAATAGTATTCGAATCTGTCCGTATCTAATCGGTATCAAAACCGTATCTATTCCGTAACTAAACGTATCTTTCCACACACATTTGTTGCGGATCGATATTGTCTTGGTCGGCGTACAGTTATGTAATGAAAACCTTCGTAATCACAGTAAACCGCGTACTCACAGAATCGCCCGCCGTGCGTCCAATGCTCACAAATATGCACGTGCTTTCAATGCGTTCCTTCCCGCGTGAGTATGAAAAATATTGATTGCTCAGAAGAATGAGATTTGCATTGCTTTTACTTGCTGAAGAGGCTGCAATACCTAGAAAAATAGGAGAACAAATATATAAACACACAAACAAACACATAAATCTTACTAATATTATGATTTCCGTTGCTCTACGACAATCACTCGATTGATCAATCACTCGATGGATCAGTTAAGGGATCAATCAATCGATCGATCAATCACTCGATCGATCAATTACTCGACATATCAATCTACCGATCGATCAGTCAATCACTCGATCGATCAATTAATCACTCGATCAATCAATTGATCAATCTATCGATTATCGATCACTCGATCGATTACCCGAGAGATGGATTGCGATCGAGCAATTATTCGACCGATTGATCGATCAATCAATCAATCAAAGTATGTTATGCTCTATAATTTCTTCACGTGCAGGTACGGATTTTTCGTCGGAATCGAATTTTTGATTTTTTATTTTTTTTTATTTTTTTTTTTTTTTTTTTCCAAAATTTTGGCGCGGATTCTACGGATCCTGCGGATGCAACACATACAGCTACGGTCATATACGGATAAAGATACGAATTGTTACGGATAGAACGGATAGATATGGAAGACTTGTCCGCAGCGTCCGTCGCATCCGCACATGCTAGTGTGATAAACAGCGGTTGCTTATATCACCGCAAGAGAGCGTAACAAATGCGTATCTGAAGGTGTTTGTCTGTATCTAAACGTAACATATGGTATCGAAAGGTATGTAGACAATTACGAGGTATGGCAGGAAAGTTCGTAGACACTTCAGCTATCAGAAAAAGTAACGCGTTGTTGAAGAAGCGTTTTGCATAATTTCAAGCAGCAATATCTTATGGGTATATTTCAGAAATTTTGTGCAATTTGAAGTAATAACACGCTTGGTATGGCCACTTTTCTGTTTGAGGGTAGGGCCGTGCGGGGCAGGTGTCAAAACGTGGTAACATGTGACGATTTTCACATTCTATTTTTGCTTGTGAAACGGCACGGAAGTGTGCTGTAACGATAAAATATTTTGATCCTGAAAGAATGTTCAATCAACAACGTTTTCTGAATGTTTGGGCCTTGGCGTCAGTACAGTTTGATATCTGTGAATAAAATTTCAGATGCAGTCCGAAAATTTTTTTTGAAAAAATGGCGTAATTTTGACGTCGGAAAACAGCCGATAACCATAAAATTGTGTGTTTTTGTTATGGAAATGGCCAACAAACACGATGGAAATGATATAAACAACAACATAAAAACTATCAGCTTGTCTGTCGCCAGTTTACAAGTGGCATAGTTGATTTTTGGATGCTCGATAAATCATCTAAGATGATAAACGGCGGCGGAAGGGCACTCGTCTTACATCCTCAGCGAATGAAAATGGTTTCATATGTTCAACCGGTCATCAGAGAACCTGAAGACAGTTGGCACAGATCTGCATTTGACAGCTGGATACACATAATAAAATTGTACCGATATCCAAGGAATCTATCCCGAATAACTCTGAAACATGGTTAAACTTGTTACAAATATATAAAGCACTGACAGCAATAAACTTCAAGTAACGTCACTGAGACGTTGACCCTTGCCCCGCTCCCGATTAGGGAGGTGCTCATAAAAGGCTGTAGAAGATGTCGTGTTGGCCAGATTTTCATAAAATTTCGTCTATTTGCTCGTGAAATATTTTTGCAAACCCAGCTATATTCATTTTGACTAAATTTCTTTTCCTGTTGAAAATACTTATGGTGTCTACGAACTTTCCTGCCATACCTCGTACTTTCCGTATGCATTCGAATATATCCGTAACTATCCCGTACAATTCGTGTTTATAGGTAATTATAAAACGTAAATTCATTGAGAACAGTTAGCCTCGCCCATAAATTTCTGCGGATTGCTACATATAGTATCCGCAACTATCCGCAGCGTACGTAAGTGCTAGTGTGACCTAGGTATTAACCGTTATCGCACGTTACAATAATTCACATGCAAGTGGTAAACGTTTGATTTCAATTCTGCGTGCGCTTACAGTATTACAGTGGGCTTACAGTATTAAAATTGTGACCAGACCACATTCTGTAATGCGAAATCGATTTTAGTGCTAGTAAGAGCCCTGGGGGTCGAGTATCCACCAGGTACTGTGTAATGCACCAGTCATTTGTATCCCCGGGCCCCCCTTGGGCCGGGAATAGCAGAGACAAAGCGGGGCTTAATTGCCGGGATTTAACCTCCGATGAGTCCCGGCAGTGCCGGGGATGTGCAGGGGTTTTAATTTTCCGCCAAATATAGCATTTAGTCTCAATCCACATTTTCAAACATGAATATCTCGCATTAATTTAAAGGTATTTAGCTGTATTTTCACATGTAATTACCATAATTTCATGAGAACAAGTCAGTCTGCCTAATCTCGCCATGATGGAATAGGCAAGTGCAGAGTATTTAAATAGGGCATTTGTCGTGCCTCATTCTTGTCAGTCCCCGGGGGCCGGGACTTTTAGCAGGGATTTTATCCAAAATTTGACCCCGCAGGGCGGGGCTTTTACTGGGCTTTAAAATTTGAAAAGTTAAACGCCCCGCTATTCCCCGGCCCTAGGGGGACGTGGATACAAATGACTGGTGCATAAAATAAAACGATCTGGATCATTAAGAAATCAAATTGTTAATTACAAATCTTTTTGAGACCCTTTCTTTCGATACAAAACTGACTTTCATGTCAATGTGTGTTGTAGATTTTTCTAAAATTCAATAACATTGAACTTACAGATCATATTTGCGATTTTCATCGGAGTATCGATTATGTTGTTTTTATTTTAGAAGCGTTCGATTTTTCGAATGAAGGGTACGGTTTCCAAAAGTTCGATTACTGTCGACAGAAATCACCGATTGCGATAAAATTCCTGCATTCTGTTCAAAAACCATTATTTTCATCATGTACAGAATTTAAAGACTTACAGTAGTTTCGTGTTTGAAATACTTAGATTCAGAATATTCAGATTCTGGGCCCTTTCAAAGGGCGCTTATCGATTAATTTTAAGTCGTATCATTTTATTTATATACCTATTTTCATTTTTTTCCAGTTTTTACCTGTAAATACACATTGACTCTGAAGAAGGCGAAAGCCGAAAGCGCTCAGTTTGATTTATTCTTGCACTGTTACCTTAATGGTTTAATCCCCCTATATATATAACCTACCCTTTATATATAAACTACATACAACCTGTTATATCGACACCCTGTATCCTCATGCTAATGTTATTGTATACTACTGGAAATGTTGATGAATTCGTACGTAAAATGACAATTAGCAGACGATTCTGGGAATAAAATGTCATTTTCGCTTATTTCTACACGATCTGTCCCTTTAAGAATACTTGAGGAATCTCACTCTTACCTTTATCCTATTGCACGTACCTTTTCTCCGATTTACCGTTTTAAAAGACACGATAAAGGAAAACAAGAAGTAGACGCTGCAAGTAAATTTTCTGCTGTAAGTAAATTTTCTGTAACTTTCTTTTATTTACGTTTTATGATAGTATACAGGCAATATTTCCAACCGAAAAGACGGTAAAATATTACCTTTTAAGTCATGAATCAAAGCCAAAAATACCATATAAAAAGCGTTGTTATTGTTTTCCACTGCTTATTTATTGCCAGTGTTATTATTTCTCCCAGCTAAGATAAGGTTTCTCACTGTTGACGTCATAGTATCCTCACGTTGATGTGTTGATGTAAAAGGATCACGTTCATTATGTTGAGTGACTATGAATGCATATAAAGAGTGTCTATGGGTATGTGTGACTGTGATTGCATTGAAAATGTAATCTGTAATGCAAAAGAGGTGTTATGCACACAGGAACAGTCACAGATACACGGCAGTCAACCTGTTATATCGGCACCCTGTATTCTCAAGCTAATATTATGGTTAGAGTGTTGAAGATTACGTACGTAAAATGACAATTGGCAGATGATTCTGAGAATAAAATATCGTTTGTTGCTTATTTCTGGACGATTTGTCCTTTCAAGAATACTTGAGGACTCACACTTTGACCTTGATCCTATTGCACGTGCATTGTTCCCGATTTACCGTTTTAGAAGACATAATAACGAAAAACAAGTTTTAGACGCTGTAAGTAATTTCTCTGTGATTTTCCTTTATTTACGTTTTATGATAGTGTACAGGCAATAATTGTGACCAGAAAGACAGTAAAATATTACCATTACGTCGTGAATCAAAGCCAAAAATGCCATATTTAAAAACGTGTTGCTATGGTTTTTCACTGCTTCTTTATTGCCAGTGTTATGTGTGATTGTGATAGCCTGAAATGTAATCTGCCATGCAAAAGAGGTTATATGTACTGTAGTTCCCTTTTTGAATATATGAGTACCGTTGTGAAAACACAAACGTTTTGTATATGCGAAAACAAAGGCGCAGATCAGCATCGCAGTATCTGCGAAGCTGATCAGCGCCTTTGTTTTCGCTGTACAGAAGTTGCCGTCATACGGAAAAGTCATCATAATAATTCTGAATGTACGTTTAGCATGTTTATTCGTTGTGGGATTATGCTAAATACTCGTTTTGAAAAGCGCAATTCGATCGATGTTGAATGTCTATTTTGCTTCGTCGCATTTTAGCGTGGTACCCATTTACGCGGCGATTTTGTCTAAAAACCAACTTGTAAACTTGTAACAACGGTCTGCACTAACAAACATTCCAATGCCCATAGCTCTGTAATTATTCTGCCAAATATAACGTTGAAGCGTCGTGCGTTTTCACAAGTGATTCTGGATTTGTCGTACGTTTGCATTCTTAAATGCGTTGACTAGAACGACTTCAGGTAAAGCTTTCAAAGTACATTGTAGTCTGTAAAATTCGCGTACAGGTAGGGGCCAAAAAGAGGAAGAATCAATATCGATTGCGGAGGGAGGCAGTTTTATTGCACAGGTTAATAGGGACCATAAAACCAATCAAGAGTGGAACTAAAGGTATTATCCTTTGGGAGTCTCTTTGTTGTTCCCTGCAGAAATGTGATAAATACTTCATTATGACAGTCCTTTGATCTAAGGATCATTAGGGGTCATTAACCGAATAAACAATGGTACCAATATAGCTCCTTCAGCTCCTGAAGGAGCTAAGTCTTTAAAGACATTATGTACTCTTCCGAACAAAACCTTAGGTTATTCACGTTCAAATAAAACAACGCCGTAATTTACGTTGATTTTGACATTATAAATATGAAGGCAATTCCTGACGCGACGTCCACATGGATAGTACAATTCGTCGATTTTCTAAATCTAAAATTTCCAGTATCTAGCCATCATTTATGTTCGTACAGTTCGGTTTGTGCCGCGCCTGTTCGAAAATCACACAGTTGGTTTTAAAAAATAAACACATAGAGAAATAAAAATATTCCCAATATACAGCTAAAATGCAAATAAATGGAAAGTCAGTCTACTTTCATCAATTTCCTGTAAGAAAGTCGAGATTTATTCTCACCCATTTTTTTATTAAATATAGAAAGGCATCACTATCAACAGTAGGAAACTTCATCATTTGTTATTGTTTACCTGAAGAAGTAATAACTTAGCAGGGAAATGTAATAACACCTACTCGCGAAAACAATAACATGAAAACTGGAAAACGGCCTTTTTAAGAACAATCAAAGCATTGAGTTTGGTAGTTTATGTTCCCTGGGTATATTTACATAACGTAGAACTAATTAGGACTGAAATGAACTTTGGGCGCCTGCTTACAGCGTCAGCGTCTTGTTTCCCTTTATCGCGTCTTCTAAAAAGGTAAATCAGGGAAAAAGTACGTGCAATAGGATAAAGGTAATTAAGAGTGAGATTCCTCAGGTATTCTTAAAGGGACAGATCGTGTAGAAATATGCGAAAAATGACATTTTATTCTCAGAATCGTCTGCTAATTGTCATTTTACGTACGAATTCATCAACATTTCCAGTAGTATACAATAACATTAGCTTGAGGATACAGGGTGTCGATTTAACAGTTTGTATGTAGTGATATATAGTACATCTATTTAGCGGCCTATCATTTATCGCCATAGGCGACCCTATCATTTTTCGGTTCTTTTTATTATTTACGGACGGCGGCCATTTTTATTCTGTTTCATTGATTTTGTCAGATTTACAGACGCTCTACTGCATCAGAAATAAGTATTTAAGAAACAGAGAACAGCACGATACAGGATAAACAAACTGAATCATACAAAGCGTACAAAAGTCGGTCGTGCCGCGACCGGGAATCGAACCACGGACCTCCTGCATTCCGGGCAGATGTGCTAACCATTGCACCACCGCGGTCTTCCGATTCTGTACGCCAATCTTTAGCATCTATACACCTTTGACGCCATTTACGCTATTTAGCGGCCTATTATTTATCGCCATATGCGACCCTATCATTTTTCGGTTCTTTTTATTACTTTCGGACGGCGGCCATTTTTATTCTATTTCATTTATTTTGTCAGATTAACAGACGCTCTACTGCATCAGAAATAAGTATTTAAGAAACAGAGAACAGCACGATACAGGATATATACGAGGGGCGAGCAAAAAGTATGAGGACTTTCTTAATATCTTTTTTAATCGACGTCCGATTGTTTTCGTATTTTCACAAGTGTAACAATGGTCTATTGTCTACTTGAATATTCATGCAAAATATTATTTGTCGAATCTTATTTTTGATTGGTTAAATTACAACGACAAACACGTGGCGACAAACACGTGGTATGGGGTTTGCTCGTAAAATCTCTGTTTACATGTTTATAAATATAGAAATATTTTAAAAATGCCCAATCGAAATCTCCTTATAATGATATAATTCAGTCCTCACATTCAAAAGACGTTTTTGGAAGACAAGTCTGAGCAAAAATTCTGTAAAAAATGACGTTACCGATTAATGGCGGAAACTCGCACATCGATACATTTTGTGCTATACTTCCGAGTAAAACCTACAGAAACGTTTAATTTGTTATAAACAGCTAGAGACACATCAGAAACTAATGATTCAACATTGTTCAATGATGTACAAAGTGTTTTTCACAAAGAAATAGATCTTAAAAAACAACAAGTAAGCAAAAAAAAAAAAACTACGCCAAACAACGTAACAACATGACATGCCCCGGATAATCCTAACGTCTGTTGCAGAAGTTGTTATAAAAACTAAAAAAATCTATCGATTTGCCTTAAACTCT
The DNA here is from genome assembly GCA_964017185.1 of Rugalucina vietnamica. NCBI lineage: Eukaryota > Metazoa > Mollusca > Bivalvia > Lucinida > Lucinidae > Rugalucina > Rugalucina vietnamica. The sequence continues at coordinate 48,220,970 of OZ024870.1, forward strand.
CGACTCTAATCATGCACGGATCGGGAATAAACATGTGAAACTTTGCTTGAAGTCGAATGAGAAATAAAGTATTTATAGGAACTTTTGACTCGGCCAATGTATACAAAAATCCCGGTGTCAAATGACGTGAACGTCTCGACGTGCTCCGGGTAGCGCTAACACCCTTGGAACAAATTGTCATAACAACAACGTTTATCAAGTGATTTGTCTGAAATTTCTCCTCGAATTGACTGCAAACACGATAATTTTAGATAAATCACATCAGTACTTTTGATTTTATTAACAAAGTCCACGAACTTTTTGCTCGCCCTTCGTATATATATACAGAGAGAGAGAGAGAGAGAGAGAGAGAGAGAGAGAGAGAGAGAGAGAGAGAGAGAGAGAGAGATAGATGTACTAAATATTCTTATCTGTGATGTTTTATCAGAATTTGGCAAATAAACATAATGAAGTAATTCATGTAAGTGCGATAGGGTTATGATGTAATGCCATAAATTAGAAGAAAAAAAAACACTAGAATATAAGAGGAGGCACATCATCAAAAAAGTTTGCATATGCAAAAGCAAAGACTCAGGTAAGTTGTGCAGTACCTGCACAGCAGGCTGATTTGTATCGGAATCCCAAAAGACCGGTTTGCTCGTGATGTGGCTCACTGTGTCGTATGGGTATTGCAGAATCTACCGAATATCTGAAATGTCGATGGGATCGTCAATCGTCGTGACTTGTAATCTATACAAAATATTACTAAAACGCCCACCCTTCCGCGTCACTGGAGAACTGTGTACATAAATAGTTTGCGCTGTGTTGATGGGTTTGGCCGCCTCGGTTCAAGTACTCACGCAGACAAACAGATTTATTGTGTAACTGATCCCCTGATAAGCTCAGACAATGGCGTTCTTATATGAGGAGTCGTCATTGCTGTATGTCATGGGAACTTGTGACTCTGTGTTTTAATATACAAACATCAAATGCACAGACGTGCCAGTAGCATTAGTGTTCCTTCCTACGCATCTAACTATTTTCTTAATGAGAAATTGCTAGTCACTTGTCACATTCTTTGCACTACAGTCTGGTTTGTATGTTCGCCTGACCAGAGACCGTCATAAGGCAGTTTTCTACCAATAAGACTGATATATGGATATTACTAAAAGAATTTGAACAAAAGTATCACATTACCTTGAATATGGACTGTATCAGCCATCACTCCCAGACAAGAAATCTGACGAGCCATTAAAATAACTTCACAAGTCAACAAGACGTATACATGAAACCACTAACACTAGTCATACAGAGAGTGTTATGATAGTACGAAAATACAGTTAATTTAGACAGTAATTCCATGACATTACTATAAATTGTTTATAAATCCTAGCATAAAGCGATAGTTTTAGTTTAGATAGTATATTCCAAGTAGGTTGCGAATTTCGTTTCGTCTGGTCCAACGTTAGCGTTAACTGTGACTTTTTTATCCTTTCCTCGGTACTGATCCAGCGAGAAGCATCCTTCCCAATGGTTTCCTTTCTTCTCAAAGTGGTGCCAGTCCCCATCCACGACCACAGCCACGGCCTTCGCGTTAGGGATGTTCACCTTCCATTTGATATTCGTCAGTTTGGAATCCTTGTGAAGACAGAGAGGCTCGTGAAGGAAGCATCCGTCTTTCCATTGTGCATACTGTTTCGGGAAGGGAAATACTGGTAGCAGAGCTCTATTGCAGTTGATTAGGTAGTTGTAGACGTTGGGGAGAGATTTCGAGTCGTCGTCCACTGGCAGAGCGAAGATCTGGAACTTGTAGAACCCGGACTCTGGTAGGTTCACGATAAATGTAACAACTCCGTGAAGCGTCTGGGTGAACACATATTCAGACAGCTCTTTGTCGGTTCTGCAGCATATCAGTTGATGTGTGACCTTGACCGGCCCTTTGTTACACTTCAACTTGATTTCAACTTGGTTGTCGTTCAGGAAAATCTCCGGCTCGATATGGCTCATGGCACTCAGACCCAGTTCGGAAAACTTGGGCTGTGATCCTAAATATCCATCAGGTACATCTGGGCGGCTTGCCATTATTCTCGTTTAACTGTTTAGTCCTTAAATCAAATGTTTCCTTTTCTTTGCACCTATCGCTCTGCCCGAACCTCAAGAACTGAGCTCGACACTACACACCGTACCAAAGCGAATTAATCAGGTAAGTGTGTACTGTAGCAATATTGCCGGGTAAGCTTTTTTTTTACATCGGCGCGGAAGATTGAAAACCAATCAGGATGCAGGATGTTATCTTACTTTTGACATATTTTGAGGTTTACGAATCTCTTGGTATACCGTCTTGGAACGAAGATAGACAGTAATATATGTTGCTGAAATAAAACCGTTCTAAAATTAGCAACCAAGAACTACTGCATTACGTTAATTCACCTTTGAGTCTTTTGTCATATGTTTGCGTGCCCTATTCTATAACAGCAAAACATGATATATGATATATATGTATAGAGAATATTTGCTTTTTTTGAGGTGAATACCAAACATCAGAATTTTCACGAGTGCGCAGCACGAGTGAAAATTTTTATGTTTTCAACTCACGAGATGAAGTATATTTGATATTCACCGAAAAAAAAGCAAATTTTTTTTACCATACACGTGCATTTTCCAATTCACAAGGCAGGCGGTGAAAAACCAAAAATTTTTGAAAACACAAATAATTTTGGTGCCACATTGTTTCTTACGTTCTAACTACGAAAATGAATACCCGCACTTTATGTTTTCGTTCATAAATAACGGAGTTATAGGCGTTTGAATTTCTGAAGTGAGACACATTTAATGACGTCAAATAAACATGTATACACAATACCAGATTATTGCTTCTCAAGTTCATAAAAGATAATTAAGTGGCTATCAAAACACAGATTGTACTTCTTTTCTGGCAATACTATGATAATTACAGCGTGCCAACCTTGAACAGCATGAGGCCACTACCATATGGCCACTACCATATGGTACAAAGATAGTGTTACTCTCACCCCTTATTTATGCCAGAAATTGATGTTATCTGTATAATGTCAAATGAAGCTGAGAATCCAAACTTTTGTCATCAAATACACTGAAGCAAAATTCTTCAGGAGAGATTGAGTATGACGTTGGTCCCAACATCCATTTTTACAATTTTGAGAAACACAAAAAACAGAAAACGACAAATCAGCTACACCGCAAAAGTACTGCAGTGAAAGTGTGTTATAACCTTAACGCATAATCAATAAAATGAGCCATATCATGAGAAAACCAACATTTTGCATATGCAAAAACAAAGGCGCAGCTCGGCTTCGCTGTAACTGCGAATCTGACCAGCACCTTTGTTTTTGCTATATGGATATTCTTTACTTCCTCCATAGACAGGAGAGTTACAATTCTTCTACTTTTTAAATAAAAGATTTCAGCCTCTAGCCTTCTTCTGCGCTTGTACAGCTCGGTTTGTGTCGGACCTGTTCGGAAGCCACATTGTTGGGTTTTCATGACGCGACTCAAATGTTGAATTGAAATGTTAAATAAAAAATGAATAAAAAAGAGATGATTAATGAGGCAATGAATGTTTAGCCTATATGAAATTAAGGTGCAGATGTGCATTTCTCTTGAAACGCTCTTCTTTTGAAATCTACAGTGCATTTCCTTTGCACGCCCGGTAAAGTGCAAATTGACCACCGCCGGTGGTCAACGTATAAAAAGTTGATATACATCCGGTGGTCGTTTTGAGCGTTTCCTGTTATTAGTTTTCGCGAGTTTGGTGGATGTGGAAGGTAAGATATTTTTTATCAAAAACGTATTATAAAAATCAAAGAATGTCAGGCTATCAGTTTTTTGCCATTTAATGTCTAGCCGAAGTGGTAGTTGAAAAAAATAAACCGTTTTATTGCAATCATTTCCGGCCCGTTTGATCGGTAGTGAAAACGAAAGTAGAATCTGGTCAAACACAGGTTAAAATGCCCTGATCGTGCATTTGCAAGCTTTCTGTACCCAATGGTCGTTGCAGTTAGTTAAATGAACACTTTATTAGCTTTTCAGACATAATTTTAAATATTTCAAGCTTTCCTTTCAACACTTAGATCGATTTTGTACCGGCGGTCAACTTGAAGTTGCGGTGGTCGTATTGATATGTAAATTTTCATCGTGAGAGAAAGCCAGAAAAAATGCAACTTGATGTCGTGTTCTGTTAGGGGGCACGGCAACATTAATGGAGATGCATTCTAGACACAACCAAATCCAAATCAATGCCGTCGGTGTCCTCATAATTCAATTTTGTTTGTCCATTAGCCATTCAGTCACATAGTTTAGCAATATCGGATGTATTTATTACTAATTTTTGGTAACCCCAACAATACAAATACTACCTCATGCAAGATGCATTGAATTTATGTACATAATTCGCATTGACTCGAAGAAAACCCACTAGAATAACAGTGTGGTCAATTTGCAAACTAGGTGGTCATTTTGACCTTAAAAATGAGCAATTTTGAAACAATATCAATTCTTTGAATATGTAAAGGTGAATAATCACGTGGTTTATATCAATTACATCAGAAGTTCTCCGGGAACAACAGCTTGTGAGTTGCTGGTACCAATAGATTCTGTATTAGCTTGTGCTATTGCATAGCTATGGTCTATCATAATCAAACTTCGTTTTGATTTCTTTGGGGTGCTAGTATACATGTACGGACTTAAGGTGGCTCGATACCAATTTTTGTTGATAAATAAATCTATAATTTTTAGACAGCTTAAAATATAGGTGGAATGCTACTCAAACAGCAAAATATTTGTGGGGATATCCATGCTTTTTAAAAAGTTACGGATTTTCAAAATTGAGAAAAATATTCTTTTTGAACTATTTTCAATTTTATTCTTCATGGAATAGATCTAAGATATGTAAACGGAATTGATATAAACCACGTGATTATTCACCTTTACATATTCAAAGAATTGATATTGCAAAACAGGAGATAGATTTCATACGCACAATGAACGCTTTGCTTAGTGTTACTCCTATAATTGTCGAATCTGCAAGACTGAGCCAGCTCAACATTAAACAGCAGGCATGTCCTTCAATGCTTTTTAAATTGGTCAGTAAATCATTTCAAAATTGCTCATTTTAAGGTCAAATTGACCACCTAGTTTGCAAATTGACCACACTGTTATTCAAGTGGGGTTTCTTCGAGTCAATGCGAATTATGTACATAAATTCAATGCATCTTGCATGAGGTAGTATTTGTATTGTTGGGGTTACCAAACATTAGTAATAAATACATCCGATATTGCTAAACTATGTGACTGAATGGTTAATGGACAAACGAAATTGAATTATGAGGACACCGACGGCATTGATTTGGATTTGGTTGTGTCTAGAATGCATCTCCATTAATGTTGCCGTGCCCCCTAACAGAAAACGACATCAAGTTGCATTTTTTCTGGCTTTCTCTCACGATGAAAATTTACATTGTAATTCCCATTGATCAATACGACCACCGCAACTTCAAGTTGACCGCCGGTACAAAATCGATCTAAGTGTTGAAAGGAAAGCTTGAAATATTTTAAAATTATGTCTGAAAAGCTAATTTAGTGTCAATTTAACTAACTGCAACAACCATTGGTTACAGAAAGCTTGCAAAGGCACGATCAGGGCATTTTAACCTGTGTTTGACCAGATTCTACTTTCGTTTTCACTACCGATCAAACGGGCCGGAAAGGATTGCAGTAAAACGGTTTATTTTTTTTTTCAACTACCACTTCGGCTAGACATTCAACGGCAAAAAACTGATAGCCTGACATTCTTTGATTTTTATAATACGTTTTTGATAAAAAAAAAAAATATCTTACCTTCCACATCCACCAAACTCGCGAAAACTAATAACAGAAAACGCTCAAAACGAACACCGGATGTATATCAACTTTTTTTACGTTGACCACCGGCGGTGGTCCCGGTGGTCAATTTGCACTTTACCGGGCGTGCTTTGGGTTGTCTGAAAACATGCTGTTATAAACCGTAAAAAGGGATTTAACATAATATAATAAAACAAATTTCTTAAATTTATTTTATGCAGTTTTACGGGGCCGGTGGTGATATGACATTATTCAATCGAAATTTCAAAAGCTGAAGTCTAATGATTTAGCGTAAATATTTTAGCCGCGATGCGAGAAAACCAGTCTGTGGGATTTCAAAACAGGTCCGACACAAACCAGTCTGTGCAGCCGCAGTCAATAGTTAAAAGCTTGAAATTTCAGACATAGAAAGGAGAGGCATCATGCTATCTATTGGGCGAAAATAAAGGGGCTGATCTCCTTGCAGTTACTGTACAGCTGATATGTGCCTTTGTTTAAACGCTTCAAGCCAAACGTCAGTTTTCTCATCATGCGGCTCATTTTGTTATAAAAAAATATAAAAAAGAAATAAAAGTTTAAAAACGATGATCTAAGCAAGTAGTATGCGTAGGAGTATCAGAACTTGTAAATATGTAAATTGAGGCATGCAATATTCAAATTAAAATGCAAAGCAAAATGTGGATCTATGCAGTAATGCCTTTGCTTTTGACATATATGCATATTTCAAATGATAAAATAAATGCTAAATGAGAACATCCATTGATATTATTTTCTCACCCATCAGACAAGCATATCCCTTTGTGTGCCTGTCCGAGATACTAGTAGATTTTAGCTGTCTCAAAATGCCAATCATTTCTTTAATTAGCCAATAGAAATGTACATCTTTATGTGTACTTCCATATAAGGAAATGATAAGCTAGGTGTCAACTGTCAGTGACAAAAATAACCCTGCAGGTGTTAATTTCAGGAAGTTTACAGGAGTAATTATAGTCTGCTGCCTTGATAAAAATCTCAAAATTAAATTTTGCAGAGGATTTATGCATAAAACAAAATGTTGATTGAATATTTTTGTAAGGTAAGTGCATATACAAAATTATTTTTATTTTTTTCATTGGTTAATTTGCATATTGTTTCATGTAAAAACAAAATGGCTGCCTGAACATCACTTGTAGTCTATTCAGGGTCAAAATGCTTTAAGTGATGGGTGAGAAAAATAATCAATAATGGTGTTGAGGCCTCAACACGGAAATCTCAGGCTCGTTTTCAGATTATTCAAGTCACATCCTCGGCAGAGCCTCGGATGAGACTTGAATAATCTGAAAACTTGCCTGAGATTTCCTTGTCTCGGCCTCAAACCCATCATAGATTCTTTTAATCTTCAGTTTGCTTTCCTCAGTCCATGCGTTATTATTAATTAGCACCCACACTTGGTAGCCACTATCTCTCTCTCCCTGCTGTGATTATTAACTTCCACCAATTATAGCAGCAGCCTCAATATGAGGCTGGTTTTTGGTACTGTGGGTAGGACTGTATAATCTAACCACCCGGTTAAAGTTGGATACTTCACGTCCCAGTCAGCATTTGTACACTTAGGTCGGGGCACTTCCTGGGTGTTCTCCAGTACTCTGAGGAGCTAAATGTGTCTTGTTCAATGACTATACACGGTCGGAAGAACGGACCTCCCAACGAGGAGTGGAGCTGTTATATCTGGTTTTATTATACTCAACCAAGAAGAGATCGGATAGCAGAAGAAACCAACCAAAACCGATTTCTTGTTGTCTTAATAACTTTATAATCTACCATGAAAAGAAGAGGGTGAGCTCGAATACGATCGTTTGGGTTTTCTATACAAAACATGCAAAGACATTTTGCATGACTCGTATATAATTTGCATTATATGTTTCGCATAGAATAAAATGACATTATACTTATATTGTATTGGCACACACAAAAGGGTTGAGGATTTCGTTAAAGGCAAATACTTAAAATAAAATAGCATAAAATAAAATAAAAATAAATAAATAAAACATAAAAATGAGTTTCAACATTAATAAGAATGAGGATGGACCATACAGCGGTTTCGGCTACTAGAGCCCATCAGTGTGACCCAATAAATCCAGCAATATGAAGCCAGAGAAAAATTACTGCTATTTTGAAAATTTCAGCAGGGCAGTCAATACATAGACGGTTATTCCAAAAAGATGCAAAAATGTTTTTTTTTTTTTTTTTTTTTTTTTTAAATGTATCTAAACAGACCATTAATGTCTGATTTCTCAGAACGATCTCACTGACTAAAGGGAAACATAATCTGCACTATGAATGATATTCGGGGAGACGTTTTAGAGCTTTTAAGTTTAAGTTACGCGCTGTTTGTCTTGATTTGTATGCGGAATGATTAAAAGTGCTTAAAATAGAAAATCAATTTCCTGCAATGACGTATAAAGCTAATCAGCTGATCCTCGTAAGATTTTACTGAAGACCATGCAAGTTAAATTCAATATCACTAAAATCCAAACCCATGTTTTTGCATCTAATAGAGATACGCAAGTGATGTGTATTACAGAAGATACTCTTTAGATTCAAGGTAACGTCTCATCAGCTGTAGAATTATCGTATTAATTCATGCTAAAACATAATTATAAAAATGAAGGGATTTTGCTGCAAACTGTGATATTTTCAGTCACCCAACGTCATTTTTTTTTAGTTTTGCACAAAGTGGTGCTTTCCTTATTTAACCAATTTCATATCAAAACGATTCAAACTTAAATGTTGCAATTTTATCTGAAATCATCGCTCAAATTATGTTCTGCTTATTTCCAAATAAGTATATAGATACACTTGATAATGTAAAAGCAAAGAATATCACCCCGCCCATTGTAACCTAGGAGAAATAGATGGGCTGTTTATGCCTCCAGGCAAAGCTTTTAATAGTTGACCTACTACACGCTCTTATATCTTCATTTCTTGTTCAATCAGCTTCAAACCTCTATATAAGCCTCTGTTCAATTTGTTCCTGTACTATGTAGAATTAAAATAAAGCTTCTACTACACGCTCTTATATCTTCATTTCTTGTTCAATCAGCTTCAAACCTCTATATAAGCCTCTGTTCAATTTGTTCCTGTACTATGTAGAATTAAAATAAAGCTTGTTGAGCACTGTCAGAAATAATTACAAATTTGAAATATGTATGATAATAGCCGTTAATATATTTCAGAAACATTTCGATGCATGTATAGAGTCACAAACATTAATGGTTTGCTTAAAATATGAGTTCTGACCATATTGTTTCCATAATGTTCTCATCTGTTGTTGGTGAGCAACATAGAATCCTGAATATGCTGTTGTATCATCTTTATTTTCAAAATCTAAGCATAATAAACACAACCACCTATATGCCGATTTGGTGATGCCTAAAGCTTGGAAGTGATGATGCCTAAAGCTTGGAAGTGGTTCTATTTCGTCTATATTTGCATATATATTCTATGGAAAAGCATGCCATATGCTAAAGGGACTGTAGAAATATGTATGTTGCAGCGGTCGATTTATGTATGCAGTGAAGAATATATTCGAGTACTGATCAAGGAGGAAGATTATTAAAACATAAAGACTTGCCCTTTGGGTCGGTACTTAGGTATCCCTAAATGCCTTACATCAATCACCAGGTGCGTGTCGTATTCTTAAAACTAACATAACCTTTGACATGTTGCATGTTTTTCTATGCAGCATCAATACGATTAAAAATGAAAAATCTAAAATTTATTTACTGGTCGCCGCCATTTTTTGTCTCCAGTAAATCAGCGTAAATACCCGCAAACCGTCGTAAACACCGCAAGTCGATATATAGGTTGACCAGTGTGACGACGGGTTTTGCTGTTTAATGACTCGGATATGTACTGTTTGCTGTTTCTTGTATGGTCACTACTAAGACTTTATCGACATTGACATGAGTGGTTTCCTCGATGATCATGTGTCACTTTAAATAGATAGGTGTAAAAAAAAAATTATCTGGAAAATAGAATGCATTTCTTTTACAGAAATATACAGAATCTACAAGTCTAAGGTATATGTTCTAGTAGATACAAGATCATTTGGGAACATGGAAAAGTTTTTCTTTAAGAATGAATAACCTCAACATGCTGAAGATTTTGGACCTATAAAAATTAAGTTACTTCTTAAAATTTAATTTTGAGTCACACATAAGCGTATGACTCGGGCGTGTTCTGGACGTATAAAAATTCAACGCGCTGAAAAAAATTGGAGTACGTTTGTTTTACGTCCCAGACACAATAAACACACGCTACAAATGCGTATCAAACGTTTAACGCGCATCTCGTACACGCTTGGGGCACGTTAAAGAAACATTCGGCATGCGCCTAAAAGAGCAGTCACACATCAGCGTATAAGTGAAACGCGCGCCGGGCGTGTTGAAAAAATAGCAAAATTTCTCACACGCCAGACGCACGTCGGAAACACGTTCAAAACTCGCTACAAGCGCGTTGGGTACGCTTGGTGTACGTCCGGCGCGCGTCGCTGTACGTCGTTAAAAGTCTCTGCGCGTTTCGCGCGCGTTTGGGCTAAAAAAAAATTTAAACATGCTTAAAAATTTTCTAAAAGCTCGGCGTGTCCCGGGCGTGTGGCTTATACGTCCCGAATAAGTTCCACGCGCGCTACGGGCGCGTTGAATACGCTCTGAACGCGTTTGGCGCGCGTTTGAAGCACGCCAGTGTACGTTCCATGCGCGTTCCGATTTTATTACATGTTGCTTCAGTAGCGTGCCCCAAGCGTGTGTGAAACGCGCGTTGAACGTTCGATGCGCGCATGTAGCGCGTGCTTAGCGTGTCTGGGACGTATCACATGAGATTTTTTATACGTCCGGCACACGCCCCAGTTGCGCGCTAATGTGTGACTGCTAAAGCGTGTTAAAGGAACAAATTAATTTTTATACGCCCAAAGTCTTCAGCGTGTTGAGATTTTTCATACGCCCGGCGCGCGTTTGGGTTATACGCTACAGTGTGACTGCTGTTTAAACCAATATCACGCGCATGTAGCGTACACTGACGTGCCTAAAACTCGCACCAAACGCGTTCAAAGCATATTCCACGCGCCTGTAACGCGCGTTGAACTTATTTGTAACGTATAACACACGCGTCCGAGACGCACCGAGCTCCTAGACAAAATTTTAGCATGCTTAAAAATCTTTTGAGCTCAAACGCGCACGGAACGTGCGCGCACCGTGTTTAGCGACTTACATCAACGTATATCAAGAGTACACCAAGCGTACAAGACGCACATATACATGTAACGCGTTTCTAACGTGTCTAGAACGTGCCTCTTGTGTTTGGTGTGTTGTTTTTAACACGCCCGGCGCGCGTTTGCCTTATACGCTAATGTGTGACTACGATTCAAGTATTAAATTAGGAAAGGGTCATAATTTCATGGATTTGTTAGCATGATGTTAGTGCCTTTAAATTCGGCATTACCATTCATCTGATACTGAAGGTAATGAAAGTACCTATGGCATGACATTGGTGATATTCATAAGACAAAGACCTGTATTCAAACTTCAAACATAAGCTCATACAAAATAGAAAAGTGTATTTAGTTCAGAAAGCAAAAGTAAAGATACAAAATAGTTGAAGTCATGCTAGCCTAGGGAGCAAACAAGTATTTTTCATGTGCCACAGTCTGTAGGCCAGCTAAAAAGAATGCAAAAAATTGTCCGTAAACACATTTCACTCTTAGGCGTTGAGTACGTTTGACAGTATTTCTGGATGCCTAAAATTTTGGTGGTTCTGAATTGCTGTTCACATTCGTGTTCGAGGTTATTTGTTCACAGACGTAATTTGAAGGTTAGTCTCGTGCGTAAGCTCAAGTGTTTGTTTATTTGCTGTTTTACTGGAAGCTTCCAAAACATATTCTCCTGTAAATCTGGTTTAATGGATTTTGCTCATGTGTAATTTCCACAAGTTATTACACACGTAGAGAATGCAAAGAATGCATTATAAAACACTAGCGATTATTCATGCTATTCTCAGATTTTAGAATATGAAATATACACAAACGAGATATGAGAAATGAGAAATCCACAAACATTCTATTGCTCAAAACTAGTCTGTTTACACGTGACTAGTGTATCAACGTGAATATCATCTTCTGTGAAAATCAGTGGAAATATAAAGCATGTTCAACGCGCCCTTTTAATCACTTCTATTACACGGCAATGCAATGATAATAAATTCATTTGCGGTACTTCCTACGGTGCAGATTAGGGATGCGAAACGTGTAAATCTCCGTGTTCTTTTATTTTATTATTCATTACTCCCATTTCAAAAATCGGAGAATGGTATTAGATATGTAATTTATCTAGCTGCTTTCACCTCTAACGAATTGCTGAAAACGTAGCCTGTGGTTTGGAGTTTTGATGTGAGTGCAACTCATGCATTCTAGGTCGTATGCTTGATTTTCAGCACAAACAAACCGCAACAAAGCTTATGCAATGCTTCTATTTTGATATGACTTATGATGAAGATTTGTGATAATAGATGTTATTTATTCATGTGATTAGAAAATAATCGATATGTTATGAGCGCCGTGATGAAGAAAGGGTACTAACTATGAAGAGAACTTGTTATGCTATGAGCAAAGCATTGGAGTTGATTACACTAGAATGAAATACGGTAATCAGCCTTGTAACGCCAAGAAAGGTCATCAACTCTGTGACTGGGAGGGGGGGGGGTGTCAGGGGGTCACAAATACAAAAATGAGATCTTTCAGAACCAAAAAAGTCAGAACTAAGTTAGTATAAATGGCAGGTTATTCACAGATTATACCTGCCACCTGCCAGCTTGCTTTGTTTATGTTCAGTTTTAGGTGTTTTCTACAATATTGTGTATGGAAATTGAAAAGTGACCAGAAATACTTTATAGATATGAGGCTAGCAGACAACGGGGGCACACAAATAGCATAGCCTAATTAGCAAAAAGATTGACTATATACAGGGGTCTAATTTCAATGCTGTAGGAAGATTTCTATCTGGAGCTTTCCTTAAATCTGTCGAGAAGAAAGTTATTGATGACAACGGGGAAATGGTGTAGGAATGTACCAAAACCTAGGAACAATTCGAAATGTAAAGATAAGAGAAGAAGACGAAACTCTTTATTCAGGCGGCTGCCTTTAACTTATACTGCTTAAGGACAGTGGATTACCTAAAAAGTAAAATAATGACACTATCTGCAAAGCTTGATAGACTTTCTGTAAAATGTCAGGATCTGTTTGGACAGAAAAGAAAGAGTGACAGAACCGAACATGGCCAAGAAAAAAAAAAAAAAAACAATAAAAGAATACAAAAGAATACAAAAGAAAAATTCACAGAGCTCCTAAGAAAATCAAAAGTGTAAATAAAAACATTTCCACAGATGACATGTGAAGTACATCACCTTCCTAAAACAGAAGGACAAGTCAGTCTTCTTGACTTCAATATACGAGGGGCGGCCCGGTAAACCGTGTACTTTGTTGACATTTTCATTATTTGACGCCCTATTGCCATTAAACTTTTCAAATATCTTCCGCAATTCAAATTCAGTAAAAAGAGGTGCTTAAAAGTATGTGTATGTACAACTTGTAAAATGTACATGATTGTGACCTAATGGTCAGTGTATGCGAACCCGGCGCAACCCAAACAAACGTAATTTAAATGACCTTCTTTGTGTTCAATAAAGTGTAATATTTTTCAGCCATTTCAGTGTTTAGCGCCAAAACGAGCTGTCTGCTCATAGCAACATTCTTTTAACATTACCATAAAATATTTCGAATGTTACCATCTGAAAAGCACAAGCATATACAGTGGTATTTCGGGGAGCCTTGTTCTTAAATGGCATAGTCGATTTAGAGATGGGTGGACAGAAAGTACACAGTATGGACGGAAACCATTGATGAATGTCCGTAATGTACTTTCCGCAGATGAAATCGCATCTTCAGTGTAAACATTTTTAGGGCAGAGAGAAGTTCATGTAAGCCATTCAACAGGTCGTGACATGTTTCATAAGTTGGTACAAACATCGCTTGTGTATCGCACACAACGGAGCGTACCTCTATAAAGAGTAAACGGTAAGTACATGTAGTAGATGAGGTTGACGACGTCGTTAGCGTGCGCCGGGTCTTCATGACTTGTAGTTTTGTATTGTGTACTGAAATTTTATTCTTAGGTGTATTTTTCTTGTATTTATACCTGTAAATTGGAAGCCTGTGCATTGAGCCTGTGCATTTTATACAGCAAGCACAGTCCACGATTTACTGGGACACCCTTCGTATAAGACTCAGCAAATCTGGGTCTTCACTGAGTCAGACGGAGGGTCAGATTTTGATAGATATCATGAATGACCATGGTTTGGAACAATTAGTCAATTTCCCCACCAGAGAAAGAAATACTTTGGACTTAATTTTGACCTCTCTTCCTGGTAAGTTTGCAGACATTCATTCCCCAGATAAGCTCAGTGATCATGACATTGTTTCTGGCATATTGTAAATTACTATCCCCCCTATAAAGAAACCTAGGAGAAAAGTGTATCGTTATCAGAAAGGTGATTATGAATCTATGAGAGCAGAAACACTTAAATTTGCAAAGGAAAGATACTTCAACGGTTACTCAGATACTCGGTCGGTCCAGGAAAATTTCAATCTCATTACATCGTTTATTCAGGAATCTGCAGATAAACATATCCCCTCAAAAACTAGTCGCTCAGTTTCCTCTGTCCCTTGGATAACACCTGAAATAAGAAGGAAGATTCGCAGAAAAAATGCAATTCATGCAAAAGCTAAAAAGACTGGTAGTGCAAAATTTAGATCTAAATTTGAATCTTTACGGAAAGAGATCAAAGCTGATATCAGGAAGCAGCATGATCTTTACTATGAGAGCAGAAACACTTAAAGTTGCAAAGAAAAGATACTTCAACGGTTACTCAGATACTCGGTCGGTCCAGGAAAATTTCAATCTCATTACATCGTTTATTCAGGAATCTGCAGATAAACATATCCCCTCAAAAACTAGTCGCTCAGTTTCCTCTGTCCCTTGGATAACACCTGAAATAAGAAGGAAGATTCGCAGAAAAAATGCAATTCATGCAAAAGCTAAAAAGACTGGTAGTGCAAAATTTAGATCTAAATTTGAATCTTTACGGAAAGAGATCAAAGCTGATATCAGGAAGCAGCATGATCTTTACGTGAACAACTTGGTAGGAGATGTTAAGGCTATTCCTAGAGATTTTTACAGGTATATAAACAGTCAGAAAAAAGATACCCAAGATATTCCCCCGTTGAAAAAGAGAAATGGAAGTGAAATTGCACAATCCAAAATTTGAGAAGGCGGAAGAATTTAATGGTCACGTCTTGGATGTTTTCACTAAAAGTGAATACAAACAGGTTTCTTGCTAATATTTGCCCCCTGTTTAAGAAGGGCGACAGGTCACTTGCCCGCAATTACCGCCCTGTTTCTTTGACATGCATTCCTTGTAAGCTTCTGGAACATATTGTATGCTCAAATATTATGGCCCATCTTGATGAACATGAACTCTTGTCGGACAGACAACACGCATTTAGGAAATGGCATAGCTGTGAAACTCAGTTGACTACAGTGATAAAATGACTGGGCCAAAATCTTAGACAAAAAAGGCCAGGTCGACACTTTTATACTCGATTTTGAAAAGGCTTTCGATACTCCTCCCCATGAACTCCTTAAAAGCAAATTGTTTAGCTATGGAATAGGTGGAACAACACTAAATTGCTTTCCTTTGTTTCAGACAACAAAGGGTAGTGGTTAATGGTATTAAATCGGATTGGGCTCCAGCTGTGTCGGGTGTCCCTCAGGGCACCGTTCTCGGCCCCTTGCTGTTCTCGGCCCCTTGTATATAAATGACATCTCAGCAGACATTGAGTCTGAAACAAGACTCTTTGCTGATGATTGTGTCTGCTATCGTGAAATCAAGAATGAAGAGGATACATTGAAACTTCAGAGAGACATTGATCGTTTAGGCCTTTGGGCTAGGAAATGGGGAATGAGATTTCAAATGCAACATGATGCAGCTGACAAATAAACGGTCTAGTAAGATACAGGCTAACTACACATTTGAGGGCACTGTACTGGAAAACGTTGAAAGCATAAAATACCTGGGTGTAACTATCACAAATGATTTGAAATAGAATACTCATATTTCCAATGTTTGTACAAAGGCGGATTCTTGAGGAGAAATTTGTATTCTTGTCCCCCAGATGTGAAAGAAGCAGCTTATAAAGGACTGGTGCGGCCGGTCTTGGAATATGGAAGCTCAGTTTGGGACCCTCACACTCATGGCCTCCAGGAAGAACTGGAAAAGTTCCAAAATCGTGCGGCAAGGTTTGTGACGGGAAATTATGTTTTTGAAACTGGGAGCATGACTGGCATTTTAGGTCAACTGAAATGGGAATCTCTTAAGAAAAGGAGGAAGGATAGTAGACTTATATTGCTATACAAAGGTCTAAAGGGTAAAGCCAGAAGGGAGGTAGTATGGGTCATATTGCGCAATTTCGGGTACTGAACCCTCATCATTGACCCTTTATAAACTGGTGACGACAACCAGATAAATATACTATGCAATTTCAAAACTTTACACAAGTGTTGTCTAACGTGCCTAAACATGGTCAAACATTGAAACAATGTTTAGAAGATGGCTCTAAACGTGAATATTTTGATACTCTGAAAATTATTACTGATCTCAAAGGAAGCCTACCCAATAATTTAATATGTTTAATTTTAATTTTAATGGGACCAAGTTATACAGACAAATTGTTGGAATTCCGATGTGCACCTCTCGTAGCTGATTTATTTTTATACTGCTACGAAAGAGATTTCATGGATTCTCTTAACCAGGATAATCAAGCTGATGTTATCGAGGCTTTAAATTCGACTTCTAGGTACCTCGATGACTTTTTGAACAATGACAACCCTTATTTTGAAGGTATGGTCAATCAAATTTATTCACCTAACTACAGTTAAAACAAAGCCAATATCTCTGATACCGAAGCCCCCTTTTTAGATTTACATCTTTCTGTTGCAAATGGATTTGTTTCTTCTAAAAAAAGTATGATAAGCGCGATGACTTTGATTTTGATATAGTAAATTTTCCGTTTTTGGATGGTGACGTTCCTCGTCGTGCTTCTTATGGTGTATACATTTCTCAACTTATTAGGTTTGCTAGAGTCTGCAATCATGTTATGGACTTCAACGCTCGAAATAAATGTTTAACGGCCAAACTTCTCCAACAGGGTTATCGGTATCATAAACTTCGAAAAAAAAATCTAAATTTTATCGAAGACACTATGAATTGATTTCCAAATATAATGTTGGGTTAAAGACGCTTTTAGGTGAACATAAACACATACTGTAAGACAAAACAATTTCTTGTAAAGGAAGAATCATGCTTTTTCAAAACAAGAAAGACATGTACCAGATTTGCTTAGTTGCTGTCGCAGCTGAGGAAGCTTTTTAATACGCCTCTTGATGATACAGTGTTGACCAGCGTATTTCGTTAGAGTACAATCAACTGGACTGCTATTCCTCAAAGCATATCAAGTTTTCTTCATAGCTAGACCCCTTTCTTCATCGCTTATCACGCCACTTCATAGCATATCGATTATTTTCCAATTACAGATAAAATTTATGCAATTACAGATAAGATTTATGGTCATAAACCTGTATCATTAGTCATAACATAATCTTCGGAAGAAAACGGATGCATTGCATAAGTTGGAAAACGAAGTTATGCGGCGCGTTTGTGTTGAAAATCTAGCACACAACCTAAAAAAGCATGTGTTGCACTTACCTCAAAAGTGATTCAAACCACGTGCTGTGTTTTTAGCAGATCGGCTGGAAATGAAAGACGCAAGATAAATTACCCAGATCATGTCATTCTCCGATTTTTGAAAGATGTCTTAAAATAGGAGCAATTGATAATAAAACAACAGAACACGAAGTCACTTACACGTTTCGAACCCCGCAGCTGCATAGTGGGAAGTACCGCAAATGAATTTATCATCATTGCATTTTGCTATGAAAGAGCTGGATTGGTGGCCGTGTTATAGGAAGGAATGATTTTTCTTTTCAGTTCAGAAAAATCATTACACGTTACAGACGAATAGGTTATAACTTGAATGCTATGCGACAGTTTGCATGCTTAGTTTTTAACCCAATCATGGTTGATTGGGTTAAATGTTTAAATGTGAGAGTTTTTTCTTACAATTAGTGGGCAACGTCACGATTGTCGCCCCCTCCCGCGTGTAAAGAAAAAATACCCAGCCCCTTAAGATATTTTCATATTCTTGGTGCCATTTGAAAGGTAAATAAATTAAGCAATAAATAAGGTATTTTCGTTTAATTTGATACGTACGCGTTTTTCAGTTGCAAATGTTTAAATGTGAGAGTTTTTTCTTACAATTAGTGGGCAACGTCACGATTGTCGTCAATGGGAAAGTGACTTTTTCAAAATTTATTAAAGTTTCAAATTGCTGTATATAATAAAAAGGTACAAGTAGGCAAATATCAAAAGACCTTGTTTATTATTAGAGTTTTCAAAAGTGCCGAATACTTTTGTCCACCTTATAAAGTATGCAATGTCGCTCACCTTTATTGCATATTATGAAGTCGACGTCAGGTAACCAAGTATGCAAAAGATTTGGCATATTTACCTTTGCCCTGGCGTCATACATTTTATGGTTTTTTACTTTTTTCGTTTATTTTTCTTATTGGTTACGCTCCTGAAAGCGTTACCACTATCAATGTCGTGAATTGAATTGTGCACTGGAGGAGTACGTGATTTGACAACAAGTCAAGGCTATTTTGGTGGGCAGAGACCTATAATTATTGTACCCATAGACTCTCATTGTAATTTACCCCAAAACAAGACTCAGTCATATGCTTCACAACACATAGTGGACCCCAACACATTCAGCAGACGAGAGAACGCCCCAGGCCGTGTACAAGTGCAGCAAAATATAGGGTGTTAGCCAACATCCAAGGACGGTATATTCCGCTGTTTAGGGACACCTAAAATCGCTCAACAATGAGATAAATGATTATTCAAAAATCACTACATCAGCAATTTTGCCATTGAATGGCAAATCAGCAGTTCATTTAATCACACAATATAGCAAAATATTCCATAAAGGTTATACTATCAAGTGACAAAGACGTTTGGTAGACACGCATTTATGACCAATCGTACGTAGCGTTACATCTTAAATTTACCGCGGTAGTTCTGCCCACACTTTGAGCCAATCGCTTGCGACGTTACAATTAGAGGCCTGTGCCCAATTGGGACAGAGAAACTGGCCATCCTTAAATTTTAAAATAGAAAGATTTAAATAGAAATACACATACAAACAGACCGAAAAACACAACAGAGCAGCCTTGGAACGGTCATTTATGAAATCACTTGAGTGCTTAAACCAAATTTACCGGACCCAAACTCACTCTTTGCCACTGCAAGGGTTACCAGAACATCTGGGAAGTCAACAAGGTACAGTTATGGCCCCTATAATGTATATTGTAAACATGTATGATTTTCATGTTTTTCACGTTTTCTGACGAAATAAGGTTGAAGTCACCATGACCGTGCACCATAATGTTAAAATGAAAAGAATAGTATACAAAACAGACAAATCGAAAGTTAAGGTTTTATCCGTCATTTTGTCAAAAACTGGTAATATTTTGGTGCAAAATCCAATTTTAAGTGTAAAATTGTAATTATCATAAAGGTCAAAAGGTCAAGGTAATTGAATTGCCTTATTTAACATTTCCTGTACACTCCTACATCCATCGCCAGAAAAAAGCTCCAATGGAGCTGGCACAATTGGGCAATAAATCTCAGATAATATCTTGTAGCTTTCAGCTTTTATCATCATTATCAGTAAACTGTGAAAATAACAAGAGCAACAGTCTCCAGATGTACGATATCAGATTTCTACAGGTTTCAGATATTTTTCATTTCTCTTGGACCATTTTGTGTAAGTAATCATGAATGTCATATTTCGAGCCTGTGGGTACTAATTTATATGGTTACTCACAATCATGGGTATATAAAATTTGGAAGCACTTATAAAATTCTTGAAACTTCTTATACTTTTTTCTCAAATTTTTGGGCAGCCTGTGGTCTTCAACTTTTTTGGTACTCAAAATATGTGGGTATTCATAAGTGTGGATGATCAAATTTTGTTGGCACTCAAAATTGGTGGCAATTAGAAGATATTGATATTTTAGTAATTATGTTATTACATAAAGTTGTGGCACTCGAAATGTTTATGAGTCATGAGTGTATTCAAAATAAGTGGGTATTCAAAAGTGCATATAAATATTTTGGGGTATTAAAATGTTAGAATTATATTGTCTTGTTACAAAAAGCATGGGCAAATTATGCTGGTCTTCACTATAAGAATGTTCACGAAATTCAATCACACAAAATTGTGGGTATTCAGAATAAGCTGTGTCATAAAATTATGAGTCAAGACTGAAACTGTTCGTATAAACTGTGTGGTCTTGGATTTCTCATGGAATCGTTGGTGTTCAAGTTATTTGTATGTACAATGTGTATTCATAAATTAAAGCACTCAGTGTGCTAGATAATTGTGGGTACTCAAAATGTGGGTACCTAAAATAGTTTGGTGAAAATGCAGAAAGTTTGCACATGCATGTGAACTGAAAGTCATATGGAAAAAATGCCACCTTAATATCTTATAGACTCACATCAGTGTTTCATTTAGTCGGCTGATCAGACACTGTATCCATTGTCTATAATATTGAGACAAAGAGTAAATTAGATGTTAATCTCATATTTCATCTAATTCTTGAAACAAACAGGTGGCCAGAGTCAAGCACTTTATCTGGTTTTCGTAAAGCATAAGAATTTATTGTGACAGCCTTAAAGATTAGAAAAAACAGCAAAAACCTCTGAAAACTGGCGATAGATGTAGGAGTGTGTAATAGTCCATAACAATTAGTTACCAGAATTTGTGGTGCGTCAATGTTTTTGAATTGATACAGTGGCTGTATCTTTACCATGTAGAGAGGCAAATTTGTCATCTTTGGACTTATTGAAGAAGGGGGTCGGTTGACTGGGTCGGTTGACTTTTGAATAGCTCTAAGACTATGATGCATTTGACCAGCATCGATGTTGTAAGAGTTTACTCCATTGAATAATTGCAACATCTCGTCAAAATAAATAAAATAACGGGTGTCTTTTGGACAGAGACATCTAATTGTAACGTTGCAAGTGTGGGCAGATCTACCGCGGCAAATTTAAGATGTAACGCTACCTACGATTGGTCGGTCATAAATGCTGTCTATCAACCGTCTTTGTCACATAATAGTATAACCTTTCTGGAATATTTTGCTTTATTGTATAATTTGATCAGCTGTTGTTTGCCATGCGGATGTAGTGATTTTTGAATAATCATTTGTTTCATTGTTGAGCGATTTTTGGGTGTCCATAAACAGCGGAATATACCGTCTTTGGATGCTGGCTAACACCCTATTTTTGCTGCACTTGTACACGGCCTGGGGCGTTCTCTAGTCTGCTGGTTGTGTTTGGGTCCACTATGATTTGTGAAGCATATGACTGAGTCTTATTTTGGGACAAATTACAATGGGAATCTATGGGAACTGTAATTATAGGTCTCTGTCCATGGTGAAATACAGTCACTAGACAAAAGAAAAAGAGTTGAGATTTTTACATTAATGGACAGTGGCCCTCTTTGACATGTGACCTAGATTTTTATATACATATTGGTTCCCCCTTCATGTAGATGCTTATATAAATTTCGCTTTGATTGGCCAAGCGGTTTCAATGGTGAAGAGGTTTGATCATTATGATAATGTTATACAATTATTGACTTCAATGAGGTAGACATAAGGATTTATCTACCCGACAAAAATTACATTTTATTAATATAATTTTTGAGGGTAGCTTAAATGTCTACCGACATTGAAGTCAATAAATGTTTTGTTATATGACTTTTTGACCATTAATGCAAAATTTCTACTTTCATTTTTGAAGCTAAAATCTTAGTGCAGAATTAATGTCTAACTAAGGTCAAGTTTTAACAACTGTTTCTGAAATATTTTAAAAGGCAGTTTCCCAATAAATGCATTTTATTTTGTGTTTAAAAGACGTGTCACAAAAAAGTAAAACATGCCACTGGTTTTAGATATCCATTCAGCCAAAGAGAAATGAATACAAATAAAACAAAATTGTTGTTAAAACTCATGAAAAATCTTTAGTTTTCCTGTTCATGTTAATTTCATGCGGATACTATTTTTGGGTACACAGGAGGTGACTATAGATTTCATGCTGATACTATTTTTGGGTACTCAATTTTGGAAGTTAATATAGAAAATTTGTCAAAATAATTAACCTCCAGGAACTGGTTTGGTCTGGTTTTCATCAGTTTGGTCTAGTTTCAGAAAAATATAAGGATTAATTAATACTGAATGAGCCAATCA
This sequence comes from Rugalucina vietnamica, assembly GCA_964017185.1. Lineage (NCBI taxonomy): Eukaryota > Metazoa > Mollusca > Bivalvia > Lucinida > Lucinidae > Rugalucina > Rugalucina vietnamica. Next base: position 48,243,349 of record OZ024870.1, read on the forward strand.
GGAGACAGGATTTTATTCAGTCATATAACAAAACACCAGGCTGGAGGTAGATGAGCCCCTGGGGTCCGATTCTTTTTCAGAATTATCAAGATTCAGCTCGTTACTGACCTTCCGAGGCGGTTCTGTTGTTATTTATATTTATGTGGCGTGTTTCGTCCGTTTATCTGCTCGTAGGGGTGTTTTTAATTTGTCATGGTCACTTGCTGCTTTTCTTGATTGAACGACGCTTCAACCCTAATTGGTCATTAGCGTCTTGTCAGGCTCTTCGCGTGTGTTGGCTGTGCTCCGTGATGCCTTGTATTGTACTTTCTGTTCTGCTTGGTGTCTTTGGGTTGGGATGTTATTTATCCAGCCGAATACAATTATTATTTTTTATTTGATTCCCCCTTTTTTTAGTTTCGTGAATGAACATTTTTGATGAAAAGAATTATCCTTCCCGCCTAGTATCTTTGTGTTGAGATTTTGGCTTTATTGCAGCAACATTTTGTTAGGTGGTTGAGCACATTGCTTAATTTTATTCCAATCAGTTTTTAAAAATCGCTAATACAGTTTCGCTGTCCTAGTAAAAATTGTAATTTCGCTGCCCTAGTAAAAATGGTTTTATTGGTAATAATTATCTCTATTTCTGGTGTCTTTGGTTGGAATTTTAACTTAATTGCAGCCAGTTGAACACTATGTTTGTTTTTATCTATTTCTTTATAAAATCGAGGATGTTCCCAGGAAAAATGGCTTTCGGCGTTGTCCCCAGTAAAATCGGTAATTGAAGTCCCAGAAAAAGTGGTTTGTCTTCATGATACGACTGTGTATTGTACCTGCCTCTCTGTTGTGCTCGTTACCTTTGGTGTCGGTTGAAACTTAGCCGATGGCTACCTTGTTGGGAAAGAGTAAGTCATTCCGCTCTTCGAGTGTGTTGTCGGAAAAATGTTGTGTTATGTTTTATTATTTTTATTTTCTTTGCCTTCTGGTGTTGGGACTTTACAATTGATTGCACCGATTCCTGGTCCCTCTATTGTTACTTTCCACTTTTCCCGTTACAAGTGAATGGAAACATAAATTTGCCTTAACAATCAGAGTTTTTATCTGACTGGAACAAAACACAATTTATGTAGATGTTTATGCCAGGAGCATGTATGCCAAGTACAGGCTTCGTTCCCTTTCCAGTTTCTGGGAAGAAGATTTTTTGAATAATAGTTTCGAAAATTTATCATTTATCGGGCCCTAGCAACCAATCAAAATATGTGATTAGGACAAAAGGCATGTGAAATATAGAGGAGTACTCAATAAACATTTTGCATATTACAAAATTCAAATATCTGCAAAGAGACAACAGCAAATTGGTGGTTTTTATTTTTCCTATTATAATTCTGTATGAATTATAAGTTTCCATAGCAACCATAGCTCTTATCCGATCAGAGTAAAAACACCAATACCCCCCCCCACACACACACACACACACGTAAATGATATATACTCCTAAAATGTCTAAGGGCCACTGTAATATTTTCCATATATTCTTGTGTAAAGCACCCAATACTTAACCAAAATTTAATGGCACTACCCAAGGTCACAGAATGCCTGTTTCATTTGATTTGTTTCAGATAATGCTTCGAAGTAACTGACTAAAAGAAGTTTGAAAAAGCAAATGTCCATGGAACAGTTTTTGCATTTTTTTCAAAAATCCTGAAATTATGGCATTTTTCTGAAAGTCCACAGATTCACGTCAATTCAACTTAAGTTTGATTTTTCCATGAAAGTCACTTTTAAAGGCATTGCAGCAAATGTTGCTACTGTGAAATTCACACTTGCGTGTAAATGTCACGTTTTAGCTGATTTTCAAAAAAATGCCAATTTTTGGAAAAAAACTCAGATTTGCAAAAAATTCCATACAGGTTTTGGCAGGGTGTTTTCTGTTTCAAATTTCTTACATTCATAACCTTCCGGGCAATATCAAAAATAATGCAAATGCAAAGGGCTGCGTCCTTTGGGATTCCAATTTAATTTGAGCTGAACTTGGGGTACCTGAAACTACAATATTTGGGAAATAATACATTGGCCCATAGAATTTTTGAGGAGTATATGTGTAATATGAAAACAAATAGCTTTACGGCTAGAAATTGTTTGAAAATGTTGACGGATAAAAGGACGATGGGCGGGTTCCTGCCTATCCTATAAGTTCGTGCCTGCCTATCCTATGAGCCTTCGGCTCAGGCCAGCTGATAATATCATACATGACAAGAAAAACTATAACATGATATCATCATGTTATAAAAATGTACGTGTTTAATTTGTTGTTGTTGTTGTTGTTGCTGTTCAGTAAATAATACATTTTTTTTTAATTTGCGTCTTCCGTTTTGATTCTGGAAGCGTCTGTGTCTAGTTCCGTAAACGCAATTTAGGTAAGTGAAATCAACATGTAGAGAAGAATTGTAAACTGCCTTCTGTGTATAGTTTTTGTACTTATTTGATTATGGCTTAACGTTACAGTCAACAATTGTTCAGCTGTGCACGGATAAGGCTACCATTTCCTAGGTATTAGTCTATTGGGAGCATACTGCACACACATGTAGATATCAAACTCGCTCTGAATTTCAGTACTCTAATACTAGGTCACTATTCCGTTCATCTCCCCAAAGTATATAAGAATTGATTTTGCAAAATGGTATTTATCAAGTACAACGTTTTGAGATTTTAGTCAAAATAGACAGGCCTTTCTTGAATTTTACAGCTGTATGTTTGTTTTGTTTGACATTTGAACTCTACGTCCCAGTTACTAGATAGTGATGTCATGACATTGCCTCTGTTTTATGGATCTTTTACAAATATTAAGATGTCGTGGAATCCAAATTGTGCTACAAATATAGCCATTCGTGCCAACAGCTAAGATGGGTGGTTTGACAAGAACATTTTCCTGTGTAGGCTCAGACCGTCTTACCAATAATCAGGTGGTCGGTCAGTTAGTTATTTATAAGCTTTGCCTAAAGACTCAAGCAGCATATTACATGTATATCTCAGGGCCCTAATGACACCAATGGGTATCATTGCCACTGCCGCAAAAAAGTGTTATCCTTCATCACGTCTGGGCCCATCAGGGGTAGTTACGTTGTACGAAAATTAGTAAACAAAGGTAGGGATTGTCGTAAGTTTTATTTATTTTGTAGAATACAAAAACGTTTGTAAAACGTTTGTTTGTATTGAGGTTTAACGCCCCAGTCAATATTTTTTCTGTCATGTCGGGACGGAGCCAATGCTTCCTGGGCTTAACTAGTACTGTAGGGAGTTAATATGTCTTGCCCAAGGACACAGCACGGTACCGCTTGTGGGGATCGAACCCAGGACCTTTCGATTCTGAGTCCGACGCTCTACCACTACGTCACCGCGCTCCCTATGTAAAACATTGACAGTGCTATTTCATGTTATATGATTCACCTTTCTAAGCATGCATAAAACAATCTCGATAAACATTTTGCTTTAAGCTGAAGATTGTTACAAAGTTGAACCTGGAAAGACACGCCCTTGCAGATTTGATTTGGTTACTGTTACCATCTTAAACTTATTTGCTTATTTATAGTGTTGAGGGCCTGGTCAGAAAGGTGAATTAGACTAGCATTAATTAGTAGTGTCGACAATCTGCTGCTTATTTTACAAAAGCCTTCACCATGCCAGGACGCCTACGTAAAAGTATGAGAGTATGGCGAGGAGACAAACCTATTCTCAATAGTACCTCTGATGTCCACAGGTCTGTGAATGGGATGATTTTGGTGCTTCAACTGAATATTCAATACAACAGAAAACCAAACTACCATAAATAATTGTCTTTCTCTTGAAAAAAAGAAGAAACATTGTTACTTTATGAAAAAGATACCCATACTCAATACTAATAAGACCATATTATGTACCAATATAACCTGATCTTCATTTCAAATATCAAAGAATCTATAATTTGTGTATCAGAAACTCCAAACACGTAGCTAGAATCTCTTATTACATGTAGTTTGAGTCAATTCTGATCAAGACCAATGCAAACATTAAAAAACAAACACACCATGTCCTTATTACACCAAAAGAAGACAAACTATGGGCAAAGTAACTGAATGGTTACTTCTTAATCTTTAAATTGGTTAGGGTGGCCAAACTTAAATTTCCTACTTTTCCACAATCCAAATCAATTGCAGATTGCTCTGGTCAACCCTGAAGAGAACCAACAAAAGATGGCCAAATCTGCTGATTTCAATTGTATACCAATCTAACTTGCTTTATAAATCAATCACCATATGAAAATTGTCAGGAAGATTATTTCTATGTTGGCAAGTTGATAGGCTAATCTCTTCACTACTTCACAAAGAAATCAACAGTTCATCAATGAATTTGTATAGATTGTTTGCAACATTAGAAAGAACTTAGGTGTTATGTTGGCCATACTTAGAGTTCCCCAGCTGTAAAAATAATAGATGTAATGAAAATGTCCCAATTTCAGAGTTTTACTTCGCTAGTATTGCTAATCAGGAAAAAAAAAACATTTAAACCAGCAGGGTTTGAATATAACAATTTCAAAGTATATGCAGAGTGAAACATACATGAAGATACTAAATGTTTAAGATCTGGGGGTCTCAGAGGCCAAAATAAGGGCCCACTCCAAACAGTATTTCCAATCTAGAGAAGTCCAAATAATAGCTGAAATTTAATATTTCTGTTATTTCATGTAAATAGATAATATGGAAATTGTTATATTCACACCTACTTTTTATAAGGATACTGAGGTAAGGTTATAGCCAAGTAAAAACCGGTTTAAGCCCGCCAGTAATCTTGCATTATAGATCGATATTTCTGTTATGGTTCTTATTGTTTTATGTTTTGGTATCAAGTTTTTGTGCTGTTTGCACCTTATTTATATTTTCATTTATTTAGTTACTTCTGGTAACTGACTGACCGCCTATTGGGCAATAGCTGCTAACTTGGCTTACGATATGTTCTTATTATCTTATGTTTGGTGTCAAACCAAAATATCCCTCAGGATTGTGTCAGACCTGATCAGAAATTTCAGGGATTTTTTCATGGTCCATTTTTATCGTGCTCTAATGGTTATGATATTCCTAGCTGTTTTGGTCTTCAAATACAAGGTTACCTCTGAACATTAACTCGTATAAGCCTGGCGACCTTTTTTTAGGACATAGGCAAACAGCATAGCCCCAGATGTGACGCCGCAGAACGCGATAAAACCTTAAGATAAAACACTTATCGGTATCACAAACTTCGAAAAACCTTTTCTAAATTTTATCGTAGACACTATGAATTGATTTCCAAATACAATGTTGGGTTAAAGACGCTTTTAAGTGAGGGCCTTTCGGAACCAGCATTTAATGAAATAAGATAAAACATAAAAATCACTCCATTATTACTACATTATTGACCTCTCTAGCACCCTCTCCCACTCATTCTAACTCATCCTCTCTGTATTGTATTGCTAATTGTATTTATCAACTTTTACTGTGAAATTAAGGAGAATAAGAAGCATAATCGTCATCAAGTGTTCCTCTTTGTTCTCATACAGCACCCTTATTTGGACGCGATGACTTTGATTTTGATATAGTAAATTTTCCGTTTTTGGATGGTGACGTTCCTCGTCGTGCTTCTTATGGTGTATACATTTCGCAACTTATTAGGTTTGCTAGAAACCGCAATCATGTTACAGACTTCAACGCTCGAAATAAATGTTTAACGGCCAAACTTATCGGTATCATAAACTTCGAAAAACCTTTTCTAAATTTTATCGTAGACACTATTAATTGATTTCCAAATACAATGTTGGGTTAAAGACGCTTTTAAGTGAGGGCCTTTCGTAACCAGAATTTTATGGTGACTTGGTTTACAAATTTAAGAAACTTATAGGAAGTAATGATTTTTCTTTTCAGTTTAGAAAAATCATAACACGTTACAGACGTATAACGTGTTATAACTTGAATGTCATGCGACAGTCTGCACGCTTAGTTTTTAACCCAATCACAGTTGATAACTATGCTGCCTTCTTTAATTGCACGCCAGTGGGTCGGGCGTCAGACTCTATGATGGCGCCTATTCATTTTATTTGGTTGGGGCCGGAGCTTCTTGTCTGTTGCTTTGCCCACCGGGGTCCAACTGATGTTTTTCTTTTGCTCCGGAGTTAGTAAGTTATTTGGCGTCGGCGTCCATCCGACGCAACTTACTCAATCTGCGAGTCCTGGTTTCTGATTCATCAGGATGTTTATCATGATTTATTTGTTTGTTCTTGATGCTTCATTGACTAGTTAGAGATTCACCACGAGGACCGAAGAACTAACTAAATGCTATGAATCACTGCAGAAACTGAGGGTGAGGTTATGGCCATGTAAAATCGATTTAAACCCGCCAGTAACTTTGTGTTACTGATCGTTCCAAGTCGATACTTCTGTGGTGGTTCTTTTTGTTTTATGTCTTGGTGTTTAAAATATTTTGTGCTGTTGGCGCCATATGTATGCTTTCATACTTGAACTGAGTGGCCACCTATTGGGAAAATAGCTGCTCATTCGGCTTACGAAATGTTTTCATGGTATAAGTACCTGATTGGTTTTTGGAGTGGGAATCTTTTTCTGATTGTGCTTTTTCCTGATCTTTGCCTACTTGTACCTTTTTAACGTCCAAACCAACAGCTATAGTCATGTCGGGACGTTGCCTTCATTTTGTGGGACTTTACCCAAAAACGAGGATGTCATGACAACCCAAAAGTGCTTCAAATATAACCACCCAACTAAGCCACTAAGGCTTATGTATATATGATTGTACTTGAACCACTTATTAGGCAGCTTAGACCAGTAAGCAGATGGTCAGTCATTACCGTAGAAGCTTTGTCTGGAGGCAAACGCAGCCCATCTATTTCTATAGGCCCAAATAGGCTGGAGCCCATATACCACCCAACCACCCTTAGATATTTGTCCTTTCAGATGCAAATTATGGAAAGTACAAAGGTGTTTGCAGAGTAATTACCCATGTCGATGTAAGTGGCTATACCCTGCAATACATTGCTATTTATCACTTACAGTTATCAATTATGGACATCTTTGCTGCTTTCAGCTAACAAGATGACTCTAATGCGTAGTCATTGCCTATTTTTGTTAACTTGTATGACGTTCAAATCATTGTCTGTACTTTATTCAATAAAATGCATGGGCTTTCGGATTATCCATTATTTGAAACTATCATACAATTATTAAAATCACAACGATATCGGTTTACATGGCACTATTTAATTCACCAGAAGTGTGTAATCTTACATTATATTAGCCATTAAGATCGATTCTAGCACAGTTGTATTGTAATAATGTTATGTGTGCATTTTTATGCATTACATGTACAGTGCAATGTCGAAATTTCATCTGTATCTACACTACTTTTTTAACGACCCTCGTGTATAATATGCATAGGCATTGTTTAAACCAATATGTATAGGCACTGCGTAGACACCATCAAACATGCAATAGCTTTATCCTAACGAATTCAGAAACAGAGTAAAGGCATATATACTCATCAAAAGAAGTTTTGCACCAGTTAATATTTTTTTCATTTGAAAATAATATCTAGTATAGATATTTTTCAAATAAACTTTTAAAACGTAATACCATCTTAAAGCTCTGGACTTCCTGAATAATAAGTCAATATTTTTTCTTAAAAAGAATAAATAAAAATGTGCAAAAATGCATGTTTTTGAAAACACCAAAATTTGGGATGCAGTAAAAAGCCCACATCTTTATTTTTGGGCTTCCAAACCCGAATACGTTTCACATCCTCATTCAAGATACTGAAAGCAATCATTTAAAGCAAAAAACTAAAAATTGAATTTTTTGGACAAAAACACTATTTTTGAACAAAAATAACGATTTTTGAGATTTTGTTTAAATTGTAACTCATCTCTCCAATAAAATGGGTTATTTTTCTTTCAAACACAGCATGCAACACCCATTAATGTTTAACTGGAGGTACTGGTTTTCAATCCATCCAAATTCAGAATTTTTAAAAAGCTGCATATCAAAAAAGTACTCATGCAGCATCTTTGACATGAGATTGCCTTTAATAGAAAGAACACAGACGGCATGTTTTGGTGTCAAAACATCTCGTGGTGATCCAAAATTGAAATTGATTTCGATTTTACTCATTTTTTCCAATATTTATCATTTTTTCTAAAAAAATGCAATTTTGTCAAAAAATGAATTTTTACTAAAATTTTGAGATTTTTAAAATTGTTTTTTTAGGCTTAATCATTAGCTTTGGAGCTCTTGTGTGTAAATTTGGAAACAAAAATGTGTTCATTTTTTGTGGAATTTTTTCCATTTTCCAATTTTCAGCATTTACAGAAAATGGGAATTTTCAATTTTTCATAAAATTGTTTCCGCAACGATTTTTGGTCTTATCAAACACATTATCAAACTCTTTCAGACTGTGCAAATTCAAAAAGCTAGGTTATAAATTTGTTAGTTAAAATGTCACTTAAAAATATGAAAAAAATCTAAATGGTGCAAAACTTCTTTTGATGAGTATAATTCTAACGTAGAAGAAATTGCACGCCAATTCGCATTACTTATTAAATTGCCCTCGTATATAGTTAATTATGGGCACCGCAAAGATAATACCATGTTTACAACTGTTTTATTACATAATATTCATCTGCTTGATGTGTTTTTGTTTTCTTTCAGTGTCATTTTACGCCGGTGATAGAGTATGATTAATTTTCATGCTTATTTCCCCCATTAAATTACCCCACCCGCTATGTTTTAGATATATTGTGCTTACATCGCCAATACCTACTATAAATGTGTTTTTATTGTTACATGGCCTACTAAAGGGGTCTCAGATGCAAAATACAAGGTAAAAAGCTAGTTTTAGTAGCAGAAACAACACAACAAGTGTCAACAGTGTAGTTAATGCGCAAAAATGGGCGTGGCCTAGAAAAAGAGCCCACAAAATTGGCTCGAGGAGTCGGAAAAATTGAACCCCATCATTTTTCATAATAACAACACACAAACAATCAATAAAAGCAAAGAAATCAATTTTAGCACGACTTGAAATCGCACGGGAATACATCTCGACCCTCACTATTGATTGTAAATCAGGAAATAACTTAAATATGAAACAAGTCTTTAGAAAATATAGCAGTGAATGTTCAATGACTTTCAAACAGTCAAGGCCAAGGTCTAAAATCAAGAAATATGCACAAATTTGGCATTTTTGCCCTTTTTTTAAGATTATTTTGCCAAAACTTAGGCCTGATTAGACGGAATATTTCCATCGGTATTCCGTTAGATCTCTCCATACCGACGGAAATGACATGTATTGAGCCCTTGGTCGAAAATGAAAAATCATCGAAGACGCCAAATAAATTGTCACGAGAGAGGAGCGAGGTCACGAAGTGTATCGGAGTGCAGTTTAGCCAGCTGATCTAAGGCCTGATGTACATTTTATATTCAATATAGTCATATATCTTACCATTCAGTCTTTCACACTGAGATGATTTGTTTCATTAAGTACCTTCAAGGTCAAGGTCAAAGTCACCAAAGCTTTATTATTTTGGCGGTTTTTAAAGGTCAAGGTCAAGGTAACAGACTCGAGAAGTTGGCATAAAAATGTGCAAAAATGCATGTTTTGTGTGCAAAAATGCATCTCTTAAACCGCCAATCAGTTTACCCATTTTAAGACGGTTTTGCTAAAACTGAGGTTTGGTTTTCATTTAATGTTGAATATTTATATATATTACCTTTCTGGTAATAAATATAAATTTCAAAATGAGATTTTGTTTATAAAGTGTTTTCAAGGTCAAGATCACCTAAGCTTTATTATTTAGGTGGTAATACTTACCCGCCAAAACGCACGCGCTGACATAAACATCTGGGCCCAGTTGTTCAAAACTAACGACGTCGTTAGTTAACATTTCGTTAAAATTTCAAACATTAATTTTACAAATACACTGTTATTTTTGTTGAAAAAATGTGAGAATCCTTTGCAGTGCAAAGGATTCTCACATTTTTTCTTTTTTCAACAAAAAATAACAGTGTATTTGTAAAATTAATATTTGAAATTTTAACGAAATGTTAACTAACGACGTCGTTAGTTTTTGTTGAAAAAATGTGAGAATCCTTTGCACTGCAAAGGATTCTCACATTTTTTCAACAAAAAATAACAGTGTATTTGTTACTTTATCTGATATTTGCTTAACAAATTTATGTCTTAACGATATCGTTAAGCTAACGATGCTTTGAACAACTGGCCCCTGGAATTTTACGTACCAGTAGGAATTTGACGAGCCGTATGTACGGAAGATCCGAAGTTCAAAATAGGGAGATGTACAAGATATACAAGGAAATTTTGAAATTCCAGATTGGAAGATTTGCCCAAAAATCGGGAGATCCAATCTAAATAGAGGGAGATCACATGTATGTTGAAAGCAAATCAGTTGAAGAAGCAAAATATAACTTGGCCATGTTGGCATGAAGCATAGATTTCTCAAGCACTACAATGTATATACAAATCATGACCTTGTGATGACCTTGACCTATTTATTGCAAGGGCAACACAGGTCACATGTGCATTTAAATTGAGAAAACTGTTAAAATGTCATTTAAAAGGAAAATTTTGCAGGAAATGGGCAGTAGGACTGAATATCAATGTTTCTAAAAAAAAAAGGACACTAGAGGCTCATCTGCTCCCATTGCGGGGCAATAATGGTATATTACCATAATATTCAAACGTCTTCTACTTTAAAACTACTAGACCAAACAATGCCAAATTTAATATGAAGCATCTATAGGAAGGGGGAATCAATGTGTATATAAAATCCAGGACACATGACCAAGATGGCCGCCATGCCCATATACATGCATGGTAAAAGACATTTTTCACTTTTGAACGTAAATGCTGCTGGTGCGTGCGGTTACGACTTTCTGTGTGATGGGGGACGACTCGTGAGGGCATATGTGAGACTAAGACGAGGGGCAATATGAAGAATTACTCAGTCAAAACTACTAACAGCCCAACGGAGACGAATTAAATAAGACAATGCAATCAATGTTATAGTGTAGGACGTCTATCTCTGTAGCTCAGTAGGTAGCAAGCTAGGATACAAAGGTTCTGGGTTCGAGTCCTGGTCGGGCCGCTTTTTTTTCTTTTCTTTATTTGTCTCCCCTGTGACAATAAAGCTAAGGAAATAAAAAAAACTGTATTATCAGCTGATTATATTTATTGGCGAATGCAAGAATCAGGAAATGCCCTTGTGCATAAAATATTTAAATCGTAAAGGAACTGAAGTGCGAGAAGGCACCTCACATTAATGTTTCTCTTGTTGACTTTTAACCTGTTGAAATCGACAGCTCGATCGTATTTGTTTTCTGAAACCGCTTGGCCAATCAAAGTGAAATTTTATGTGGAGCATCTATGGGTAGGGGGAACGAAAGTTTGTTTGTGAAATCTGGGTTACATGACCAAGATGGCCGCCACGCCCATATATGGCTAAAACCACTCAAAAATCTTCTTCACCAGAGCCGGCAGGCCGATTTTCACGAAAATCGGTATGTAGCATCGATGACTCCAGCCCATCATAATTTGACAAAAATGATGACCCTTGGATGACCTTGATTTGCGGATCCAGAACTTTTTACGAGAGGGGATCCAACCAAAATGGTAAAATATTGTCACAGACGAGGGGGGGGGGGGTCCAACCCCCCCCCCAAAAAAAAATCCCAAAATTACCTTTTTAGGTAAACTTTTCAGATTCCGGGGGGGGGTCCGGACCCCCGGTGAAACGTTTACAGGACCATTGGTCCTCTGGTTTTCATTACGTGTTGCTAGACGGAATATTTCCATCGGTTTTCTGTTAGACCTCTCCATACACAGAAAAGGAGCGAGGTCACGAAGTGTATCGGAGTGCAGGTTAGCCAGCTGATCAAACGTGCTGTGAACCTTGCTTAAACCTAAAACAGGACAACAATATTCTGAATTTTAAGCGCGCATACACACTCTAACTCACAAACACACACTCACGCAAACACGTTCCGTAGAGGACTTTGTCTCGCAGTGGCTCAGTCAGTCGCTTCTTAAAATCACATGGCAAAAATAAATACGTAGTTGATATAATACAGGTACAAAATGATTTTAATAGACATTTCCAACTTAGTCTGAGATACGATATACGGTAGACGAGAAACTTTAATCGATTTCTAGGGGGTATCTCAAGGCTGTCCAACTTAGTTGGAGAAATCCCTATATTTCTACTACCTTACACGATCAAAGGTGTTTGATAACTTTCGTACCATGTTTTATAAGTTTTTCTGAAGGTGTCTGAAGTTTTTCAATTTAAAAAATCGTACACAGATCTTATTTAAATCTTGTGCATCGATCACATGCATGCTAAGGCCATGGTATGTTTTTGATTCGTTGCAAGAAACAGACGTCAGGTGAAGCAATTATGATTGCCTAACCAATGCTGCTTCTTAGACACCGACTGCCTAGTGGTGAAGGTGGTCGTGGGGGAGCCACAGCAGTTCTCGATGTTTGGTTGGAAAATGCCTTGTGAAACCGTCGTGCCTGGAAGGTGACAACCACACCATTGAAATATGCCGATGCAGGATTGAACATTTTGATAGGTTTTTCAATTATCGACATTTTACTGGTGTTGCCAAAGGGATTCGATCCCTATGTAGGTAATCAGAAGTTTACGACGCTACTGATCGAATGAGCTATCCGGAGACACAAATGTTAACATTTTTTTCTCAGTGCGGCGGTCATATACTAGTCATATATGCGTAGACAATGATATTCTGACACTAATGGAGTTAACACAAATGAGTAAAGTTGCATCGAAACTTTTAGAATTTTAGTGACAACTTTTATTCGCTCAATCATTCTTGGTTATCCAGTTCGCAGAACAGTCAGCGGCGGAGCTCAACGAAGCAAGAACAACAACAATGGCTTTATCAGAGATTTACCGAAAACGATAAAAATTGGAGTCAATTTATTTTTATTTCATCTTGAAATAAGTAAAACAATATATTCCAACACAACTCACCGGAAAAAAAGTCTCGGGAAAAAGTCAGGGAAATAAAGTCACGAAAAAATTCACTGAAAACGTTTTTCCATGACTTTTTTCCAGTGACTTGTTTTCCTACATTCATTTAGTCAATGGCTAAAAATGATTATCGAACAATTTACTCAAGCAAATTAGCATAATGTTATTTTGTACCCTTTCTACGTCATCCTATATTTTTTGACGTTAACCGTCTCATCAGACAGTTCAATGTTGACTTTCTAAGTCTGCATTATATCGTTGTAATGCATAACAAACGGACTTGTAATGATGTATGTAAGTTTTTGAATTGTACAGGCTTTTTACAAATTTCCGCAGTGCAATAGCGGAAAGCTTAAAATTATAGACGGTTTCAGCAACTTTTATTCCGTTTATTATGTATTCGAATTGTAATAGATTAGCTCGGGGGGGGGGGGGGGTGGGACGAGTAATTATACACTGTTTGTCTGCCAGTTGTAGGCATGCACATTGCTCGCGCTCCGCGCTCGTGATTTGACCTTTCTTACAACTGACCTCAAAACAGTGAATGGTTACTCCAAAGATTACTGCTCTGCAGAGCTGAACTATTTCTTTAACGACCCAAGTAGATCAAAACAACTAAATCTAATAGCTATTGCGACAAAAGTAGACTATCTATTTCTCTTTGTCCGGATGGACGGGGTCCGATTTATAGCCGCTCAGCTGAGCCACTCTCGCGAGATCTGACGAGACAAAGTTCTGAAGCGCTACCTGGCGGCAACAATGCATCTGAGTCGTGATACTGAGTGTGACCTTAAAGTTCAACCATGCTCCATCGTGCATGTCGTGAAACGTAGAGAAAGCGCCAGAAGCGTAGTCGAAACGCCTTGATCGTAGTAGAAACGTACTGGTAGCGCCTTGAACGCCACCCAAATTTGAAAGATTTTAACCTGCTCAAAAATGTAAAACTTTTACTTAGAGAGAACGCCGTGGCCTCAAAATGCAGTGGAAGCGTAGTAAAAGCGTAGTAAGAACGGTATAAGCGTAGCAGTATCGTAGCCGTAGCGTGCATAGTGTAGAAGAAGCGTATCAGCATCGCAATAAAAGCATAGCGATATTTGTCCGCGATTCCAGTACGCTTCACCTACGCTTTGGGCGCTCCATCTACGCTCTGTACGTCCTTGTCACGCTACTCACGCGTTCACTACGATTCCACCAAACCAACGCGCTTCTTCAACGCTTCCAGGACGTTCTTGGCGTTTTGACTATATTACCACTACGCTTCCACTACGCTCTTGGCGTCTTGACTGCGTTACCACTACGCTCCTACTACGCTCTTGCCGCTGCGTTCATGGTGATTTACAGCACGCACGTGCCAACCAGAGTATAAATACGTCACCTGTTTTAGTATTGTCTTCATTGTTAAATGTTATATAAGCAATCCACATCAAAGAAAATGCCACCTCGAAAGGGGAGAAAAGCAAACGCTACTAGTACTGCACACAGCCTCCGAAAGCCTCAAATGGTTGTTTATTATCGCAATCTGCAATACAGCCACTGGCACCATACGGTTTATCTTCTTTGAAGACTAGTTGTCAAACGCTGAAAAAGATCTTAACTTGTTGAGTTTTCATCGACAAAACGCAACAGAAACGCGGTGCCTTAGCTTCAAATGTAGAAAGGACGCAGCAGGAACGTAGTAAGGGTAGGCAAAGCGTAGTCAAAGCGTAGACAGAAATCTCTTGACGTCGTGGAAGCGCAGCTGATGTGGCTTGGGGGTTCCTAAAGCGCCGTAGAAGCGCTGTAGTAGCGCGACAAGAACGTCGCTAGCGTAGTGAGAACGTAGTCGGAGCGTACTAGAAGCGTACTAAATGGGGGTAGACAGCACGGTGCATCAATAAGCGATTTACCGATAGATTCCGTGTAAAAACATGAACATGTTCTTCACCTATTAGCTTACATGTAGTCCTTGACAATGTCCCTCAAAAAAATTATCCGAACTACCATTTCAAACTCCCATATCAATATCGGATTAAGTTGGAAATGTCTAATAAGAACAATTGACTCGTTTCGCAGGTTGAGCGCGAGAACGAAACGCCTACAAATGAAAATTGTTGTCTTTCCGTTAAACTGTCTAATTCTGATGGAACAAGGAACCGGAAGTGACCTTTGACACGAAATATTTTCTAAAATCGCATCATATATATATCACTTATCATGTTCGCCATTAAAGATGCGTTACTCGTTCAATGCGAGTCGTATTTACAAATGCTTGGCGTGAATAAAATGCCTCCATTTTAACAGCTTCCAATGCAGAATTCGATTATTTTAGACACTCGTGTGTATAACTAGGCGTCGCTCGTTCGATAAACCGAGGTCCCGGCTTCATATGACCATAACTGTTGGTGGGAAAAACCAATATCAACTATTTGTTATCGCCATGTGACATTTTACATACTGGCTTATGTATATACGTACATTGGTTCTGCTAAGCTATATGTTCACGTGTTTTTCGTGAACGCTCAGAAAACTTTATACATGGCATGATTTACGATTTGAAACATAAGTTGATCTTTAATTTTATGTGCAGTTTTTTATTCTACGCCTTACAACGTTTTGACATATTTCAAGTCATCTCGAGCAAGGTCGGTTATCCATATCAGGATAACGTGTCCGTGAATACCCCATGAACCACACTTTTATACAGCAAAACTTTGGTATGCATGGGTATACCTATTTTAAGCTCACATGAGCCCTTCGGCTCAAAAAGCGAGCTTATAGGATGACCATGCCCCCGTCGTCCGTCCGACGTCGTCCGTCAACAATTTCCATGATATTCTCCTCTGAAACCAAATGGCAAACCAAAGTTATAACTGCTTGCGGAGCATTCTTAGGAAGGGGGAACGAAAGTTTGCATAAATGACCCAGGTCACATGACTAAGATGGCCGCCATTGCTATAAATAGCAAAAACCTTTAAAACAATTTCTTCCCAGAAGCAGAAGTCCTATGATTTTGAAACTAAGTTTGAAGCATCAGGCAATAGAGTTCTACAAAGTTGGTATACATCATAATGCTGGGATGACCTTGACCTATTTTATGGCAAGGTCAACTTAGGTCGCCCATGCATTTAAATGGGGAAAATAAGTTAAATGTAATTAAATGGGTGGAAACTCGCGATGAGCATGTCTGCTCCTGCCCGGGGGCTATATACATGCATATGACCAAAATATTCAAACATCTCTGCAACCGCATGCCCGATCAAAGCCACACTTCATGGAAAGGGAACGAAAGATTGTATAAATGGCCGCCATGGCTATAAACTGCAAAAACCTTTAAAATGTTCTTCAGAACCAGTAGGCCTATGATTTTGAAACTTAGCATTAAGCATCTACAAAGTTTATACATGGCCTAAATCATGACCCAGGGATGATATTAACCTATTTTACGGCAAGGTCAACTTAGGATGCCCATGCATCTAAAAACACAGATTGTGAGTACTCGTTAGAACTGCCTCTGCAAGGCAGTTTTAGCGTGTACCAACAATCTATGTTTTGAGCAAAATAAAAAGATAAAAATGTTGAACTGAAAATTTTCATTTTTTACAACTTTAAAAACACTGTATATTGCTTGTTAAGGTTTTGTTATGCTAGCGTCAAGATACACGGTACCATTTTAGTGCATATGTATTACACATGCTGACAACAGAGCTACATGTACAACACCTTGATCATTCTTAACCTTACGGGCATTTTTGCGTCCGGAATCGGGCGAGCATAAATGCGCATAAGCTTCTTACTCAATCAGAATTTACAAAAATAATAAATTTAATTGGTTTGTTGATTTGATTTAATCCAACAGCAAAGGTCATATGGAAACGAGACATCAGTTTATAGTATCATCCAACAGACGTAAGGATCCCGGGATCAAACCCGCGGTCCCTGGACGAACACATGCCGTTAACACTAACTGTTTTCGGCTTGTCAAGCAGCAATGTGGTTTGATAACTGATCCTGCTTGATAAAATCTTTTTTTTTTTTTTCTTTTTTTTTTTTTTTTTTTTTTTTTTTTTTTCGAGGGGCCGTCGTGGGACAAAAATTCAACAGCCAAACACAGCACAATATTAGGTTCACGGATGTTGTTTCGTCTGTTTACATATAAAAAGCCGGTAAATTGAGCACGTAAAATGTCTGCGTGATATACTGTGCATGAATATGTATATTCAGGAATTGTCTATCAGTATAAGCACCATCGTAAATGCCTGCGATACAACAAAAGTCCTTACAGCAAAGATTGATGCAACATCACACAACATGTGATAAAATGGAGTAATTGAAAAAAGCAATATCGCTTTGCCAACAACCATCACCAAGACAATGAACACTTCGTCGTAGGTTGCTGCCCAATTGATCAGTCTTACAATCACAGGTGACACAAACCAAATTCTGCTTGTGGGTGTGCCAAGTCGTTTTCTCAGGGTTCTCCCCTCCCAAACCTTGCCCCCCCCCCCCCAACTTGTTACTGATTTATCCGTCTCATATGAACTAAAATAATCTTGAACGGGGCGAAAATTGTATAAAAACGAAATTATTATCTGAAATGAGCACAATCAGACTCTAATCTGTAATCAAGTAACAATAGAATGACCTGGAATCGATACAATTAAATTTCACATCCTCACTAAGGTGGGCGTAGTGTAATTCTGGGCCCTGATTAGATTTTAACAGATAGCAAAACTTCTCCGATGTTACTCGCGCCTATAAGAAAAAAAATGCATTTACGCATGCACGCATGCTTAATGTAAACCATATAACGAGGAATATTCGGGGTCTCATGTGCAAATAACAACTATTTACATACTGGACCCTGGTCTCGACCGAAAGACGGAGTTACGCGTTGGATTGAACGCGCGGCCCATTTTACGAGGCGACTGACTGAACCACTACGACATGGAGTGCTTTATGGAAACACTTTATCAACTCATAAACATAATATTGTGTTAGTTTTATTTTAATCATATTTATTTGAATTCAACCAGGTAAACAACACGCATACAATATCACACAGAATAAATATGGATCAAAAAGAAAACTTATGTCTTGCCAAATTAATTTACTACATCGTAACCAGCACACTGGATATGGCTGAATTACTGTTGAAGGTCTACAATAAACAAAATTAGTTGTGTGGCTTGGCGAAATGTAGCTACATGTAGGATGTTGCCTCCATCGCACTTCGTATGGCATGCAGATGACTGTCGAATGAGCGAAACTTCGACATCAAGCTGATAATCTGTTTGAAATATAAACAGAATGGATTATGTTCGCTCACGAGACACGTGAAACTGTAGTTTTACATCTAATAAACACAGATATACATGTATCTGAACATGTACACTATACTATTTGATTTATTGTCTTGTGCATTTTAGTTCAGTTTTACGTGCCTTTCAAGATTATTTCAGCTCACCAATCAGTGGGTGGGGTGAAAACGTGAGCACCCTAAGAAAAACCACCTGGCACTCCCGCCAACTTGGCTTGTATCATATGTGGCCAGTGTGGGGCTCGAACACACACAAGACACAGCGGTGAGATGAACGAGTGATTAAGAAACAGCGCTCTCGACCGCTCGACCACGGGGGCCGCTAAGTCATTAGAGGCGGTCAACTTATCCTAGCCGCATTATCTGTACCAGCCTTCAGAAAATAAATGTTGACGTGAGGATCGGTCGCGGGTCCGCTCTTCTGCCGATTACGATCAAGCTACCGGCTTAAATCGGTGAAAAGACAAGAAGACTTAGTGAAAAACCTATGCGTGCGGACTGCCTTCTCACTACACACTTAAATCCACAAATTAACGATTTTAGTATTAAATGCAGTAGTGCATTTTGTGAGTTTTGCATTTTTTTTATTTTCTTTTCTTTTTCATTTTCTAAGCTATATTGTCACAGATGCAAAAAAAAGAAAGCAATTAAGAATAGAGAATTTTTTTTTGTCCTAGCCGGACTCGAACCCAGGACCTTTTGGTTTTATTCCATACATGCTACCTACTGAGCTACAGAGTAAGACGTCGTGTACTATTTCTTTTTTGCCTGTCTTGTTTAATTGGTCTCCGTACGGCTATAGGTAGTTTTTACCAAGTAATTATTCATATCGCCCCTCGTCATCGTCTCAAATATGCCCTCACGAGTCGTCCCCCATCACACCGAAAATCGTAACCGCACGCGCCAGCAACATTTACGTTCAAAAGTGAAAAATGTCTAATAACCCTTCAAAAATCTTCTCCAGGACCGGGGTCCGATTTCAACGAAACTTAATACGAAGCATTGATGTCTAAAGTACTACAATGTGTATATAAATCATGACTATGTGATGACCTTGACCTATTTTACAGCAAGGTCAGCATAGGTTGCCTGTACATTTGAATGGGGAAAATTGTTAAAATGTCATTCAAAGGGAAAATCTTGCTGGAAGTGAGAAGATTGACTGAATATTTATGATTCTGAAAGGAAAATTGAACCTTAGAGGGAGGGGAGGTCATCTTTCCCCACCCCTGTGTAAAATACATGTATATTGCCGTAATATTCAAACATCTCTTAAACCGCCAATCAAAGCCGAATTGAATATGAAGCTTTGATCTATAGGAAGGTGGAACCAATATATGTATTAAAAGTCCAGGTCACATGACCAAGATGGCCACAATGCTCATATAATGTAAAATGCAACAACAAAAAACTGTTTGTCTTTTGTCCAGCGACTACTTCCTTACTCTCGGGGTGAAGGATCGTTGCCCTTGGGCTACTTGTTATGACAATCCATCTACGAAGCCGCCCAAAATAACATGATAGTTCATGTTACAATTTTTCTTGTTGAAAGCTTAAAGTTGGTTTGTAAATACATGAATAATGGTTTCTTATACGTTTTGCTCTCCATATTAGATCAAGTCTAAGATAAATTCTAATGTTGAAGAAATTGAAATTTGACTCCATCTGAAGGAAGAAATGAGCCACAAATCAGGCGAATATGATTCCTTAAAGATGTTACTTTCTTTGGGATTCTCATAGGTTTGAATTCTTTATGATTGTTAGCTGCGTCATGATTCTGTTTTTTTTTTGTTTTTTGTTTTTTGTTTTTTGTTTTGTTTTTTTTTTTTTTGTTTTTTTTTTTTTTCTTTTTCTTCTTCTATTATTTTACAATGAAGACAATGACAAAATGTCTATGAAGAAAACCTTTGGAAAATGTCCGTCAGATACATGAAAATTGCTGACTTGTCATCGCTATATTTTAATTCAAATTTGGATAATTTGAGAAATATGAAGAATTCAAACCACTCCAGCAAAGCAAGATATTAAATACTTAGTGTTTTCGAGGTTCGTACAATAACATGGAAATTACAACTCGTGATGATTTATTTTTAAGGAGCATTCAAACTGACTGTGTATGTTACAATATTCTTAATTAATTCATCGACTACTTAAACATGCATGTGCATATACTTAACGAGCATTTATACTCACCTTGTGATTTTGTAACCAGCGTTGTCTATTTAAAGCAACACTTCTCCGAAGTCCAAATGTTTGTTTGTTGTTGTTGTTGTTTTTTGTTTGTTTGTTTTTGTTCTTTTCTGTTTTTTTTTCTTCAGAATTTCCACAAAATCACAACACTGAAGCAACATTAAGCAAACAGTTACAGTACAATTGTCAAAATGCAATTCTTAGTCTACGATTGTATGAAGCTATAAATTTTAACTGTCCGACATTCACAAACATTTTGTTTTGTTTCTTATGTGAATTATATATTATACTTCAAAAGACTTGCGTATTTCGTATCATCTTCCACAAAGTTAGCGTTCAATGTCACCTTTTTGTCCTTTCCGCGATACTTATCGAGTGAAATGGTTGCCTCCCAGTGGTTCCCGACTTTCTCGAAGTGGTACCAGTCACCGTCGGCTACTACTGCCACGCCTTTAGCCTCTGGGACGGTTACCTTGAACTTCAGGTTTGATAGTATTGAATTCTTATGCAGGTACAGCGGTTCAGCGAGATAACACCCATCCTTCCACCCGGCAAACTGCTGTGGGAAGGGGAACACGGGTTTGGTAACCTGCGTACAGTTGATCAGATAGTTGTAAACATTTGGCAGGGACTTCGACTCATCTTTAGCAGGCAAACCAAAAATCTGTAGCTTGTAATAGCCTGGTTCTGGTAGATTGACAAGGAAGGTGACGACTCCGTAATGCGTCTGGGTGAAAACGTACTCCGATAGCTCTATATCCCTCTTGCAGCTGATCAGCTGGCGAGTGGTTTTCACCGCACCTTTAGCACACTTGAACTTGATCTCCAGTGTGTTTTCGTCGATGGTAAACTCCGGGTCGATATGGCTCATTGCACTTAGACCCATTTCTTCAAATCCCTTCTGGGGCCCCAAGTAGCCAGCCGGGCAGTTTGGTTTCTCACTCATTTTGTTTTGGCGTTTATGTGATACGAGTCCGTACTTAAAATGAAGAGATAGTTCCCAGTTTAAACAACTAAATGCTGCACGTTTATGTCAGAAACTCTACACAGAATTCCAAATTATAACTGTATTAAACCTGGTTAGCTAGGAAAGGTATATTGGTGTAAATATTTGGTAAACATCAGGAGAAAAGATGAGGATAAACCCTGGAAATTTTTTACCATGGATCATGCGACTGATTGAAAGCAGCATTCCTGTTGAATGCTATGTTAAAAATGCTTAGGTCAAAATATACACTATGTCTTTAGTTTGCTTTATAAAGTACCTGAATATGAAAAACTGAAACGCTTTTCTGTTTCTGCGAATCTTTTACGCCTGTTCGAAAGGTAAAAGCCAATCTGTTTGATCGATGTTATCTGCACTATGGCATATTTCTTAGGCTGTGCGTATCATTTAAGACGAAGTCAGACAGCTACATCAAAGAAGTCAGAAAATGAGAAAGTATGCCTTCATTGTTGTCTAAAATAAGAAGACTCATACCGGCTGCAGCACATTGTCGAAATAAAGAGCAGCCTTTCAGTGAAATATATAAATATATCATTGAGAAGACAAACAACAAACTGCTAAGTTCAGTTCGAACCCCGTGGGAATACGATTTTTTCAGTGTGGTAGAAGGGGGTATACATTTTACGGAAATATTCTGAAAGTTATCCCTTAGCCTTGCCCAAGGCTTAGAAATAAAAAAAAACGCCTTTCGTAATGTTTTTTTTTTAATCTCTGTGACTAGTCTAGTCTATAGATGGGGCTCGATTTCTAAAAAACTCAGCCAAGATGACTGAAGAAAAATTCATTGATAGACTAGAGAAATTTCAATATAGAGAAAATAATAAAAAT
Source organism: Rugalucina vietnamica (assembly GCA_964017185.1). NCBI lineage: Eukaryota > Metazoa > Mollusca > Bivalvia > Lucinida > Lucinidae > Rugalucina > Rugalucina vietnamica. Next base: position 48,265,729 of record OZ024870.1, read on the forward strand.
GAAAACAATAATATGACATAAATATATTTTACAGACTAGTAGCTAGTCTAGTTATCCCTGTATGCATAGGAAGATGATTCTTAGCTTTCGTAATGCTTAACATCATAAAATCTACACAATCTAAGATTCTAAAATTAGCACCATATTGGCTGTGTTCCTGGTTTAGATTCTTGGCAACAACCTTTTTTCTACACTTACAGCCAAAAGTTAGTATTGAATATAATTATGTCTCATCATTGTTTATGATTTTTTTTCTCTCTCATGCGTTCTCATGTTCGTAATTCATCGGCCACACTAGCACTTACGGGTGAGGTTTTTGCGGGTGAGGTTTTTGAACTTTTTGGGCGGGGCTTTAATAATTCATGCATCACTATTACCTATAAATACGGTTAGATACGGGTGTACATCATCTAAAATGGTCCTGGCTCTATAATGGTCCTGGCATCTATTTTGGTCCCGTGTTTGCCTCTAAATAGGTCCCAAATGGCATCTACAATGGCACGCAAAGTAGCATCTAAAATGAGCCCCGAGAGCAAAGTGCAGTGCCATAGGTATTCTGTTAAAATCTGCTTTATGCATCGAGTTGTTTTTATAAGTATTTTTCAGTTGCATGCCTTGGGTAGGGGGTTGTGACAGGGCCGCGTCATAATACAACCTTTCTGATAAGGCCCGACTCAAACATGCATGTACAAAAAAGGCGCCGATCAAATACGCTGGTGCCGCGTAAAATGACCATGCAGAAACGCTAAATCATATAATGGAGCGTAACAACACTATGGCAAAAGCCGTCAAAAGTCCCAATTTTAAATGAAACAGGCAAAGTAGAAATGAACTAATTCATTTTCAAATAAAACAAACCGTAATATCACATAAAACGAGCGAAAATGACACAAAACAATTCCTAATGTGAAACGGACCAATTCATTTCAAAATCAGAAGACAAAGTAGAAATGAACTAATTCATTTTCAAATAAAATAAACCGTTATATCACATAAAACAAACGAAAATGACACAAACAATTACTTATGTGAAACAGACCAATTCATTTTAAAACCAAACAAACAACTTCACCAAATGCGACAACTTGAAATCAAACGAAACAAACTCGAACGAAACAAACGTTTCCCAAACCAAACAATTGATTCTGAAATAAACCTATCCGGTAATAAAAAAGGTGCAGGTCAAACGAAATACCGAAAAATTGAATATTAATAAAATGGACCCCGAGTCAGTTCGGCCCAAAACGACTTACTTGGAAAGCGTCAAAGTCTCATCATGATCGAACATCATCATCATCATAATCATCATCATCATCATCATGATCGATAATCATCATGATCGATCATCATCATCGTCATCGATCATCACCAAGATCATCGATCATCATCATCATGATCGATCATCATCATCATGATCGATCATCATGATGATCATCATCATCATGATCGAGCATCATTATCATGATCGATCATCATCATCATCATCGATCATCATCATCATGATTGATCATCATCATCATATTCATCATGATCGATCATGATTATCGATGAAGGTCGTTCATGATTATCATCATGATGATCGATCATGATTATGAATCATGATGGTCGATCATGATGATGATGATTGATCATGATGGTGTTGATCATGATGGATGTTGATTATGATGATCGATCATGATGATGATGATCGATCGATCATAATGATGATGGTCGATCGATCATAATGATGATCGAGATGATCGATCACGATGATGAGGATGATGATCGATCATGATGATCGATCATGATGATTGATCATGATGATGATCGATCATGATGATGATGATCGATGATGATGACCGATGATGATGATCGATGATGATGATCGATCATGATGATGATGATCGATCATGATGGTGATGATCGATGATGATAATGCTGATCGATCATGTTTATCGTTCATGACGATGATGATCGATCATCATGATGATGATCGATCATGATAGTCATCATCATGATCGACGATGATGATGATAATGATCGATCATGATGATCGATGATGATGATGATGATGATGATGATGATGATGATGATGATGATGATGATGATGATGATGATGAAGATGATGATGTTCGATCATGATGAGACTTTGACGCTTTCCAAGTTAGTCGTTTTGGGCCGAACTGACTCGGGTCCATTTTATTAATATTCGATTTTTCGGTATTTCGTTTGACCTACACCTTTTTTTATTACCGGATAGGTTTATTTCAGAATCAATTGTTTGGTTTGTGAAACGTTTGTTTCGTTTGATTCCAAGTTGTCCCATTTGGCGAAGTTGATTGTTTGGTTTTAAAATGAATTGGTCTGTTTCACATAAGTAATTGTTTTGTGTCATTTTCTTTTGTTTTATGTGATATAACGGTTTATTTTATTTGAAAATGAATTAGTTCATTTCTATTTCATATAAAAATGGGACTTTTGACGTCTTTTGCCTTCCATAGACCACGACAGCAACGTTTCAAACAATCTTAATCAAAGCAGAATGACAACGCAGGGGATCAACCGTGATTACCGTGGTCTTCGGTGCAAATCATTTGACGATGAAAACTTAGTGAGTCGTGATCAAATGGACTGAATGCAACAAGTGGCAGTACATAGCGAAACTTGGAGAAGGTTCGTAGTGCAACGGGAAGCTTGTGAATAACACGCGCGTAAGGAATTTAAATTTTTTCTATATTTGGTTGCATTTAACGGGATGCGTTTTATCACGATCGTCTCACATCTCATTCTGTTTCTTATGGAGTCCTCGACACTTTTTGTTGCGTTGAACGGCGCGTATGATGGTGTTGTGTCCGTTCTACTAAGTTGTGCAACCTTATGCTCACGACACGTGCAGGTAAAGAATATCCTATAAAAGGGGACAATTTCTAGTTGGTGCAGTCAGACAATAAATAGTACCATATCCCTCACGTACCCAATAAACTCAGCAACCAGGAGAGCGATTACTAATATTTCAGAGGAATTATTCTTATGTATACCGCCGACACAAAAGTGCACTAAGAACGTAGAGACGCGTTAGGCCTTGACCAGAACGCAACTGATAACATCAGAACGTGACAGGCCGTTACGGAAAAATCGTTCTAATAACCGTCATTGTTTCGTGAGGCAACCGTAGAGCATCCTAGCACTGGGACACACCGCCTTATATCTACCACGGCTCGTCAAGAATGCCGTAATACTGTGTGAGAAAATCTGACGAGACAGAACTTGAATACAGAGGAATACATGGCCAAAACTCCCGGCACGCTACATTTCGGGCTAATGGCCTCCGGTAACAACGTAATGTAACGTAGCGTTTATACACTACGGGTTTGTCTTCGGCGGCCATCGCAGCCACGTTTCAGATCAACGTGATCAAAATGAGAAAAAGTGAAACAACGCAAGGAATTTCGGACCAACGAAGCTGCCCGATCGCCGGAAACATGATTTAAGCGTAGCGTTTATGTAGCATTTTTGGAGTGGGAATCTTTTTCTGCTTGCGCCTTTTCCTGATATTTGCCTACTTGTACCTTTTTATACCATGTTCTCGTCGCCCAACTGCGACGTTTCAATCCACCGTGATGAAAACGGGAATACGTGAGACATACTGTACTCAAATACAATCTACTGACCCATTAGCTTTTCCTATTATATTCTACAATCATCTACTGGCCGAATTGTTAATTGTTCCTCTTGTACTCTGAAATTATCCTCATAACTCAATGGTTATTCCTATTGTACTCAAGTATCACCTACTAACTCATTGGTTGTTCCTGTTGTAATTTACCCTTATCTATTTACCGAACTGTTGTTCCTCTTGTAATCTTTCATCATCTACTGACTCACTGATTGTTTCTATTGTACTCTACCATAATCTATTTGTCATTTGGTTGTTCATCTTGTACTCTACTCTACCACCATCAACTGACCAAAAGATTGTTCAAATTGTACTCAACTATCATCTACTGACTCACTGGTTGTTTCTATTATGTATTCAACTTTCATCTACGGTATCATTGGCTATTCCTATTGTACTCTGCTATCAACAACTGACCCAGTTCCTGTTATGCAATGCCATCATCATCTGACATAGTGGTTTGTCCTAACTAATGTACTCTGCCATTATCTACTGACCCACTGGTTGTTCTCTCGTAACCCTTCTTTCTTTAACTGACCAAATATTTGATCCTTTTCTACACTGACATCATCTACTTATCCAAAGGTTGTTTCTTTTGTGCTCATTTATTATCTAATGACGCAATGATCGTTCCTCTGTTGTTCTCCCGTCACCAACTTGACCCTTGGTAGTTCCTTTTGTTATATACTATCATCTATTCGTCTATTGTTCGTTCCGTTTGTATTCTATCATCATCTACTGACCCAATACCTGTTTCTCTAGTACTCTACCGTAATCTCCTGGCCCAGTGACTGTTCTTCGTGAACTAAACTATGCGTTTGTCCCTTGATTGTTCAGTTTTTACTTTTCCGTCATCTACTAACATCTACTCTTGAATTCTACTGTCATATTTGTCCATTGGTCTTTCCCCTTGTACTCGACCATCATCTACTGGTCCAGTGATTGTTCCTCTTCTGCTTTATCATCCACTACTGGCACAATGGTTGTTCCTCGTGTGTTCTTTGTACAATTCTATCAGCTGTTTGTGCATTGTGTATTCTGTTTGTACTCCACTATCATCTAATGACCCGATGGTTATTCCTCGTTTTCTCTTCCACCACCTAAAGACCCAATAGTGGTTCCTCTTGTACTCTACCATCATCTACTAGTCCAATGGTTGTTCTTCTGGTACTCTATCATCATCTACTAGTCCAATGGTTGTTCTTCTGGTACTCTATCATCATCTACCGGCGTAATGGTTGTTCTCTTGTACTCTACCATCATCTACCGGCGTAATGGTTGTTCTCTTGTACTCTACCATCATCTACCGGCGTAATGGTTGTTCTCTTGTACTCTACCATCATCTACCGGCGTAATGGTTGTTCTCTTGTTCTCTACCATCATCTACCGGCGTAATGGTTGTTCTCTTGTACTCTACCATCATCTACCGGCGTAATGGTTGTTCTCTTGTACTCTACCATCATCTACCGGCGTAATGGTTGTTCTCTTGTACTCTACCATCATCTACCGGCGTAATGGTTGTTCTCTTGTACTCTACCATCATCTACCGGCGTAATGGTTGTTCTCTTGTACTCTACCATCATCTACCGGCGTAATGGTTGTTCTCTTGTACTCTACCATCATCTACCGGCGTAATGGTTGTTCTCTTGTACTCTACCATCATCTACCGGCGTAATGGTTGTTCTCTTGTACTCTACCATCATCTACCGGCGTAATGGTTGTCCTCTTGTACTCTACCATCATCTACCGGCGTAATGGTTGTCCTCTTGTACTCTACCATCATCTACTGACATAATGGTTGTTCTCTTGTTCTCTACCATCATCTACTTTCGTAATGGTTGTTCCTCTTGTCATCTACTGACGTAATGGTTGTTCTTCTGGTACTCTATCATCATCTACCGGCGTAATGGTTGTTCTCTTGTACTCTACCATCATCTACCGGCGTAATGGTTGTTCCTCTTGTACTCTACCATCATCTACTGACATAATGGTTGTTCCTCTTGTACTCTACCATCATCTACCGGCGTAATGGTTGTTCTCTTGTACTCTACCATCATCTACCGGCGTAATGGTTGTTCCTCTTGTACTCTACCATCATCTACTAGTCCAATGGTTGTTCTTCTGGTACTCTACCATCATCTACTTTCGTAATGGTTGTTCTCTTGTTCTCTACCATCATCTACTTTCGTAATGGTTGTTCCTCTTGTACTCTACCATCATCTACTTTCGTAATGGTTGTTCCTCTTGTCATCTACTGACGTAATGGTTGTTCTTCTGGTACTCTATCATCATCTACCGGCGTAATGGTTGTTCTCTTGTACTCTACCATCATCTACTAGTCCAATGGTTGTTCTTCTGGTACTCTACTGACGTAATGGTTGCTCCTCTTGTACTCTACCATCATCTACTGGTCCAATGGTTGTTCTTCTGGTACTCTACCATCATCTACTAGTCCAATGGTTGTTCTTCTGGTACTCTACCATCATCTACTGACGAAATGGTTGTTCTCTTGTACTCTACCATCATCTACTGGTCCAATGGTTGTTCCGCTTGTACTCTACCATCATCTACTAGTCCAATGGTTGTTTTTCTGGTACTCTACCATCATCTACTGGCGTAATGGTTGTTCTCTTGTACTCTACCATCATCTACTGACGTAATGGTTGTTCTTCTGGTACTCTACCATCATCTACTGACGTAATGGTTGTTTTCTGGTAATCTACCATCATCTACCGACGTAATGGTTGTTCTTCTGGTACTCTACCATCATCTACTGACGTAATGGTTGTTCTTCTGGTACTCTACCATTATCTACTAGTCCAATGGTTGTTTTTCTGGTACTTTACCATCATCTACCAGCGTAATGGTTGTTCCGCTTGTACTCTATCATCATCTACCGGCTTAATGGTTGTTCTCTTGTACTCTACCATCATCTACCGGCGTAATGGTTGTTATCTTGTACTCTATCATCATCTACTTACGTAATGGTTGTTCCTCTTGTACTCTACCATCATCTACTGACGTAATGGTTGTTCCTCTTGTACTCTACCATCATCTACTTTCGTAATGGTTGTTCCTCTTGTACTCTACCATCATCTACTGACGTCATGGTTGTTCCTCTTGTACTCTACCATCATCTACCGGCGTAATGGTTGTTCTCTTGTTCTCTACCATCATCTACTTTCGTAATGGATCTTCCTCTTGTCATCTACTGACGTAATGGTTGTTCCTCTTGTACTCTACCATCATCTACCGGCGTAATGGTTGTTCTCTTGTTCTCTACCATCATCTACTTTCGTAATGGTTGTTCTCTTGTACTCTACCATCATCTACTGACATAATGGTTGTTCCTCTTGTACTCTACCATCATCTACTTTCGTAATGGTTGTTCTCTTGTACTCTACCATCATCTACCGGCGTAATGGTTGTTCTCTTGTTCTCTACCATCATCTACCGGCGTAATGGTTGTTCTCTTGTACTCTACCATCATCTACCGGCGTAATGGTTGTTCTCTTGTACTCTTCCATCATCTACCGGCGTAATGGTTGTTCTCTTGTTCTCTACCATCATCTACCGGCGTAATGGTTGTTCTCTTGTTCTCTTCCATCATCTACTGACGTAATGGTTGTCCTCTTGTACTCTACCATCATCTACTGACGTAATGATTGTTCTCTTGTACTCTACTGACGTAATGGTTGTTCCTCTTGTACTCTACCATCATCTACCGGCGTAATGGTTGTTCTCTTGTTCTCTACCATCATCTACTGACGTAATGGTTGTTCTCTTGTTCTCTACCATCATCTACTGACGTAATGGTTGTTCTCTTGTACTCTACTGACGTAATGGTTGTTCTCTTGTTCTCTACCATCATCTACCGGCGTAATGGTTGTTCTCTTGTTCTCTACCATCATCTACCGGCGTAATGGTTGTTCCTCTTGTACTCTACCATCATCTACTGACATAATGGTTGTTCCTCTTGTACTCTACCATCATCTACTGACGTAATGGTTGTTCTCTTGTTCTCTACCATCATCTACTGACGTAATGGTTGTTCTCTTGTACTCTACTGACGTAATGGTTGTTCCTCTTGTACTCTACCATCATCTACCGGCGTAATGGTTGTTCTCTTGTTCTCTATTATCATCTACTGACGTAATGGTTGTTCTCTTGTCATCTACCGGCGTAATGGTTGTTCCTCTTGTACTCTACCATCATCTACTGACGTAATGGTTGTTCTCTTGTTCTCTACCATCATCTACTGACGTAATGGTTGTTCTCTTGTACTCTACCATCATCTACCGGCGTAATGGTTGTTCTCTTGTACTCTACCATCATCTACCGGCGTAATGGTTGTTCTCTTGTTCTCTACCATCATCTACCGGCGTAATGGTTGTTCTCTTGTACTCTACCATCATCTACCGGCGTAATGGTTGTTCTCTTGTACTCTACCATCATCTACCGGCTTAATGGTTGTTCTCTTGTTCTCTACCATCATCTACCGGCGTAATGGTTGTCCTCTTGTACTCTACCATCATCTACCGGCGTAATGGTTGTTCCTCTTGTACTCTACCATCATCTACCGGCGTAATGGTTGTTCCTCTTGTACTCTACCATCATCCACCGGCGTAATGGTTGTTCCTCTTGTTCTCTACCATCATCTACCGGCGTAATGGTTGTCCTCTTGTACTCTACCATCATCTACCGGCGTAATGGTTGTTCCTCTTGTACTCTACCATCATCTACCGGCGTAATGGTTGTCCTCTTGTACTCTACCATCATCTACCGGCGTAATGGTTGTTCTCTTGTTCTCTACCATCATCTACTTTCGTAATGGTTGTTCCTCTTGTCATCTACTGACGTAATGGTTGTTCTTCTGGTACTCTATCATCATCTACCGGCGTAATGGTTGTTCCTCTTGTACTCTACCATCATCTACTGACATAATGATTGTTCCTCTTGTACTCTACCATCATCTACTGACGTAATGGTTGTTCCTCTTGTACTCTACCATCATCTACCGGCGTAATGGTTGTTCTCTTGTTCTCTACCATCATCTACCGGCGTAATGGTTGTTCCTCTTGTACTCTACCATCATCTACCGGCGTAATGGTTGTTCCTCTTGTACTCTACCATCATCTACCGGCGTAATGGTTTTTCTCTTGTTCTCTACCATCTACCGGCGTAATGGTTGTTCTCTTGTACTCTACCATCATCTACCGGCGTAATGGTTTTTCTCTTGTTCTCTACCATCTACCGGCGTAATGGTTGTTCTCTTGTACTCTATCACCCTACCTCTCTTCTTCAGTGCATTATTTTCAGTAAGAAGTCTACGTTATGTGACGTCATCAAACTTTTAACGGACGTCACTAGTCATACAAAGTTGTCTACAGTATTTACACTAAATTTACAATCATTTGACATGTTTGCATGCTCATTTCAAATGTCAGGTCATGTAAAAACTTTTAATGAAAGCGAGATTGGAAGAAAATACTATATACAATTATGTTTTTCTTTACTGAAATGATTGAATTGAACAATTTACATTGTATATCTAATAAAAAAGAAAATTCAGATGTTTCTGTTGAATATGGTTTTAATTTCATTCGTGAAGTGAAAATATGTATTTTTCATTCGTGGCTTCGCCACTCATGAAATATAAATATTTTTCACTTCGCTCTTGAAGTAAAAGCCATATTCAAAAAAGAAAGATCCTCTATATACGTATTTCTCTGTTTTCAAAATCTTTAATGTCTTGTTAAGTTTTCTTACATGTTCCTAACACGCCGTGGCAGTGATAAGCCGGTGTGTCACGGAGGCGCTAAGGCACGATCTATCACGATTATTAGCACGTTCTATTACGGCCTGTTACATTCTGATGCGGTCAGTTGACTAAGGCGTAACACGTTTTTTTTTCTTTCTGTCAAGGTCTGCTACGGACGAAACATAGCCACCATGCAATTTAAATCATTTTTGTGCCATTTGTATAAGCCATTTAAAATAATAGCAACTGCGTTCCTCAACAACCGACTGCAGTGTTGATTAAGAATGTGGGAGACTTTATTTCTTCTTCAATGACATACATGTAGTGCAGCGTATCCAACATGACGGAACTTGTCCCCGTGATATGCCATTTTATGTTTTTAAAACTTCAAGCGCCGTGATAACCATAACATAATGTGACAAACGAAGTAGAACGGAGTCAATACCGTCAAAGGCCGTAACGTACCGTAACTTAACGCAACAAACGCGTTGAGTATTCTGTAGGAAACGGGAAGAGACGGGAGACGACCGTGATCAAACGCAGCTGAACGTGGAAGATCCGTAGCTTGCCGGGCTGTTCACTAGCTTCCCGTTGCACTACAGACCACCTCCAAGTTTCACTACGTACTGTTGTAATGTCATCGTGTTTTACGTTTAGCCCGTTTTATCACGACCCATTACGTTTCTCATTTCCGCCGTGATTGCCGTGGCAGATTTTTTTAAAGACTGTCAAAACATTTCCATGGTGTCCACGGTTATCACTACCAGCTACGTTTGCCTACCCCGTTCCCCTGCGTTGCCTCACGTTTATCCCGTTTTGATCATGGTGGTCTAAAACATGACTGCCGTGACCGCCGGGAACATAGTGTAAATGCTACATGTAAGCAACAGAAACAAATTCTAAATCTGTTAAAATACCACCGACTTTAATATTCGGTACTATTTATACACGTATGCGTTCGTTAAGTTTTCATAATTAAACAACACAATTAAGATGATCATTTATGAAAGACAGTTGATGTGTGAATAATAATTTCAACCCTTAGTACAAAACACGTGAAAACAATTTTTAAAATACGTTTAAAACTAGATAATTTACGCGCATTCAATGCGGACAACGTTGCATTATGCTTACGTTCACCAACAGCGTACATAGGTGTTCGTCTTAAAATTTCCACGTTGTTTACATTTATCGGTGTGAGGTTTATCTTTACGTATTGAAATCATAAGTATGTATTCACATGCTTATTTTCAGAGAAAGTTAATAACCCATTTATGTGTGCTTAAATTTACATCAATAAACATTCAACATGGCTGTGAGGGCGACATGGAAAAAAAACTGTTGTATATATATGTGCAGATACATGCACAATACACTGATCATGATGCGTGGCACCAGCGTTTTTGTTCAGAGCATCTTTGTTGTACTTGGTAGGAAATTTGAAGGTAGGTTTTATTATGATGTGGCCCTACGCCACAATGCCACAATCCCCCGAAATCACACATGCTAATTCAAAGTAACCGTGTGAACAATCCTCAACACCTTAAAGCAGGTTTTTACAGAACATCTATGACACTACACTTATGGCTCGGGTTCATTTTTAGAGGCTACTTTGCGTGCCATAATAGATCCCAATCGGGACCAATTTAGAGGCAAAGTCGGGACCAAAATAGATGCCAGGACCATTATAGAGGCAGGACCATTTTAGATGATGTATTTTTATAGCTTAATTTTATTTGATGACGTTCATGTGTAACATTCACGGTCTATTAGATAAAATGTAAGGCCCACCTGAATAAAGAAAAATTTGAAATTGAAGGATATATAAATTACGTGTTTAAAATTTTCGAAAGCGATACTTATTAGTTCGATTAATTTATATAGCGCCACAGTTTACCACAAGGTCCCCAGTAGGAATCTACAGTGCCATACTCTGCGGCAACGTCCTCAGTAGAAATCTACAGCCATATATTTTACCGCAACGCTACTCTACCACAACGTACCAATTAGGGATCAACAGCGCAATACTCTACCGCAACGTCCCTAGTAGGTCTCTCCAGCGCCATAGTCTACCGCTACGTTCCAAGTAGGGTTCAAGTTTCACATTCTACACATTTCACATTCTACCGCAACCTCCCATACAGCTCCATACTCTATCACAACGTACCCAGTAGAGATATACAGCACCTTAGTTTGCCAAAAACTCCCAAATAGAGCCATACCCTACCACAACGTCTACAGTATGTGAGCCGCGACGCAAGAAAACCGGTCTTCGGGGTTTCCGACCAGGTCCCACACAAAACCGGCCTGTGCTGCAACAGAAGATGGCTAGAAGCTTGAAATTTCGGATTTAGGAAGAAGAGGAATTGTACTATCCGTGTAGCGAAAACAAATGCGCTGATCAGCTTCGCAGTTACCGCGAAGCTGATCTGCGCCTTTGTTTTCGCCTAGGCAAAAATCCGGTTTTCTCACGATGCGGCTCATGTATCTTCAGCCAAATACTATACCGCAACCTCCCCAGTAGGGATCTACAGCGCCATTGTCTACCGGAACGTCCCCGGTTGAATATACATCGCCATACTCTACCGTAACGTCTACAGTATGGATCCTCAGCCACATACCCTATCGCAAAGTCCCAAGTAGTGCCATTATCTACCACAACGTACCTAGTAGAGATATATAGCGCCATACTCTACCACAACCTAGGCAGTTGGGATATACAGCCACCTTAAATACCGCAACGTCCCCAGTAGGGATCCAAAGTGCCACACTCTACTGTAACGTCCCCAGTAAAGATATACAGCACCAAACTGTTATGCAACGTCTTCAGTATGGAAATACCATACTCTACAACAACGTACCCAGTAGGCATCTAGAGTGCCATACTCTACCACAACATCTCAGGTAGGCAACTACCGTGCCATAGTCTACTGCAACGTACCCAGTTTGATATCTGCAGTGTCATACTCGTACTCGTGCCTAAACGTACAAAGTAGTGGTAAAGTAAGGATTTACAGTACTTATCTATACCGCAACGTTCCCAGTAGAGACCAATAGTGCCATACTCTATCACACAGTCCCTTGTTGAGATCTACAGCCACATACTCTACAGAAACGTCCCCAGTATATATCTACATCGCTACTCTCAATAACAACATCTACAGTATGAATCTTCAACCACATATTCTACAACGTCCCATTATGGATCAACAGTGCCCTACTTTACCGCAATTTTCCCAGTAGGGGTCTACATATCCATAGTCTACCGCACGTTGTGGTAGAGTATGGCGCTGCAGATCTCTACGTGAATGTTCCGGTATCACATATTTTCAATCACATGTCGTTATGCTGCCGTACAATTTTCAAAAATAGCCCATTTTCGCTTCTACGCTGCATACGCATAGTATATATAAACTGATTTGTGTGGATGATTGACTTTGACCACTTTCCCTGGGCAGTCTCAGACATGATCGGACTTTTAACCAGTAATCAGTCGGTCAGTCGGTAGCGTAAAAGCTTCGCATAGAAGCAAGCAGTCATTCTATTCATTTAAGCCACAAATGGGCGAGGGCCATACAATGACGTCGAAAGCGTTCAAAGCGTATTCAGTGCATCTGTAACGCATGAAGAACTTATTCGTTATGCGTAAGACCGTACGAGATACGCAGAGCTTCTGACATAAACGTATCTGAAAAACCCCAAAAAGCTTAGATATTTTTCCTCCAGTGGTTGTTACGGCAACCATACATATTAAATTGCAAAGCGTTTTATTGTTGAACCTTGTAATATAATACGTGTGTTAGGCGGCTAAGTCGGAAATGCGCTTAAGTAGGAAAAAGTTCTAGGAAAACGTCCGCCAAATGCGACTAAGTAAACGACTAACCAACTTGGAAAAGTTAATACGAGTCAGACTTATAATTCTTATGATTGCAACTTGTTAATTGCATTAATATAGAATATCAATACGCCGTGTCGTGAGAAAACTTGTCCTAAAGATTTTTCGACCCTATCCAACACAAACCTGCGCTTAATACTCAGTAATGAGGGTGACGCAGTATCAATAGCTAGATAGATAAACTCTGAGTGTACAGCTTAAGCTAGTATCTCACTGGCATGCAAATTTCTCGCGACTGTTTTGCGAATTGAGTCGCACGAGTGTCGTGAGAATTTTCATGTGTTGCGAACTAGTCGCGAACTGGTCGCGAAGGTTTAAAAACTTTATGCGATTTTTTTTTTCGAAAAAACATGTCGCAAGACTGTCGCGTGACTGTCGTGCGACAGTCGTACGACGTTCATGCGAGTGTCGCCGCGAAATTTTGGCGAATTTACTATGCGAAAATTTCGCGACTCTCGTACGATTGTCGCACGAATGCCGTACGATACTCGCGCGACAGTCATTGAGACTATCTGGCGAGAAAATAAAACTAAGCGACATTCGTACGAATGTTGTGAGACACTCTCACGAATATCTCGCGAATGTGTCTCATAAAGTCCATTCAAGGAGACTGCGATGTGAAAGTTTTGTTAATATCGTTGATCTTTGTCGCGAAATAGTCTCGAACTAGTCTCCAGTTGTCGCATTCAAGTGAAATAGGTGCTTTACGAACATGGTCAGAGGCTCCTTCTTTATGATTAACGCACTGTCTATGTCATAAAGGTTGTAACGTCGCTAAGCTGCATGCAGTACTTGTGATATAGGAGAGGTAACTGTAGGACAGGGTCCAGTTCTTGTGATATAGGGGATATACCGGTAGGACAGTGTCCAGTTCTTGTGATATAGGGGTGGTTTCTGTAAGACAGGGACCAGTTCTTGTGATATAGGGGATGTACCGGTAGGTAAGTGTACAGTACTAGGGATATAGTGGGCTTAGCGGTAGGAAAGTGACCAGTACTTTTGATATAGGCGATGTAGCGGTAGGATAGGGACCAGTGCTTGTGGTATAGGGGAGGTTACTATGGGACAGAGTCCAGCATTTGTGATTTAGGGGATGTATCGGTAGGGCAGGGTCCAGTACTTGTGATACAGGGGATGTACCGGTAGTTCAGGGTCCAGTACTTGTGACATAGGGATGTAAAGGTAGGACAGGGTCAAATACTTCTGATATGGGGATGTATCGGTAGGAAATCGTCCAGTACTTGTGATAAAGGGGAAGTAACGAAGTGGCAGGGTCAAGTACTTATGATATAGTGGATATACCGGTAGGACAGGGACCAGTACTTGTGATAAAGGGTATGCTTCTGTAGGACAGGGTCCATTACTTGGATATGGGGATTATACCGGTAGGGCAAGGCCCAGTACTTGTGATATAGGGGATGTACCGGTAAGTCATGGTCCTGGTCTTTTGATATAGGGGTTGTAACGGTAGGACATGGTCCAGTACTTGTGATATGGGGGATGTACCTTAACGGCAGTATTTGTGATACAGGGGAGGTACCGGTAAAACAGGGTCAAGTACTTGTGATATAAGGGATGTACCGGTAGGATAGGGACCAGTGCTGGTGATATAGGGGGTGTTACTGTGGGACAAAGTCCAGCACTTGTGAATTTAGGGAATGTATCGGTAGGGCAGGGTCCCGTACTTGTGATATAGGAGATGTATTGGTAGGTTAGGGTCCAGTACTTGTGACATAGGGATGTAACGGTAAGACAGGGTCCAGTACTTCTGACATGGGGGATGAACTGGTAGGACATCGTCCAGTACTTGTGATATAGGGCAATTAACGGCGTGACAGGGTCCAGTACTTGTGATATAGGGGATATACTGGTAGGACAGGGCTCAGAACTTTATTTAGGGGATCTACTGTAGGACAGGGTCCATTTCTTATGATATGGGGGATTATACCGGTATGTCATGGTCCAGTATTTGTGATATAGGGGATGTACCGGTAAGTCATGGGCCTGGTCTTTTGATATAGTGGTTGCTACGGTAGGACAGGATCCAGTACTTGTGATATGGGGGATGTACATGTACCTTAACGGCAGGGTCCAGTATTTGTGATACAGGAGAGGAACCGGTTAAACAAGGTCCAGTACTTGTGATATAAGGGATGTACCGGTCGGAAAGGGACCAGCACTTGTGATATAGGGGAGGTTACTGTGGTACAGAGTACAGTACTTGTGATTTAGGGGATGTACCGGTAGGACAGGGTCCGGTACTTGTGATATAGGGGATGTACCGACAGGACAGGTTACAGTACATGTGATTTTCGATGAATAGTGGAAGGGCAGTACCCAGTACTTGTGATATAGGGAATTTACCGGTAGGGCAAGGACCAGTTCTTGAGATATGGGGGAGGAAACTGTAGGGCAGAATCCACTGCTTGTGATATAGGTGAGGTAACTATAGAACAGGGAGCAGTACTTGTAATAAAGAGAATGTACCTGTAGGAATGGGGCCAGTACTTGTGATATAGGGGAGGTAACTGTATGACAGGTTCCAGTATTTGTGATATATGGGATGAACCGGTCCACAAGGGACAAGTACTTGTGATATAGGGAAGGTAAATACCTTACCTTTATATAGCAAAACTGGGGTATGCAGGAGTATACTTATTTTTCTTATTTTTACTCCAAAACATAGGTTGCGGGTACTCGTTAGAACCGCCTCGCTGAGGCGGTTCTAACGTGCTCCCACAAAAAATAAAAATAAAACAAAAAAAAAATCCGACAAAACTTTCAATTTTTACCGCTGAAAAATCTAATCTCTGTATATTGCATGGGCAAGTTTTCGTAGTGTATTTATTTCTTAATAATACACATGGTGTGTGTGTGTGTGTGTGTGTGTGTGTGTGTGTGTGTGTGTGTGTGTGTGTGTGTGTGTGTGTGTGTGTGTGTGTGTGTGTGTGTGTGTGTGTGTGTGTGTGTGTGTGTGTGTGTGTGTGTGTGTGTGTGTGTGTGTGTGTGTGTGTGTGTGTGTGTGTGTGTGTGTGTGTGTGTGTGTGTGTGTGTGTGTGTGTGTGTGTGTGTGTGTGTGTGTGTGTGTGTGTGTGTGTGTGTGTGTGTGTGTGTGTGTGTGTGTGTGTGTGTGTGTGTGTGTGTGTGTGTGTGTGTGTGTGTGTGTGTGTGTGTGTGTGTGTGTGTGTGTGTGTGTGTGTGTGTGTGTGTGTGTGTGTGTGTGTGTGTGTGTGTGTGTGTGTGTGTGTGTGTGTGTGTGTGTGTGTGTGTGTGTGTGTGTGTGTGTGTGTGTGTGTGTGTGTGTGTGTGTGTGTGTGTGTGTGTGTGTGTGTGTGTGTGTGTGTGTGTGTGTGTGTGTGTGTGTGTGTGTGTGTGTGTGTGTGTGTGTGTGTGTGTGTGTGTGTGTGTGTGTGTGTGTGTGTGTGTGTGTGTGTGTGTGTGTGTGTGTGTGTGTGTGTGTGTGTGTGTGTGTGTGTGTGTGTGTGTGTGTGTGTGTGTGTGTGTGTGTGTGTGTGTGTGTGTGTGTGTGTGTGTGTGTGTGTGTGTGTGTGTGTGTGTGAACATAATATGTATTTTAGTTTTGGTATAATCTAAAACTTCGACGAAACAATTGCCAGCATTTTATACTATATGCAACCAAGAACGGGACCATTAAGGAACGAAATATGATAGAGGCCTGAGTATAGGTTTTGATCGAACTTTAAACTAGCAAAGAAGGCATAGAAGATCAGCAAGACTATATGGTTCTGTCTGTAACTGAAAACATACAAACAATCACCCACGACATGAATGAAAGGGGACAACACATTTTCTGCATTATAACAAGTAAGACTATTATTTTGATTTAAGCCGCGAGCGTTAAAAGATGCCTTCGTGGTATCAGGTCAGGTAAGACACACAATAGACACACATAGCCACAGAAATTTCTTACGTTTCTTACGTAGTCGACGTCCTTCCAGGCCCGAAGACCTCTGTAGACGCATTCTGGTTGATTCTCCGTTGAATTTTCTCGCCCGGAGTGTAACACCATGGATCGAATTTGTATGGGTGCCCTTTCCAACACTTGTTTAGTCTACCGAGAACTCTTGATACTTTGGGTTCAGAAAACAGAGGGATTGTAGACCTACTATTTTTGTATTGTAACACAAGCACTGCTCAGCTACTCAGCTGATCTATGCTAATATTATCGCATATACAAATGTCGGTTTTCCATGATGCGGTTGATATGAAACATTGCCTTCAGCTTGCTAACGATTCCTACTTAAGCGCAGTGAACGAATTTCCGAGATAAGCGCAATTTTCTTTCTTCACCTGGACGGTTTTTTCCCTATTTAAGCGCATTTCCTACTTTGTCGCCTCACATACGTGTTTTATAATAATTAAACTGAACCAGCACTTAAATGCTATAGCCGCATGTTTTCGTACCTTGTGTATTTCCGCGATGTACTGGTTCACATCCGCGTTTGGAAACATTTCCGCGCTTGTGATACCTGGATTGAGAAATAATCTTTCTTTTTTTTCTAATGTATATAAATCAGACTCACCCGATAAACGAATATATCGGAAAAAACTTTCATAAACATGCCTGTTTCTCGGCTGTTTATAAGAACTTTATGGAGCACAATAGCCACCGGACTCCGAATCGAGAGGTATGGGGTTTGATTCTCACTAGGGGTTCCGGGTCGTGTCCTTGAGCAAGACAACATTAACTCACAACAGTAATGGTTAATACTCAAAACGCGTTGGCTTTGTCCAGACATAGCTGAAAACCTGTAAAAGTCGGTTGACTCGAAAAAGAAGGACTCCTCCCGTGGCCGAGCGGTTAAGAGCGCTGTTTCTTAATCACTCGATTGTGTGGTGTGGGTTCGAGCCCCGCTCTGGCCACATGTGAGACAAACCAAGTTCTGGTTATGTATATCCATCATAAGTGTTAGTTTTGCATTCGTAAATAGAGGATCTTAAACTCGTGGTCATTTCATATGAAATTTATTAAACGAGCCTTTGGCGAGTTTAATAAATTTCATATGAAATGACCACGAGTGTAAGATTCGTTTTATCATATGACTTTTAAAATAGGATTTTATCGCCTTTGAAGTGGACATACTTTCAATGAAAATTTACATTGTTGTTACGGACGTCGTCAATGACGTTACGCATTCCCGCAAAAGTGTTAATACACGTGTGGTCATACGATTTTTATGACATGACGTTATCCACTGGAAAACAGCGACGTCATATGATAAAGGCATTTTAATTCAATTGTTGTTCAGGGGAATTGCTAGATCTTCAGAAACATGATAGAGATGCAATCAAAGAATGACGCAATCAGAAAGAAATTCCCACACCATAAACCGAGGGGTGGGAAATGGGTCGCATTGTACGTGCCCTTTCATGCCTAAAACTAACAACTAGAGCCTTAGCTTTTCGCCCGACAGGACAATGACTGAAACATTGTTTACTGGGACGTAAATAAACAAAAAGCTATTTGACTGTTATTATATATGTATAAGCCACGTCCCCAGTAGGGATCTGTGCAATTCTCTACCGCGACGTTTCCAATAGGAATCTACAACGACATAAACACTACCGGAACGCTCCAACTAGGTATCTACAGTGCCATTCTCTAGCGCAACGTCCCCAGTAGATATCAACAGCGCCATACTCTAATACAACGTTTTCAGTAGGAATGTACATACCGAACTCTACCACAAGGTACCCACTAGGGATATACAGCGCAATTCTCTACCGCAATGTCCCCATAGTGATCTACATATTCTAGCACGACGTCCCCAGTGGGATATTCAATGCCAAAATCTATCGCAACCTCCTTGTCAGGAATATACAGCGCCATACTCTACTGCTACGTCTACAGCATCTATAGCGTCCTTCTCTACCGCAACCTCCCCAAAAGGGATCTACAGTGCCATACTTTTCCAAATCGACCCCAGTATGACAGAGCCATACTCTACCACAACGTACCCATTAGAGATCTACAGCGCCATACTCTACCGCAATGTCTCCAATAGGGAACTACAATGCCGTATTGTACCACAATTATACCACAAGGTCCCGGTAGGGATCTTCAGTTCCATACTATACTGCAACGACTCCAGTAGATATGTATAGCCCCCTACCCTACCGCAACGTCCCTAGTAGGGATCTACAGTGCCATACTCTACCGCAACGGACCCAGTACGGATCTACAGTGCCATACAACGTACCAAATAGAGACTAATATAGTATAGTCTAATACTCTGCCACACCGTCCTCAGTAGAGATAAACAAGCACGTATTCTACCGCAACGTCCTTTGTAGATATCTACAGCACCAAAGTCTATCGCAACTTCCCCAGTAGCGTAGCGATATCTGCAGGGTCATACCCTACCCACCTATCCCCAGTAGAGATAAACAGCCACACATTCTGCCGCAACGTCCCTAGTAGATATCTACAGTGCCACATTCTATCCCAACGTCCCCAGAAGCGATCTTTACCATAAACCGAGGGGTGGGAAATGGGTCGCATTACCATAATGTCCCCATTAGGAATCTACAGCCACGTGCTCAACCGGAACGTCCCCAGTAGTGATCTACAGTACCATACTCTATCGCAACGTCTCCAGTAAGGAAATACAGTGCCATAATCTACCACAACGTACCCAGTAAGGATATACAGCTGTATAGCACCATAATGCACCACATCGGTTTCAGTAGGGATATACAGCCACATACTCTACCGCAATGTCTCCAGTAATGATATACAGTGACATACTTTGCCACAAGATCCCCAGTAGAGATATTCAGCGCCATACTCTACCGCAACGTCCGCAGTTTGGATCGACAGTGCCATACTTTATTACGATGTCCTCAGTAGGGATATACACTGCCATACTCCACCACAACGCCCCCAGTAGGGATATACGGCACTATTCTCTACCACAATCTACCCAGTAGATATAAACAGCTCAATTGTTTACCACAAGGTCCATAGTGGATTTTCAGTGACATACTCTTCCACATTGTTCCCATATTAAACCTTAAGCGTCATAATCTACAACAACGAACCCAGTGCAGGTCTACAGCGCCATAATCTGCTACAAAGTCACCATTAGGGATATACAGTGCCATACTCTATCGCAACCTACCAAGCAGAGATCTACATCATAATCTACATACTCTGTCGCAACGTCCCAGTAGGTATCGACAGTGCAATAATGTACAACAACGTACCCAGTAGTGATGAACAGCGTCAAAATCCACCCCAACCTCCCCAGTAGGGATCCACAGTACCATTCTCTACCGCAACGACCCCGGTATTTATCTGCAGTCCTATACAGTAGGAATCTACAGAGCCATACTCTACCACAACTTACCCAGTTGAGATTTACAGCGACATAGTTACCACATCGTCCCAAGTAGCGATCTACAGCGTTGTACTCTACATACTAACCTCAACGTCCCCAGTGGGGATCTACAGAGCCATACTCTACCACAACTTACCCAGTTGAGATATACAGCGAGATATACAGAGCCATACTCTACCACAACTTACCCAGTTGAGATATACAGCGAAATAGTTACCACATCGTCCCAAGTAGAGATCTACAGCGTTGAACTCTACCGTAAAGTCCCCAGTAGGGATATACACTGCCAGACTCTACCGCATCGTCCCCAGTAACCATCTAATTACCTTATCGTACGTTGTTGGGATCTACACAACGTACAGCCTCATACTCAAACGCTACGTCCCCACTACGAATCTGCAGTGCCATATTCTACCGCAACGTACCCAGTAGAGATATACGGCGCCAAAGTTACCGCAAGTTCCTCAGTAGGGATCTTCAGTGACATACTCTATCACATCGTTCCCGGTACGGACCTATTGTACCGTACACTGCCAGAACGTCCCCAGTAGGTGTGTGCAGTGACATAAGCTTCTGCAACGTCCCCAGTAGAGATCAAAAGCGATATACACTACCGTAACGTCCTCAGTAGTAGGGATATACAGTACCACGCTGTACCAAAAACGTCTCGAGTAGGGATCTACTTTCCATACTGTACAACGTACCCAGTTGGGATCTACAGTGCCTTACCCTATTGCGCTGTACAACGTACCCAATTGGGATCTACAGTGCCATACCCTATTACAAGGTACCCAGAAGGGATCGGATCTACAGAGTCATACTCAACCGTAACGTCCCCGGTTGGGATCTTCAGAGCCATACTCTATCACAACATACAGCGCCATAGTTACCACATCGTCCCAAGTAAAGATCTACGGCGATATACTCTACCGTGAAGTCCTCAGTAGGGATATACTGAATCTGAACAGTTTACTGGTGACACGCCAAATGACATTATTTCACCAGGGGGTTCGGATGGGGGAGAAATTAGTCCCTTGAACGCACG